>JAVGWX010000011.1:91710318-91882818 GCA_036924085.1 Ariolimax columbianus | reverse complement strand
GTGAGAGTGTGTGTGTGATAGTGTGTGTGTGTGAGAGTGTGTGTGTGTGAGAGTGTGTGTGTGTGAGAGTGTGTGTGTGTGAGTGTGAGAGAGTGTGAGAGTGTGTGTGTGTGAGAGTGTGTGTGTGAGTGTGAGAGAGTGTGAGAGAGTGTGTATGTGTGTGAGTGTGTGTGTGTGAGTGTGAGAGAGTGTGTGTGTGTGTGAGAGTGTGTGTGTGTGTGTGTGAGAGTGTGTGTGTGTGAGAGTGTGTGTGTGTGAGTGTGTGTGCGTGTGAGAGTGTGTGTGTGTGAGAGTGTGTGTGTCTGAGAGTGTGTGTGTGAGTGTGAGAGAGTGTGAGAGTGTGTGTGTGTGAGAGTGTGTGTGTGTGAGAGTGTGTGTGTGAGAGAGTGTGTGAGAGTGTGTGTGTGTGTGAGTGTGTGAGTGAGTGTGAGAGAGTGTGTGTGAGAGTGTGTGTGTGAGTGAGTGTGTGTCTGTGTGTGGCTGTGTGGGTGTATGTGTTTGTGTGTTTGTGTGTGTGTAGGTGTGTGTGGGTGTGTGTTTGTGTGTGGCTGTGTGGGTGTATGTGTTTGTGTGTGTGTAGGTGTGTGTGGGTGTGTGTTTGTGTGTGGCTGTGTGGGTGTGTGTGTTTGTGTGTGTGTGGGTGGGTGTGTATGTTTGTGAGGGTGTGTGGGTGTGTGTGGGTGCGTGTGGATAAGCATGCTGATGGAGCTCATGTGTTAAAGCTGTAGACGTTCGATAAGAGGGTGGAAAGGGGGGGGGGGAATTGGTAGAGAAGTGAATTAGATAGACATTACGGGAGATTCTCTCCCGGGAGCAGATCTGCCGGTGGGGGGGGGGGGGGGGGGGAGAGGAGAAGTAACGGGTGACGTTAACTTCAGTAGACAGACGATCGAGACCCACAGGGATAGAAATGTGGAAAGTGTTTAGCGTCCATGACCTTCAATGTAGGCCCCCTCTTTTTTTGGCAAATGTTGGTTTCCTTCCTTGGAGTTGTGGGAGGGGATTGAGAAAGAAAGAGGGAGAGAGAGAGAGAGGGGGGGGGGGGGGGTCAGATTAGAGGTCGTATTTAATACATGTGTTCAGAGGCGAAATGAGGATTGGGAAAGTGTAGACTGACTCTCACATTGAGGCGGAGGGTGGGGGAGGGAGTGGATTGACTCACATAGAGAGGAGGAGGGAGAGAGAGAGTGGACACTCATATAGAGAGGAGAAAGATAGGGTGGAAATGGATTGGTTATCATATACAGAGGAGAGAGGGAGAGAGAGTGGACACTCATATAGAGAGGAGGAAGATAGGGTGGAAATGGATTGGCTATCATATACAGAGGAGGAGGGTGGAGGAGGGAGTCGACTTGTGACCGAACCGTTCTATTTAATGGAGCTCTGTCGCAGACGGTAAACGGGTCTGCTCTAATCCATCTAACTTTACACTCACTCTACACTCTCTCTATTGTCATTCTAATCTCGCTGTAAACTCACTCTACATTCACTCTACACTCTAACTCATCCTACTCATTCTACACTCACTCTAAACTCACGCTACATCCACTCTGCCATCATTCTACACTCATTCTACACTCACGCTACACTCTCTCTACACTCACTCTACACTAACTCTCCACTCACTCTACACTCACTCTACACTCAATGTTCACTCACTTTACACTCACTCTACACTCACTCTACACTCAGTCTACACTCACTCTACACTCTCTCTACACTCACTCTACACTAACTCTACATTCACTCTACACTCACTCTACACTCAGTCTACACTCACTTGTCACTCACTCTACACTCACTCTACACTCAGTCTACACTCACTCTACACTCGGTCTACACTCACTCTACACTCACTGTACACTCACTCTACACTCATTCTAAACTAATTCAAGTAACAATATCTCAATAAAAACAGAGTACAACAGAATGTTAACTTCTACCAATTATACCTTTCTAACACATTCTCTAACATGCTTGCTAAAACTCTCGGACAGCTAAACCTAACATTTTCAAAACTGTTATCACCCAGTTCTCTCTCCTCTCCTTATGTGGCAGAGTCTAGGTTTTCACTGGGGTTTTTCTATCTTTAATGTTACCACATGCATCCACATCATTCACGACAACACACAGCAAATAACATATCAAACAGCAGCGGGCAGATTTATTAATATCTCATTCAAACAAAATGATTAAAGTGAGTGAAATGAAATTACAAACAACACAAGCAATACATCTTAACTAAGTATTCAGCTATTACATATATTATTAACAACTATAGAGGTTGTAAGCATAAGCTATTGAATATTGCCCCCAACTAATCCAACCTAGTTCCCTCCTCTTATCTGCACCCTCAACACACTCTCAATAACTCGTCCTCACGATCGCCTTCTGTGCATTCACTCACACTCAGATCCCCTCAGGCAGGTGATCTTTACATTATACATTCAGATCACTTCAGGAAGGTGATCTTGACATTTCACATTCAATCTGTTCAACGTATACACACATGTGATCTTACACTCAATTGATCTGCGTATACACTCACTCCGAAACATATCGTTTCCTCGGTGTCCCGCACACACATTACCAGATCTCTCCTAGTCACAGGTCGCCAAGCACACACCTTGTAGAGCGACTGGCCAAGACAGTTGCGTATGCTGGTTCAGTCACCCTGCCCTCCATTCCATCTCTCTAACATTCGTAAAGCAGCCTATCAATTGCTCTTCTATAAAGTCGGCGAGCTTGACAGACACCTAGCTAAATTCTCAGTCGCTCTCTCTCTCGCTCTCTCTCACTCTCTCTCTCTCTCCCTCTATCAATGGATAGCCTGCTTGAATTAAACTTTGCGTAGTATTATATAGTCTAAAGCAGTATCAGGATTTCAGACACAGTCGTTCTCAAGTTTGGATTTACCTCCACTTAGTCGCTATTGGAACGAATCACTCCGAAATCCTGTCACACTAAATTGTCGTGCAAGACTTGATGACCTCTGTCACTAAGACCCCCCCCCCCCCTCCCCTAACTACCCAAATCGGAACGCGAAAATTGTCAGCTCTTAACCCCTACCTGTACCAGACACATCCTTCCCCTCAACCCCCTGTTTTCCTTTGTCGACTTAGTGTCGACACATTCAAGCATCTTTGTTCTCAGAGACACTGACCCCATCACACCTGCCCTTAACGCCCATCCTCAGGGTGGAACTGTTACATTAATCTGGTCTTCTGCGATCGAACATTATTGCGGATTATCGCTGAGGGTAGTCCGGACGTTCTTAACCCAGGTAAGACACCCGTGGTACTTTTCCCTCTTCATCGGCGGTAGATTAAAGTGGTATCGACGTGATCAGGATAGACTGTCAAATTTGATCCATTTGATCATTGTCAGACTGCCTCTATCTGCTACTGACGACTGTAATTACGACCAATACATAATATGAGGGTAGTTACCTACTGGAAGGGTTCCTACCTCGGCTGTTCTTCCTCGCTCACGTTTTGTCTCTGTTCTTGGTCGTCGTTCGTTCTCCACCTCCCGCAACAAAACCATGAACGTTCTCCACCCCCCCCCCCCCCCGCCGTCACCAAATCCTGAATGTTCTCCACCTCCCACCACAAAACCCTCATGTCTCTCATCTCATGTGTCTCTTATATCATGTGTCTCTCATCTCATGTGTCTCATCTCATGTCTCTCATCTCCAGTGTCTCTCATCTCATGTGTCTCTCATCTCATGAGTCTCTCATCTCATGTCTCTCATCTCATGTGTCTCTCATCTCATGTCTCTCATCTCATGTGTCTCTCATCTCATGTGTCTTTCATCTCATGTGTCTCTCATCTCATGTGTCTTTCATCTGATGTGTCTCTCATCTCATGTGTCTCTCATGTGTCTCTTATCTCATGTCTCTCATCTCATGTGTCTCTCATCTCATGTGTCTCTCATGTGTCTCTCATCTCATGTGTCTCTCATGTGTCTCTCATTTCATGTCTCTCATCTCATGTGTCTCTCATCTGTCTCTCATCTCATGTGTCTCTCATCTCATGTGTCTCTCATCTCATGTGTCTCTTATCTCATGTGTCTCTCATCTGTCTCTCATCTCATGTGTCTCTCATCTCATGTGTCTCTCATGTGTCTCTCATCTCATGTCTCTCATCTCATGTGTCTCTCATCTCATGTGTCTCTCATGTGTCTCTCATCTCATGTCTCTCATCTCATGTCTCTCATCTCATGTGTCTCTCATCTCATGTCTCTCATCTCATGTGTCTCTCATCTCATGTGTCTCTCATCTGTCTCTCATCTCATGTCTCTCATCTCATGTGTCTCTCATCTCATGTGTCTCTCATGTGTCTCTCATCTCATGTCTCTCATCTGATGTGTCTTTCATCTGATGTGTCTCTCATCTCATGTCTCTCATCTCATGTCTCTCATCTCATGTCTCTCATCTCATGTGTCTCTCATATCATGTGTCTCTCATGTGTCTCTCATCTCATGTGTCTCTCATGTGTCTCTCATCTCATGTCTCTCATCTCATGTCTCTCATCTCATGTGTCTCTCATGTGTCTCTCATCTCATGTCTCTCATCTCATGTCTCTCATCTCATGTGTCTCTCATGTGTCTCTCATCTCATGTGTCTCTCATGTGTCTCTCATCTCATGTCTCTCATCTCATGTGTCTCTCATCTCATGTGTCTCTCATGTGTCTCTCATCTCATGTGTCTCTCATCTCATGAGTCTCTCATCTCATGTCTCTCATCTCATGTGTCTCTCATCTCATGTCTCTCATCTCATGTCTCTCATCTCATGTGTCTCTCATCTCATGTGTCTCTCATGTGTCTCTCATCTCATGTCTCTCATCTCATGTCTCTCATCTCATGTGTCTCTCATCTCATGTCTCTCATCTCATGTGTCTCTCATCTCATGTGTCTCTCATCTGTCTCTCATCTCATGTCTCTCATCTCATGTGTCTCTCATCTCATGTGTCTCTCATGTGTCTCTCATCTCATGTCTCTCATCTGATGTGTCTTTCATCTGATGTGTCTCTCATCTCATGTCTCTCATCTCATGTCTCTCATCTCATGTCTCTCATCTCATGTGTCTCTCATATCATGTGTCTCTCATGTGTCTCTCATCTCATGTGTCTCTCATGTGTCTCTCATCTCATGTCTCTCATCTCATGTCTCTCATCTCATGTGTCTCTCATGTGTCTCTCATCTCATGTCTCTCATCTCATGTCTCTCATCTCATGTGTCTCTCATGTGTCTCTCATCTCATGTGTCTCTCATGTGTCTCTCATCTCATGTCTCTCATCTCATGTGTCTCTCATCTCATGTGTCTCTCATGTGTCTCTCATCTCATGTGTCTCTCATCTCATGAGTCTCTCATCTCATGTCTCTCATCTCATGTGTCTCTCATCTCATGTCTCTCATCTCATGTGTCTCTCATCTCATGTGTCTTTCATCTCATGTGTCTCTCATCTCATGTGTCTTTCATCTCATGTGTCTCTCATCTCATGTGTCTCTCATGTGTCTCTTATCTCATGTGTCTCTCATGTGTCTCTCATCTCATGTCTCTCATCTCATGTGTCTCTCATCTCATGTGTCTCTCATGTGTCTCTCATCTCATGTTTCTCATCTCATGTGTCTTTCATCTGATGTGTCTCTCATCTCATGTCTCTCATCTCATGTCTCTCATCTCATGTCTCTCATCTCATGTGTCTCTCATATCATGTGTCTCTCATGTGTCTCTCATCTCATGTGTCTCTCATGTGTCTCTCATCTCATGTCTCTCATCTCATGTCTCTCATCTCATGTGTCTCTCATCTCATGTGTCTCTCATGTGTCTCTCATCTCATGTCTCTCATCTCATGTGTCTCTCATCTCATGTGTCTCTCATGTGTCTCTCATCTCATGTGTCTCTCATGTGTCTCTCATCTCATGTGTCTTTCATCTCATGTGTCTCTCATCTCATGTGTCTCTCATCTCATGAGTCTCTCATCTCATGTCTCTCATCTCATGTGTCTCTCATCTCATGTCTCTCATCTCATGTGTCTCTTATCTCATGTGTCTTTCATCTCATGTGTCTCTCATCTCATGTGTCTTTCATCTGATGTGTCTCTCATCTCATGTGTCTCTCATGTGTCTCTTATCTCATGTCTCTCATCTCATGTGTCTCTCATCTCATGTGTCTTTCATCTCATGTGTCTCTCATCTCATGTGTCTCTCATGTGTCTCTTATCTCATGTCTCTCATCTCATGTGTCTTTCATCTCATGTGTCTTTCATCTCATGTGTCTCTCATCTCATGTGTCTTTCATCTGATGTGTCTCTCATCTCATGTGTCTTTCATCTCATGTGTCTCTCATCTCATGTGTCTTTCATCTGATGTGTCTCTCATCTCATGTGTCTCTCATGTGTCTCTTATCTCATGTCTCTCATCTCATGTGTCTCTCATCTCATGTGTCTTTCATCTGTCTCTCATCTCATGTCTCTCATCTCATGTGTCTCTCATCTCATGTGTCTCTCATGTGTCTCTCATCTCATGTCTCTCATCTCATGTGTCTCTCATCTCATGTGTCTTTCATCTGATGTGTCTCTCATCTCATGTATCTCATCTCATGTCTCTCATCTCATGTCTCTCATCTCATGTCTCTCTCATGTGTCTCTCATCTCATGTCTCTCATCTCATGTGTCTCTCATCTCATGTGTCTCATCTCATGTGTCTCTCATCTCATGTCTCTCATCTCATGTCTCTCATCTCATGTGACTCTCATCTCATTTCTATCATCTCATGTGTCTCTCATCTCATGTCTCTCTCATCTCATCTCTCTCTCATCTCATGTCTAATCTCATGCCTCTCAACTCATCTCTCATCTCATGTGTCTCTCATCTCATGTCTCTCTCATCTCATGTGTCTCTCATGTGTCTCTCATCTCATGTCTCTCATCTCATGTCTCACATCTCATGTTTCTCTCATCTCATGTCTCTCATCTCATGTTTCTCTCATCTCATGTCTCTCATCTCATGTGTCTCTCATGTCATGTGCCTCTCAACTGAATGTCTCTTCTATGTCGAGATCAATGTCACTGTCTTCCAAATCCCTATCTCGCGCTCAATCTCGCTCTAATGTGTCTCTCATCTGAATAGCTCAACTCTGTCTACCCTCAAATCTTTCTCTGATGTGTTTACTCTCCGCTGCGTGTCGATCTCAACTCTCTCTCTCTCCGTCACCAGATCTCAACTCTTTCTCTCCGTCACCAGATCTCAACTCTTTCTCTCCATCACCAGATCTCAACTCTCTCTCTCCATCACCAGATCTCAACTCTCTCTCTCCATCACCAGATCTCAACTCTTTCTCTCCATCACCCGATCTCAACTCTTTCTCTCCATCACCAGATCTCAACTCTCTCTCTCCATCACCCGATCTCAACTCTCTCTCTCCATCACCAGATCTCAACTCTCTCTCTCCATCACCCGATCTCAACTCTTTCTCTCCATCACCAGATCTCAACTCTCTCTCTCCATCACCAGATCTCAACTCTCTCTCTCCGTCACCAGATCTCAACTCTCTCTCTCTCTCTGTCACCAGCTCTCAACTGTCTCTCTCTCTCTCTCTGTCACCAGCTCTCAACTCTCTCTCTCTCTCTCTGTCGCCAGCTCTCAACCGTCTTTCTCTCTCTCTCTCTCTCTTTCTCTCTCTCTGTCACCAGCTCTCAACTGTCTTTCTCTCTCTCTCTCTCTTTCTCTCTCTCTGTCACCAGCTCTCAACTGTCTCTCTCTCTCTGTCACCAGCTCTCAACCGTCTTTCTCTCTCTCTCTCTTTCTCTCTCTCTGTCACCAGCTCTCAACTGTCTTTCTCTCTCTCTCTCTTTCTCTCTCTCTGTCACCAGCTCTCAACTGTCTCTCTCTCTCTCTCTCCAGCTCTCAACTGTCTCTCTCTCTCTCTGTTGCCAGCTTTCAACTGTCTTTCTCTCTGTCGCCAGCTCTCAACTGAACGTTTCTGTCTAGCCTACCTCTGTCTCTGAAGTGACGTGTCCTTGTTAGTCTTTATCCCTGAGACGTGTTGGATCTGCATCCCCGGATCGCGCGATTACCAAACGGTGCGCGTTTAATCCACCTGCCTTCCATTTTCTCCCATCCTGATCGCGGTAGTTCGAGACGACGCGGGTTTATCGACGGCAAATCTACCTGTTCTATCTGGCTACCACCTCTATCTGTGACATGCGCCTCGACACATGGCTGGTGTTATCTGTAATGCTTCCTCAGATTACCTAAACTTCTACCTGCGTGGTTCGAGATAAACCGTAAGCTCTGATTACTAAAATTCTGGCGGGAAAGAGTACATCTGCACTGACAAGGTGCTTCAGATAAATCCCCCCCCCTCCCAAAAAGAAAAATGGCTGTCTTCACCTTGTCTATCACCCTCCTAGCCGTTACATGTTAAAACATGCCTGTGCCTACCTCCCAGCTGTTACATGGTAAAACATATAAGTTCCTACATATAATATGTCTATTCAGCTAAGATCTGTTACAGACTGACTGACATAAAGAGAAGGGTGGGGAGGCAGTGGACTGACTCTCATATAGAGAGGAGGAGGGAGAGGGAGGAAGTAGAGTATCATTACACATCAAAGCAGTGCAGAGTCAGTGACTCTTTGTGGTTGGGGCTGTATTGATGTAACGGATATGTGAGTTTGTCTGGATGTCAGGGAGTGTGAGGCTATATGTGTGTGAGACTGTGAGGCTATATGTGTGTGAGACTGTGAGGCTATATGTGTGTGAGACTGTGAGGCTATATGTGTGTGAGACTGTGAGGCTATATGTGTGTGAGACTGTGAGGCTATATGTGTGTGAGACTGTGAGGCTATATGTGTGTGGATGTGTGGATGTTGACTTACTGACCTGAGCCCTGCTGCATGAGAGTGCCGACTGTGAACCACAGGCTGTTGGACATGTTGAACGTGTTGGTGACGGTGTCGAGGTCCTGGTTGCAGGGGTGAGGGTTGTGCCACTCGTACGGGCTGAACCTGCCCAGGACGTAGATGGTGAAGCTCACGATCAGATAGGCCCCTGGGGAATGTGGGGGCGGTAAATGTCCCTGCATATGTGTTACGCATAACACTAGGACTACACTTACCTTCAACAGATGTCCACAGGCAAGACTTATATATAACAAATGTCTAGTTGTCAGACTTATATATAACAAATGTCTAGTTGTCAGACTTATATATAACAGATGTCTAGTTGTCAGACTTATATATAACAAATGTCTAGTTGTCAGACTTATATATAACAGATGTCTAGGTGTCAGACTTACATATAACGGATGCCTAGTTGTCAGACTTATATATAACAAATGTCTAGTTGTCAGACTTACATATAACAGATGCCTAGTTGTCAGACTTATATATAACAAATGTCTAGTTCTCAGACTTACCTATAACATATAACCAAATGTCTAGTTCTCAGACTTACATATCACATATAACCAAATGTCTAGTTCTCAGACTTACCTATCACATATAACCAAATGTCTAGTTCTCAGACTTACCTATCACATATAACCAAATGTCTAGTTCTCAGACTTACCTATCACATATAACCAAATGTCTAGTTCTCAGACTTACATATCACATATAACCAAATGTCTAGTTCTCAGACTTACCTATAACATATAACCAAATGTCTAGTTCTCAGACTTACCTATCACATATAACCAAATGTCTAGTTCTCAGACTTACCTATCACATATAACCAAATGTCTAGTTCTCAGACTTACCTATAACATATAACCAAATGTCTAGTTCTCAGACTTACCTATCACATATAACCAAATGTCTAGTTCTCAGACTTACCTATAACATATAACCAAATGTCTAGTTCTCAGACTTACATATCACATATAACCAAATGTCTAGTTCTCAGACTTACCTATAACATATAACCAAATGTCTAGTTCTCAGACTTACCTATAACATATAACCAAATGTCTAGTTCTCAGACTTACCTATAACATATAACCAAATGTCTAGTTGTCAGACTTACCTATAACATATAACCAAATGTCTAGTTCTCAGACTTACCTATCACATATAACCAAATGTCTAGTTCTCAGACTTACCTATAACATATAACCAAATGTCTAGTTCTCAGACTTACATATCACATATAACCAAATGTCTAGTTCTCAGACTTACCTATAACATATAACCAAATGTCTAGTTCTCAGACTTGACTTACCTATCACATATAACCAAATGTCTAGTTCTCAGACTTACCTATAACATATAACCAAATGTCTAGTTCTCAGACTTGACTTACCTATAACATATAACCAAATGTCTAGTTCTCAGACTTACCTATAACATATAACCAAATGTCTAGTTCTCAGACTTACCTATAACATATAACCAAATGTCTAGTTCTCAGACTTACCTATCACATATAACCAAATGTCTAGTTCTCAGACTTACCTATCACATATAACCAAATGTCTAGTTCTCAGACTTACCTATCACATATAACCAAATGTCTAGTTCTCAGACTTGACTTACCTATCACATATAACCAAATGTCTAGTTCTCAGACTTGACTTACCTATCACATATAACCAAATGTCTAGGGCCAACGGGTTGAGAAATGAGAATAGACCAGGCTTCTCTTTGCTGGGCATCTTAAAGAGGATGCTGATGCCGAGGTTGAGGAAAGGCTTGGTGAAGTCGATGACCTGCTCCCTGATGTATGAGATGGTCAGGGGGGCTATGGCTAGGTCAGCTCTCTGTAAGAGGCAAGGTCAAGGTTCATCATCTGGGCACACAGGCAGACATACACGAACACAGATAGACTCAGACACAAGCCCACATCACAAACACTGAACCCGCACCCCACACACTTAGCCCACACCATACAGACTGAGCCCACACCACACACACTGCCACCACACAGTGAGCCCTCACTCCACACACTGATCCCACACACACTGAGCCCACACCCCACACCTCACACACTGAGCCCTCACTTCACACACTGAGCCCACACCCCACACCTCACACACTGAGCCCACACCGCAAACACACAGAGCCCATACCTCACACAATGAGCCCACACCCCACACACTGAGCCCACACCACACAGACTGAGCCTACACCCCACATCCCACACACTGAGCCCACATCCCACACAGACTGAGCCCACATCCCACATCCCTTCACTTCACACCACACATATAATTGGCCCACATCCTTTGACCTCACACCACATATATCTCGCCAACATGCCCACCGCCTGGTCCACACAAGAAACTGTTACCACTCTCAACTTCCGGCCTGTGGATGTACAAGAGACTAAACGTGACTTCACAGTGGGCAGTTGTTGGTTACCATGGAGATCGTTGTTGTGTCTTCCACCATGTCAGTCTTGTTGATTGTTTCTAGGTGACGTGACGTCACTGACAGTACCGGTCATGAGTTGTTTGTTGATCCGAGGCCCTTAAGGTTCTCATTTCATGATAGGTGGGCGGGGCTTTCCTGGCTGTCAGCCTGTACGCGAGCGGGTGACAGCTCCTAGTCGGCGTGTCGGTGAGCGGGTGAGAGCGGGAGTGAGCATGTGAGAGCTCGATTCTTGGCGTGTGGTGAGTGGGTGTCAGCATGTGAGAGCTCGGAGATGGCGTGTGTGTGAGCGTATGCGTGTGTGTCTGTATGCGTGTGTCTGTGTGTGCGTGCGTTTGTTTGTGTGTGTATGCGTGTGTCTGTGTGCGTGTGTGTATGTGTGCGTGTGTCTGTGTGTTCGTGTGTATGTGTGTCTTTGTGTACGTGTGTCTGCGTGTGTGTGTCTGTGTGTGTGTATGTGTGCGTGTGTGTATGTGTGCGTGTGTGTGTGTGCGTGCGTGTCTGTGTGCGTGTGTCTGTGTACGTGTGTGTCAATGTGCGTGTGTCTGTGTGCGTGTGTGTCTGCGTGCGCGTGTGTCTGTGTGCGTGTGTATGTGTGCGTGTGTGTGTTAGTGTGCGTGTGTGTCTGTGTGCGTGTGTGTCTGTGTGCGTGTGTGTCAATGTGCGTGTGTCTGTGTGTGTCTGTGTGCGTGTGTGTCTGTGTGCGTATGTGTCTGTGTGCGTGTGTCTGAGTGCGTGTGTGTCTATGTGCGTGTGTATCTGTGTGCGTGTGTCTGTGTGCGTGTGTGTGTTTGTGTGCGTGTGTGTCTGTGTGCGTGTGTGTCTGTGTGCGTGTGTCTGTGTGCGTGTGTATCTCTGTGCGTGTGTGTCTGTGTGCGTGTGTGTCAATGTGCGTGTGTATGTGTGTGTCTGTGTGCGTGTGTGTCTGTGTGCGTGTGTGTCTGTGTGCGTGTGTCTATGTGCGTGTGTGTCTGTGTGCATGTATGTCTGTGTGCGTGTGTCTGTGTGCGTGTGTCTGTGTGCTCATAGGTACGCGTGTACGTGTGTATATGTGCGTGTATTTGTTTATATACGAGGAGTGTTCAAATGAAACCGGACCTAACTGCACCAAGTGAACATACGTACGATGCGCATGATGCCGTCACTTCTGTTGTAAACAGCACATACCAACCGTCAAGTTGACAAAATTGCATTGTTCTCCGACTCAATAGTTTCCTTGGCAGACCGTTGAAAACATGGCGAGTGTGATATGAAATCTGTCCAGAGTTGATCAGCGAGCGGTGATTCGGTTTCTAACAGCTGAAGGATTTCCACCACTTGACATTAATTGCAGAATGGAGGCAGTGTATGGGGACAAAATTGTGGCGAATGTAAGCTCTGGCGACGGTCAACCCAAATTGCTGCAACAATTTTGGCGATGACATCTTCTGACGCAACAATATGCGCCTGACCTGGTCTCGGAAGATCTTCCGCTAACTCGCGTCCTTCTTTATACATCGTTGGCCAGTTCTTCGCTGTTGTCTTCGACACACTTTTGTCACCATACACTGCCTGCATTCTGCGATGAATGTAAACTGTTCGACATCCTCCAGATGTTAAAACAGAATCACTGCTCGTTGATGAACTCTGCATGGATTTCGTATCATACCTGCCACATTTTCAACGGTCTGCTGAGGAAACTATGAGAAGGAGTGGATTGACACTTTACAAACTTGACAGTTGTTTTGTGCTATTTAGACCAAAAGTGACATCTTCATGCGCATCGTACGTATGTTCCCTTGTTGCAGTTTGGTCCGGTTTCATTTGAACACGCCTCGTATATGTGCGTGTCTATGTATGCATGTATGTTTATGTCCGTGCGTTTGTCTATCTTTTCTCAGTGTCCATAATGTGCTGCAATACTAGAACACAAAGTGGGTTCTCTCCACTGAGCCAATGGCGTGTCTGATGTTTGCTAGGGTCTTACGGAAACCAGGGTTACATACAAGTCTCCAGTCCATCTTGGAACATAGGCAACACAAGTCTCCAGTCCATCTTTGAACATAGGCACACACAAGTCTCCAGTCCATCTTGGAACATAGGCAACACAAGTCTCCAGTCCATCTTGGAACATAGGCACATAAAAGTCTCTAGTCCATCTTGGAACATAGGCACACAAAAGTCTCCAGTCCATCTTGGAACATAGGCACACAAAAGTCTCCAGTCCATCTTGGAACATAGGCACACAAAAGTCTCCAGTCCATCTTGGAACATAGGCAACACAAGTCTCCAGTCCATCTTGGAACATAGGCACACAAAAGTCTCCAGTCCATCTTGGAACATAGGCACACAAAAGTCTCCAGTCCATCTTGGAACATAGGCACACAAAAGTCTCCAGTCCATCTTGGAACATAGGCACACACAAGTCGCCAGTCCATCTTGGAATTCTCCAGTCCATCTTGCAACATAGGCACACACAAGTCATGTCACAGAGCCACAGACACATTACAATAATTGGCAGGAAAGTTAGCAATGGTTCCTTTGATTGTACATATACTAGGTCACACATTAACCTGGTCGCACATTAACTATGCCACATATTAACTAGGTCAAACCCTAACTAGGTCACACATTAACTACATCATGCATCAACTAGATCACATATTAATTAGGTCACACATTAATTAGGTCACACATTAGCTAGCCCCCACGTTAACTAAGTCACGTATTAAATAGGTCGCACGTTAACTAGGTCACAAATTGACTATGTCACACATTAACTAGATCATACATTAACTAGGTCACATATTCACTAGGCACACATATGAAAGATAACACATATGAAAGATAACACATATGAAAGATAACACATATGAAAGATAACACATAGACCTGACTAAATACTGGCTAAGCAACACATCTCCTTTCATCTCCCACAATTCACATCTGACGCTCTCAGCAAAGTGTGGTGGGTTGGGATGTAGATCGATGGTTGTACACTCCTCTCATGCGTCCTACTTCTATCGAACTTTGGTTGATGCCGACACTATGCAGTCTGTGGATTGCTGTCCTCAATCAGTGTCCTCATCCAACAGGCGGTCATTGATTGATTTCAAAATGTAATTCCTATCCATAACTAGTGAGCCGCGTCGCGCAGTGGTTAGCGAGCTGGCTTCGCAACTGAGAGTTCTGGGTTTATTCCCCAGTTGAGGCGGAAATCTTTGTTCAGACGGCAACGGTTCCCGGGTCGACCCAGACTTAAATGGGTACCGGTTAATCCCGGAAGTAAAAGCGGCGAGGGAGAAGAGATGGCTACCGCCCTCATATAGCCGAGCCTTTGAAATGTGAGATCGCTAACCTCTCACTCCTATACGGCAGTTATGCTATGGTTCACTGGACTTTTCATGCATCACTAAAAGGCGCGGGAGCTTGTGAAGCCGAGATGTCAGCTATATCGTTGCCCTGAACCCCGGCATGAACAGGACCTGGTGGTTTCAGGCCTCAACGGCTGCTATCCACTCGTACCTAAGCCATCCCTTCTATACTTTCTTAAGTACGGCTTGCGCGTCTGTCAAAATGACTGTCCTTGTTATAGAAGTCTCAGATATCCATTTCAGTGCTGAGGTCACTGCTTCCGTCTCCATTCTCATACTGGGGGTTGTTGACATGTATGTCCTACTGCGCTCAGCCACGACCTCTCCTCTCACTCTATCCGAGAAACCCCAGCCTGATGTCCCACTGCGCAACACTGATCCGTCGGTGTATATGACAGCGTCACTCTCCTGAGTGTTCTCAGTTATCAGCTGATTTACCCCGTGCTCTGCTCTCCGGTTGCTCTGTTCTCTGCATTCCTTGCCTAAGTTGATGATGCCTCTCTGGTACTCTATCATTCTATCACCAGCTTGGACCCATTCTTCCTCCATGGCTATCGTCTCAGCTGGAGTGACGTGTCCGATTGTTGTCTCTGTCTGTGCCATCTATGACGACCCTCTCTTGATTCTTGATCCCTTACACACCCCATCTATCAGCTCTCTCACCATCCCATCTCACACTCTAACTCATCCCATCTATTAGCTCTCTCACCATTCCATCCCAATCTCCGACTCACCCCATCTATCAGCTATCTCACCATTCTATCTCACTCTCTCATCCCATCTATCAGCTCTCTCACCCTCCCATCCCTCTCTTCGACTCACCCCATCTATCAGCTCTCTTACCATCCCATCACACTCTCCGACTCACCCCATCTATCAGTTCTCTCACCATCCCATCCCACTCTCCTTTCTCTGTCCTCGAGCCGTAGTTTCCATCTGGCACAAGTTCTATACGGTAGTTAAAGCCCACAATGTGGGCCAGCTCGCGGGCAAGATCGATACAGAATCCCTCTAATGGATCCTCAGGTGTGGACTTGGCTTTCTCCATCACAAACGGGGCTTCCTGGAGAAGAGAGAAAACATGCTGTGAGGAGCAAATGAGTGGGGAGACAATGAGTGAGGAAATAATGAGTGAGGAGGCAATAAGTGAGGAAATAATGAGTGAGGAGGCAATAAGTTGGGAGACAATGAGTGAGGAGGTTTTAAGTGGGGAGACAATGAGTGAGGAGGCAATAAGTGAGGAAATAATGAGTGAGGAGGCAATAAGTTGGGAGACAATGAGTGAGGAGGTTTTAAGTGGGGAGACAATGAGTGAGGAGGCAATACGTGGGGAGACAATGAGTGAGGAGGCAATAAGTGAGGAAATAATGAGTGAGGAGGCAATAAGTTAGGAGACAATGAGTGAGGAGGTTTTAAGTGGGGAGACAATGAGTGAGGAGGCAATAAGTGAGGAAATAATGAGTGAGGAGGCAATAAGTTGGGAGACAATGAGTGAGGAGGTTTTAAGTGGGGAGACAATGAGTGAGGAGGCAATACGTGGGGAGACAATGAGTGAGGAGGCAATAAGTGAGGAAATAATGAGTGAGGAGGCAATAAGTTGGGAGACAATGAGTGAGGAGGCAATACGTGGGGAGACAATGAGTGAGGAAATAATGAGTGAGGAGGCAATAAGTTGGGAGACAATGAGTGAGGAGGTTTTAAGTGGGGAGACAATGAGTGAGGAGGCAATAAGTGGGGAGACAATGAGTGAGGAGGCATTGAGTGAGGAGGCAATAAGTGGGGAGACAATAAGTGAGGAGGCAATAAGCGGGGAGACAATGAGTGAGGAGGCAATAAGTGGGGAGACAATGAGTGAGGAGGCAATAAGTGGGGAGACAATGAGTGAGGAGGCATTGAGTGAGGAGGCAATAAGTGGGGAGAAAATGAGTGAGGAGGCATTGAGTGAGGAGGCAATGTAATTCGCCATGTGGAGACGTCACGAAACCTACCTTCTGCACACCTGAGCCCTACCTTCCTTCTGCACACCTGAACCCATAACTCACCTTCTGCACGCCTGAACCCAACACTCACCTTATGCACACATGAACCAAACACTCACCTTCTGCACACCTGAGCCCTACCTACCCTCTGCACCCACTGAGCCCTACCTTTCTCCTGCACACCTGAGCCCTACGTACCTTCTACACACCTGAGCACAACACTCACCTTCTGCACACCTGAGCCCAGCACTAACCTGAGCCCAACACTCACCTTCTGCACACCTGAACCCAACAGTCACCTTCTGTACACCTGAGCCCAACACTCACCTTGTGCACACCTGAACCCAACACTCACCTTCAAGGTGGTGACGACGAGCGTCTTGTTACCGAAGGGGTTGCCGTAGATTTGGTTCTCCCCGTGAGTGACGTTGATGCCAGAGGTCACCCTCCACTCGCCTGCCTGTGGACAACCACCAAACAGCCTTTAATTGTGTGCCACCCTGCCCAGGACAAGGGGGAGTGCCATAAATCATCCATTCAGACATGAACAAGTATGTCTGCAGACATCGGTGTCTCCACTTCTGTGCTACCAATAGATCAAGTTTGCAAAGATTCTTCAAAATTTATAAAATTTACAAATATTTCAAACAGTAATTTTGTAAAAGTCAATCAAAATAGATCAAGTTTACAATTTTACCTCTTTAATGGAGTGACAGCTTGTAATAGCACAATCAATCATTCTGACTATCTTTCTTACATTCAAGATTTATCTGTGAGGTACAGTGGATTGTTTCCCCTTCTACCCTAATTATTTCCCCTCACAATAGAACATGACTAATCACAGGGAACAACTTTCTTTATCAACGACAAGCACATGGAAAATATCGATTAGTTTATCTTGTCAATCACAACAATTGCATCTAATGCTTTATCTCTGAATGAACACTGTCATTCACAACAATTGCATCTAATCCTATATCTCTGAATGGCACATAACTTGAGAACCCTGCCAGAAAAGTTCAGTTCATTGAACGGGACATTGTACTTAATTCTCAAACAATGCAGTTTAAAACTATCCAGCCAAAATAACTCTTTCCCGCGATTCTACGGGGAATTACACGACCTGTACGTGATCCAGTAGGTTGAAAAACAAGGCCGCCTTTCTCTGAGACACGTCCGTTCAAATAACGTTTGAGGGAAATCAACTCAAGAAAGTAGAAGTCATTAACCAAAGGGGAAGCTTAGCATGTAAGCTGGGGGAGACAGATCAGGTAGACAGATCTGAAGGAGCAGAGAAGGGAATTCTACCGTGCAGTTTAGTAGGTGACAAGAACAAATAGCTAGATAAAACTACATAACATGGCCAGTGAGTGACAAGAATACAGAAATTGAATTAGAAGCTATTGAAGCAGACCAACACTGAAAGGCAACTAGAAACCACGCACGTGTAAGAATCTGTCTGTGTGTGATGTTCTGTTCAAGTCGTCGCTAACACCTGTCTCTCGTGACCCGACTTCATTCTCGTCAGAGGGAGACGTGTTGCTTCACACGAAACTGCCGTCCTGGACAACACGTCGTGACTCGTTTGTGCCTCGTTCTGACAACAACAGTGACAGAACCACTGGCGTATGTCATAGGAACGAGCACAGCTGCAGTCGCCGACTTCCTGTCGTTGAGACGAGACAAGATGCTCGTACATAATCCACATTGTGTAAGCTGAGAGGTGGAACATAACGCCATCAGACCAGCAAGACCAGCAAGATTAGGAAAGATTCATTCGGGTGCGAGATAACGGAGAGACAAGAAGAGAGAATCATTCGGGTGCGAGATAACGGAGAGACAAGAAGAGAGAATCATTCGGGTGCGAGATAACGGAGAGACAAGAAGAGAGAATCATTCGGGTGCGAGATAGCGGAGAGACAAGAAGAGAGAATCATTCGGGTGCGAGATAGCGGAGAGACAAGAAGAGAGAATCATTCGGGTGCGAGATAGCGGAGAGACAAGAAGAGAGAATCATTCGGGTGCGACATATCGGAGAGACAAGAAGAGAGAATCATTCGGGTGCGAGATAGCGGAGTGAAGAGGACCACCTGTTGATAACGGAAGGACAGGAAAGAAGATCCAAAACCATCACGTCAGTCTAGAGGGAGCAGGTCGAATTTAGAACTGAGAGAGTGAGTGAGAGAGTGAGTGAGAGAGAGAGAGAGAGAGAGAGAAAGAGAGAGAGAGAGAACGAGAGAGAAAGAGTGAGTGAGAGAGAGAACGAGAGAAAGAGTGAGTGAGAGAGAGATAGAGAGAGAGAGCGAGAGAAAGAACGAGAGAGAGTGAGTGAGAGAGAGAGAGAGCGAGAGAGAGAGAAAGAGAGAGAGAGAGTGAGAGAGAGAACGAGAGAGAGTGAGAGAGAGAGAAAGAGAGAGAGCGAGACAGAGAGAGAGCGAGTGCGAGAAAGAGAAAGAGAGAGAGAGTGAGTGAGAGAGAGAGAGAGAGAGAGAGCGAGAGAGAGAGAGAGAGAGAGAGAGAGAGAAAGAGAGAGAGAGAGAACGAGAGAGAAAGAGTGAGTGAGAGAGAGAACGAGAGAAAGAGTGAGTGAGAGAGAGATAGAGAGAGAGCGAGAGAAAGAACGAGAGAGAGTGAGTGAGAGAGAGAGAGAGCGAGAGAGAGAGAAAGAGAGAGAGAGAGTGAGAGAGAGAACGAGAGAGAGTGAGAGAGAGAGAAAGAGAGAGGGCGAGACAGAGAGAGAGCGAGTGCGAGAAAGAGAAAGAGAGAGAGTGAGTGATAGAGAGAGAGAGAGCGAGAGAGAGAGAGAAAAAGATAGAGAACGAGAGAGAGAGTGAGTGAGAGAGAACGAGAGAGAGTGAGATAGAGAGAGAGCGAGAGAGAGAGAGTGAGAGAGAGAGTGAGTGAGAGAGATAGAGAGTGAGTGAGAGAGAGAGAGTGAGAGAGAGAGAGAGTGAGTGAAAGAGAGAGAGAGCCAGAGAGAGAGCGAGAAAGAGAGAGAGAGATTTTCACAGACAATATTTTACCGTGAGAGTCCAGATGTTCAGCCGTATATCAAGGAGAGGTAACAAGTAATGAAATGGATTTTCGTATAGCACGTGTTAGACAGACAGAGAAAGTGTTAGACAGACAGAGAAAGTGTTAGAGACAGACAGAGAAAATGTTAGACAGACAGAGAAAGTGTTAGAGACAGACAGAGAAAGTGTTAGACAGACATAGAAAGGGTTGGACAGACATATAAAGTGTTAGACAGACATAGAAAGTGTTAGAGACAGACAGAGAAAGTGTTAGACAGAGAAAGTGTTAAACAGACAGAGAAAGTGTTAGACAGACATAGAAAGTGTTGGACAGACATAGAAAGTGTTAGACAGACATAGAAAGTGTTAGAGACAGATAAAGAAAGTGTTAGACAGACATAGAAAGTGTTGGACAGACATAGAAAGTGTTGGACAGACATAGAAAGTGTTAGACAGACATAGAAAGGGTTGGAGACTTAGATCTTAGAAACAAGCATCTTAGATAATATTATTCGCATCACAGCTGAGAATCCAGCGTCTAACAGAAGTAATTCAATGATCAGCGTCTTAGCAGCAATCATCTCCAGAATTCAGCGTCTAACTAGAGAGATATTTTGACACAGCGATCCAGCTCGTCAGCGATCACTTCAAGTCACTGTTGACGAGGAGAACAGGACCACGGACGAATCACCTGGGTTGTAGAACAGACACGAATCATCTTTTCTGTGGTAATGACATGACGATTCATCTATCAAGTTACAGTTCATCTATCAAGTTACAGTTCGTCTATCAAGTTACAGTTCATCTATCAAGTTACAGTTCGTCTATCAAGTTACAGTTCGTCTATCAAGTTAGTGTTCGTCTATCAACAGTTCATCTATCAAGTTACAGTTCGTCTATCAAGTTACAGTTCGTCTATCAAGTTACAGTTCATCTATCAAGTTACAGTTCGTCTATCAAGTTACAGTTCGTCTATCAAGTTACAGTTTGTCTATCAAGTTACAGTTTGTCTATCAAGTTACAGTTCGTCTATCAAGTTAGTGTTCGTCTATCAGTTCGTATTCAAGTTTCTTTTAGTTTAGTTTATAATTTCTTACAGCCAGACAGGTTTTTGTTTTGAGTGAAGATTGGGGAGTCAGTTGTGAACGTGTAGAAATAAAGTTTCATTGTTGTGTTTTATTTCCAATTAGTGTCGTAGTTAATTTTGTTGGAAGTGAGAATATAGTTAGTGCAGACACCTTGTACCATCTGCTACGGTAGGTCAGCCAGCTTAGAGCTGCTACATGCACACAGACTGGAACTATTGTCACGATTAGAGACAGACAGACTCAGACAGACTGGAAATATTCTCAAGATTGGAGACAGACAGACTCAGCAAACAGACATGCACAACGACTGGAACTATTGTCTAGACCAGAGACTGACCTTGACCAGCCCGCGTGTCGTCAGTTGGAGGATGTCCAGCTTGAACTCCAGACGTCGGCCGCCTTTCAGCACGATGTCCCCGGTCAGTCCTTTCATTGGGACCTGTGGATGTGGGAGGGATGGTTATATGTGTGTGTGGGTGTCTGTGTGGGTGTCTGTGTAGGTGTCTGTGTGGGTGTCTGTGTGGGTGTCTGTGTATGTGTCTGTGTGGGTGTTTGTGTGGGTGTCTGTGTGGATGGCAAGTGGCAGGGGTGGTTATATGTGTGTGTGAGTGTCTGTGTGGGTGTCTGTGTGGGTGTCTGTGTGGGTGTCTGTGTAGGTCTATGTGTAGGAGTATGTGTGGGTGTCTGTGTGGGTGTCTGTGTGGGTGTCTGTGTGGGTGTCTGAATGGGTGTCTGTGTAGGTCTATATGTTGGTATCTTGTGGGGGTATGTAAATACACAACAAACACTAAATACCAAGAAATATTAACTCTGGGGGAGGGGAGGAAGGCAGGGTGAGGGGGAGGTGAGGAAAGCAGCGTGATGGGGAGGGGAGGAAGGCAGGGTGATAGGGAGGGGATGTGAGGAAGGCAGGGTGATGGAGAGGGGAGGAAGGCAGGGTGAGGGGAGGGAGGAAGGCTGGGTGAGTGGGAGGGGAGGGGAGGAAGGCAGGATGAGTGTAGGGGAGAAAGGCAGGGTGAGGGGGAGGGGAGGGAAGGAAGGCTGGGTGAGGGGGAGGAGAGGGGAGGAAGGCAGGATGAGGGGAGGGAGGAAGGCAGGGTGAGGGGGAGGAAGGCAGTGTGAGGGGGATGGGAGGAAGGCAGTGTGAGGGAATACATTCCTCTTGGAAGTTTGATGATCTTGATCTACTTCACTGACCAGGTTGACAATAGGTCATATCTAGGACTGGCTCCTGGAGAATAGGTCCTATCTAGGACTGGCCCCTTGAGACTAGGTCCTATCTAGGACTGGCCCCTTGAGAAACAGCCTGCAGCCAGCACTAATGACGGTGGTTTTTGTAAGCAGTGATTTTAGATGATGAGGTTGCTAGCAGAAGTCTGTGTATGCGTATTTCACGACGTGCTTGGAAGGTGACAGTGGTTCTTTTCAACTCGGGTACCACTATCGTGCACTTGACAATGTTAGGACCAGAGAATGGAGGTACTGCCCAGCTAACAGTGGGCACTTGAGGGTAAGGGGACCAGAGAGTGGAGGTACTACCCAGCTAACGACGGGTCCTTGAGAGTAAGGGGACCAGAGAGTGGAGGTACTGCCCAGCTAACAGCGGGCACTTGAGGGTAAGGGAACAGTACTCAACCATTAGTCATCTTTGTCTGGGAATTACCATCTATTGAAATATCTGGCCAATGCACGGCCATTGGTTTGGAGAGTTCATGTTTCTAAATAGCTTCCTTATGTAGCAGCACTAGACTCACGATATTGTTGGGTGGGTCACTCCAGGCTCATGATATTGTTTGGTGGGTCACTCCAGGCTCATGATATTGTTTGGTTGGGTCACTCCAGGCTCATGATATTGTTAAGTCGGTCACTCCAGGCTCATGATATTGTTTGGTTGGATCACTCCAGGCTCATGATATTGTTTGGTGGGTCACTCCAGGCTCATGATATTGTTTGGTTGGGTCACTCCAGGCTCATGATATTGTTTGGTTGTGTCACTCCAGGCTCATGACATTGTTTGGTTGGGTCACTCCAGGCTCATGATATTGTTTGGTTGGGTCACTCCAGGCTCATGACATTGTTTGGTTGGGTCACTCCAGGCTCATGATGATGTTTGGTTGGGTCACTCCAGGCTAATGATATTGTTTGGTTGGGTCACTCCAGGCTCATGATGATGTTTAGTTGGGTCACTCCAGGCTCATGATATTGTTTGGTTGGGTCACTCCAGGCTCATGATATTGTTTGGTTGGGTCACTCCAGGCTCATGATATTGTTTGGTTGGGTCACTCCAGGCTCATGATATTGTTTGGTTAAGTCACTCCAGGCTCATGATATTGTTTGGTTTAGTCACTCCAGGCTCATGATGATGTTTGGTGTCATCCTGGAATGACCCAGTGGTATCGACGTAAGTGTCCGCCTCGTGTGCTGGAGATCGTGTTCTCAGATCACGATGGAGACCGGAAGTTTTTCACGTGGATCATCCGGTAAATATGTACCATTGGTCTCTGAATCAGAAACCCGTCTGCAGTGGCGCGCACGTTAAAAATCCCTTGGCAATTGGAAATCGAATTCAGGTTAAAAATCTACTGCAATTATTCTAGGGATTCTAGATCCACAAAGAATATGTCGCAAAAAGGGGATTGTGTGGCTACAACATCAGGTCTTGTTTATGTGGTTAACAGAGTGGCATAGAGGGCGCCTGACAGACTGCGGATCTACCTTACTCTAATTCACGTTTCCACCCCCACCAGTCCTCAAAACTAGGACATCGTATATTCCAGGGGCTAACAACCTAACATATGGTAACAGATGCTAGAATTGACCTGGTAAGGCACCAGCTGATTTACGCCTGCCAAAAGATACGAAACAAATGAGGTCACACCTCGCCAGGCCGTATAACGACACAAGTGGACTGAAGATAGATAGAAAGTCCTATAGGGGAGGATTGGAACATTCTGTCGACAAGGTATGGGAACACGCTAACTATAACATTGATGTCTGTTATCGCTAAAAGTTTATAAACTTCCGATCTATGTATTCTACACCAACTAAACTGATTCACTCACAGACAAGACAAGACACGTTTGAGTTAACCGACACACCAACTAAACTGGTTCACTCACAGACAAGACACGTTTGAGTTAGCCGACACACCAACTAAACTGGTTCACTCACAGACAAGACACGTTTGAGTTAGCCGACACACCAACTAAACTGGTTCACTCACAGACAAGACACGTTTGAGTTAGCCGAAACACCAACTAAACTGGTTCACTCACAGACAAGACACGTTTGAGTTAGCCGACACACCAACTAAACTGGTTCACTCACTGACAAGACACGTTTGAGTTGAGTCGTTGTGAATGTGTTGACCTACAAACCAATGTTTGTGTGTTGACCTACAAACGAATGTTCGTGTTTTGACCTACACACCAATGTTTGTATGTTGACCTACAAATCGATGTTTGTGTGTTGACCTACAAACCGATGTTTGTGTGTTGACCTACAAATCGATGTTTGTGTGTTGACCTACAAATCGATGTTTGTGTGTTGACCTACAAACCGATGTTTGTGTGTTGACCTACAAACCGATGTTTGTGTGTTGACCTACAAACCGATGTTCGTGTGATGCACCACGAAGACACATAACAGGTTGTTGACATACTCAGTAAGATGACGTCATGACATGCCTCGTGCAGAATAGCGTTATCTTGATACGTTCAGAGACCACCGTGTCAAACTGCATATCGTACACCCAACAGCAGAAAGATATGGTAGGGAGTTAGTCAGGAAATAGAGCACAGAAACATAGTAGGGGGATTGACTACGGAGATAGAGCAGGGAGATACTATAGGGAGATATAGTAGGACGATAGAGCAGGGGGATATAGGAGGGAGATAGAGCAGGGAGATACTGTATAGAAATATAGCAGGGAGATAGAGTAAGAAGATGCAACATGGAGATAGAGAACGGAGATAGAGTAGAGAGATAGAGCAGAGATAGAATAGGAAGATACAGCAGGACGATAAAGTAGGGAGATAGAAGACAGTAGTGTGACAGTTCCAGCTGAAGCATGGGCGTTTAGAGCAGGGGAGGTTGGGCTGGCGACTCTAAGAAACAAAGGTTGCCTGAATGCGTTGGACGAACGCAGGTCACACCAGGGTAAATCACCGTTTTGACACTCGGTCAGCAAGGAAACGAGGGGCTAGGAACAGGTTAGGTGGAATACTTTGTCTGGTACAGGGGTGGGTGTTGGAGCTGACCACTCTGGCGTCAGACTTGACAAGGGTGGGGGGTTGGTGACAATCTGATACTGTCACGACAGGTTACCACAATTAGAATAACAGTGACTCGTGGATAGACAACCAATAACATTTTAGATGGGGTAGTTTCAAATTAGAGTGTTGGCTAAATCAGACAAGCAACAGAAGAACATTTGGCAGCCATGTTGTTTGAGGCTCTAAAATACATTGCAGAGAAAAACTCGGTAGACTGGCAGGAAGATTGCGAGTTAGTCTGGAAGTGAGAGAGTTTGCAGGGTGGTTGTTCCATCACACACCTCGAGTTTAGCCAACCTCACTCAATAGATGCTTATGACGGACATCATGGGAACAGTACGAGATCTGAATGTGTGTTGTATGTGCAGGACACCCTGTGAACGATGTGTGTTCTGATTATATGTGAGTGCACAGATCGATTGAGTACGTGATCCGATTATAAGTGCCGTGATCTGATTTTTTGTGAATGCACATATCGCCTATTATACGTGATTATACGATACAGATCGACTGTGTACGTAAACCGATCGTGAGGACGAGTTTGTGATTGTGTGTTGAGGGTGCAAAAGAAAGAGGGCGAGCTAACTGGAGCCATTCAGTTGTGGCTAGAATATTTCTTGAGGTTGTCAAGTTTTGTTGTTGGAGATATAGATGTAGAACATTGGTTGACACGTAGTTACAGAAATAACATCAACACCATTTGCTTGTATCTTCTGTGGCAATTAAATACCATCAAGTCTTAACTCCTGTAGCTGGAAGACCCCCTTGCAATGGCTCATCTTTTGGTGGTCAATTCTGTGGTCATTTCAGCCATGACCTACTGATGTGAAGTATGGAATCTACGTAACGCGGATGTAGAGAAACTACAAGTTACCCAGCGAGTGAAGGAAAGACGCGTCTCTTGGAATCGAATTCACAATACAGAAATAAGAGAACGCACTCTAACTGAGACGTCGTGGAGGCTGAGGTGTCTCGCAAATATCACTGGGCTGGATACGTGGTGCGCATGCCAGATAACAGATGGACACTCAGAACGATGTTCTGGTGGCCATATAACTATACATGATCACGCGGCCGCCCACCCATACGATGGCGAGATGGTCTGCTGAGAGACCTGGGTCCGAAATGGTACGACACGGCGAAAGATCGGACTGCATACAGGACATTGTTGGCTACATCACATACGGCACACCTGTCAATGATATTGTATTGTTAAATATAAATGTTATTATGATTTAGTTTACATGTTCTTTGCTTTTTGTTGATATTGTGCAACGATTATTCTTGTAATAAATTATAATGTTTTGTTTTATTGTCAGGATAGTGTTTCCTGTGTTTTTTTCTGTGTTTGAATTCTTGTCTTGTGTAGATGTATGTTGTAACTCTTTAGATAAGTAAACTACACTCAGCTAAACTTAGACTCTGCCACATATATATGTACATGTATTTGCCGTTTTTTATGCGTGTATATAAATGAACATGTATGCGTGGGTATCAATGAATACGTATGTGTGTGTATGTGAATATGTATGTGTGTGTGAGAATGAATATGTATGTATGGATGTGTACACATATGTAAGCTTATTGCCTTCTCAAATTCCTTAAACAAAGACTAAAAGGTACTCGCTTTTCCGTGTTTTAGCCAGCGACTGCTTCTCTTGTTTTGGAGGTTCTTGAACAGAGCCTGTCATGTATTGCTGTCAGCTGGCTTCTTTAACGTGTGTCCTTCTCAACGTCTGAGCATTCACCTGTCGTCATGTGCCACTGATATCTGTCTGGTTTTGTCTGGTTCTGTCCTGTTCTGTCAGGTTTTGTCTGGTTCTGTCTGGTTCTGTCCAATAGTTCCACATCAGTGGTTCTATCATACCATTTCAATCTTTCCATCCTGTACACCTTTTGCTGCCTTGTTGTATGACGCACTCCACGTTTCATAAACATAAAAAACGGATTTGACATTTTAAGAGTTGAAGATTTGTATTATGTTGTACTTAATTTCAGTTCATTTCCGTCAATTCCCCAATGGAAGCTTCTTTCTACTTCTGTATTATTATTTTGATAAGTGTGTGTGTATCTCTTACCTTGTAGGTATTGCTACCAAGATGTAAGTGTGTGTGTGTATCTCTTGTAGCAATGTACCTGCCAACCCAATATGATTGTGGTTACTTGATATGATTGTTGTTACTTGATATGATTGTTGTTACTTGATATGATTGTTGTTACTTGATATGATTGTGGTTAATTGAATGTATTAATGAAATCCTAGCATCGTCTGAGTATGTACTGACCTGGTTCAAGAATGAGTATAGACTTGGTCCAGATGACCAGGACGAAGGGCTGTCACAGCTGACATTGGCAGTGCGCAGGATTGCCGACTTGTCGAAGCGTTCCAGCGCGTGAGCTAACAAGTAGACTGAGTCGTACATCAGCGCCACCTCGTGCTGGGAGGAAGCAAAGGGGAGGGGGTTAGGAGGGGGGGGGGGGAGGGATGGGATTGCCAGTTAATGCCAGTTTTATTACAACATTAAGCCAGGAATAGCTTGGACATTTCACATTACCATCACAATTTACATTTATCGGGCGCCAAAAAATCTTGATTTGACATCCAAATTTTAAATAGAAGTAAGCAGGGTCAAGGACTCAAGCTAGAGTGAAAGATATCAACAATAGGTCCGCACTCAAGCACGCACACACCATCGGTACAGAGATGGGCTGCCGGAGATAACAACATGGGAGAGTGGGAGATAGCAACGTGGAGGAGTGGGAGATAGCAACATGGGAGAGTGGGAGATAGCAACATGGGAGAGTGGGAGATAGCAACATGGGAGAGTGGGAGATAGCAACATGGGAGAGTGGGAGATAGCAACGTGGAGGAGTGGGAGATAGCAACATGGGAGAGTGGGAGATAGCAACGTGGAGGAGTGGGAGATAGCAACATGGGAGAGTGGGAGATAGCAACATGGGAGAGTGGGAGATAGCAACGTGGAGGAGTGGGAGATAGCAACATGGGAGAGTGGGAGATAGCAACATGGGAGAGTGGGAGATAGCAACATGGGAGAGTGGGAGATAGCAACGTGGAGGAGTGGGAGATAGCAACATGGGAGAGTGGGAGATAGCAACGTGGAGGAGTGGGATATAGCAACATGGGAGAGTGGGAGATAGCAACGTGGAGAAGTGGGAGATAGCAACATGGGAGAGTGGGAGATAGCAACGTGGAGGAGTGGGAGATAGCAACATGGGAGAGTGGGAGATAGCAACATGGGAGAGTGGGAGATAGCAACATGGGAGAGTGGGAGATAGCAACGTGGAGGAGTGGGAGATAGCAACATGGGAGAGTGGGAGATAGCAACATGGGAGAGTGGGAGATAGCAACATGGGAGAGTGGTAGATAGCAACATGGGAGAGTGGGAGATAGCAACATGGGAGAGAGGGAGATAGCAACATGGGAGAGTGGGAGATAGCAACATGGGAGAGTGGGAGATAGCAACATGGGAGAGTGGGAGATAGCAACATGGGAGAGTGGGAGATAGCAACATGGAGGAGTGGGAGATAGCAACATGGGAGAGTGGGAGATAGCAACATGGGAGAGTGGGAGATAGCAACATGGGAGAGTGGGAGATAGCAACATGGGAGAGTGGGTGGTTGAGGGGTTACGGTCAGTTGGATCATACACATCCACACACAAAGGCCCCCAGACACCCCCACAAACACGTAAAGGCGCACACGTTGATCTAAGTGACAGAAAAGACGTCATCCGAACCTCCCTGACCTGGCTAGGTAGGACTAAGAACTCATCAACAAGAACAACTCACCGACAGGGACAGGTAACCCGTCTGACTCACCTGCAGGGACAGGTAGCCCGTGGTGTTCAACAGGCTGAGGTCCCTCTGACTCACGACAGGAACAACTCACCGGCAGGGACAGGTAGCCCGTGGTGTTCAACAGGCTGAGGTCCGTCTGCATCTCGTAGATCTCCATGTCATGGATGATGTTCCGGACGTAGGGGTCACCAGGGTCAACCAATCGGAAGCCAGTCAGGTTAACGTAGTTGTGGCGGTAGTCTTCCATATCTATCGACTCGATGTCCTGGAATATAAAGGGTGAGGCTCAGGGTTGTGAGGCTCAGGGTTGTGAGGCTCAGGGTGGTGAGGCTCAGAGTTGTGAGGCTCAGGGTTGTGAGGCTCAGGGTTGTGAGGCTCAGGGTTGTGAGGCTCAGGGTTGTGAGGCTCAGGGTGGTGAGGCTCAGGGTGGTGAGGCTCAGGGTTGTGAGGCTCAGAGTGGTGATAGTGGTGATGGTGGTGATACTGGTGATGGTGGTGTGGTTGATGTCGGTGGTGAAAGTAGGGAGGGTGGAGGACCTGTGACAGCATGTGGCCCTGTGACAGCATGTGGACCTGTCACACCATGAGGACCTGTGACAGAACGAGAACCTGTGACAGCATGTGGATCAGTGACACCACGAAGACCCATGTGACTGAGTGCATGTTAATGTCACAGAATAGATAACCTCAGTCACAAAGTCAGTACCTGACTGACCTGGCTTATCTTCTGCAGCACAAAGTGTAGAGATGACCTGTCCACATTATTGTGGCTGGTTGCCTCTTCATGATAAAGCAGCAAGCACAGTCCCTCGTTAGTAGCATGTAACGACATGATAGGCAGGTTACAGTCTTAGCATTAGTTTTACCTTTACACCTGGAGCAGGAGATAAATTCACCAACCTGGTACCACTTTCAGATCTGAACAGCTTCAACACGAAGACTTACCTGAGTCGTTAACGACAACTTTCTCACATTCACGAGCATGACGAGTTATTGGAAGGTGAGAGTTAGAGAGAGAGAGAGAGTGGCACAGAGAGAGACAGAGAGAGAGACAGAGAAAGAGACAGAGAGAGAGACAGATAGAGAGAGAGAAAGACAGAGCGACAGAGAGAAAAACAGAGAGAGAGAGAAAGACAGAGAGAGAGAGAAAGACAGAGATAGAGAGAGAGAATAACAGAGTGAGAGAGAGATACATTATTGTAAATGTCTATGTAATAAACTGTACTACAAAGTGTTGGCTGTCTTGTTCTGGCTAGTATAATGTTGGAGGCTGGATCATTCTATCTAAGACACAGCCAACTAATGTTGGAGGCTGGAACGTTCTATCTAAGACACAGCCAACTAATGTTGGAGGCTGGAACGTTCTATCTAAGACACAGCCAACTAATGTTGGAGGCTGGAACGTTCTATCTAAGACACAGCCAACTAATGTTGGAGGCTGGAACGTTCTATCTAAGACACAGCCAACTAATGTTGGAGGCTGGAACGTTCTATCTAAGACACAGCCAACTAATGTTGGAGGCTGGATCATTCTATCTAAGACACAGCCAACTAATGTTGGAGGCTGGATCATTCTATCTAAGACACAGCCAACTAATGTTGGAGGCTGGAACGTTCTATCTAAGACACAGCCAACTAATGTTGGAGGCTGGAACGTTCTATCTAAGACATGGACACCTAATGTTGGAGGCTGGAACGTTCTATTTAAGACACGGACAGGCTGGTTGACTTACAAGGTTAGCGATGACGTAGTGGTGGTATGGGTCGATCATTCCTTCCTGTAAGGCCTGCCAGAACATCAATAATAGTTAGGACATCAACAATAGAGGACATCAGTAATAGAGGACATCAGTAATAGAGGACATCAGTAATAGAGGACATCAGTAATAGAGGACATCAGTAATAGAGGACATCAGTTATACATGACATCAGAAATAGTTAGGAGACATCAGTAATAGAGGACATCAGTAATAGAGGACATCAGTTATACATGACATCAGTAATAGAGGACATCAGTTATACATGACATCAGTAATAGAGGACATCAGTTATACATGACATCAGTAATAGAGGACATCAGTTATACATGACATCAGTAATAGAGGACATCAGTAATAGAGGACATCAGTTATACATGACATCAGTAATAGAGGACATCAGTTATACATGACATCAGTAATAGAAGACATCAGTAATAGAGGACATCAGTAATAGAGGACATCAGTTATACATGACATCAGTAATAGAGGACATCAGTAATAGAGGACATCAGTAACAGATGGGAGACATCAGTATTAGAGGACATCAGTAATAGAGGACATGAGTAATAGAGTACATCAGTAATAGAGTACATCAGTAATAGAGAACATCAGTAATATAGGACATCAGTAATAGAGGACATGAGTAATAGAGTACATCAGTAATAGAGGACATCAGTAATAGAGGACATCAGTAACAGATAAGAGACATCAGTAATAGAGGACATCAGTAATAGAGGACATCAGTAATAGAGGACATCAGTAATTGAGGACATCAGTAACAGATAAGAGACATAAGTAATAGAGGACATCAGTAATTGAGGACATCAGTAATAGAGGACCAGTAATAGAGGACATCAGTAATAGAGGACATCAGTAATAGAGGACAATATAATACAAATACGACAATAGCAGAAAAAGGTCCTTGATAGGAGAAAACGTTTTTGCACTAAGGAATCAAGGGCAGAACATGTCAGCCGTAAGGAGCACACGTATTAAACAACATTCAGGAAACTATTGACGTACACATCAAACCACTGACACACGTACACATCAAACCACTGACACACGTACACATCAAACCACTGACACACGTACACATCAAACCACTGACACACGTACACATCAAACCACTGACACACGTACACATCAAACCACTGACACACGTACACATCAAACCACTGACACAGAAATCCAACCATTGAAACATACTATTATAATACATACACACCACTGACATATGGACACACACCAGTGACACACAGACACACACACCACTGACACATCAACGCAAACCCACCACTGACACACGGACACACACACCACTGACACGCACATACACACACCACTGACACATAAACGCACACACACACAACACTGACACACACACACACATACACACACCACTGACACATAAACGCACACACACACAACACTGACACACACACGCACATACACACACCACTGACACATAAACGCACACACACACAACACTGACACACACACGCACATATACACACTACTGACACATAAACGCACACACACACAACACTGACACACACACGCACATACACACACCACTGACACATAAACGCACACACACACAACACTGGCACACACACACACACATACACACACATACACACACCACTGACACATAAACGCACACACAAACACCACTGACACACAGACACACACACCCCTGACACATAGATACACACACCACTGACACACGGACACACACAAATCACTGGCACACAGACACACACACACCACTGACACACAGACACACACCACTGACACACGCACATACACACACATACACACACCACTTGACACATAAACGCACACACACACACCACTCACACACATACACACACACCACTGACACACGGACATACACACCACTAACACACGCATAAACACACCACTGACACACGGACACACACACACCACTAACACACGCAAACACATACCAATGACACACGGAAAAACACACCACTGACACACGGACACACACACACAGCACTGACACACGGACACACATCACTGACATATGCACATACCACTGACATATGCACACACACACCACAAACACGCGGATACACACACCACTAACACGCGGATACACACACACCACTGACACACAGACACACACACAACTGACACACGGACACACACACCACTGACACACGGACACACACCTCACGGACACACACACCACTGACACCCGAACAAACACACCACTGACACACGGACATACACACCACTGACACACGGACACACACACTACTGACACACGGACACACACACCGCTGACACATGGACACACACCAGTGACACACGGACACACACACCACTGACGCACGCACATACACACATACACACACCACTAACACACGCACACACACACACCACTGACACATGCGCACACACACCAATGACACATGCACGCACACACACACTACTGCCACACGGAAACACACACCACTGACACACGGACACGCACACGACTGACACACGGACAGACACGCCACTTACACGCGCACACACCACTAACACAAGAACGCACACACACACAAAAACACACACATACACCACTGACACACATACACACACACCACTAACACACACCACTCACACACACACACACACTACTGACACATGCACAAACACACACACACACACGCACACCATTGACACACGGACACACACCACTGACATGCACACACACACACCACTGACACATGCACGCACACACACACACCACTGACACATGAACGCACACACACACTCACACCACTGACACACGGACACACATACCACTGACACTCGGTCACACACACCACTGACACATGGACACACACCACTGACACACAGACACACACATCACTGACACACACACACCACTGATACATATCAACACTTAAGTCGTCAACAGGAATGTACAGGCTCGCGTGTCAGAGGTCCCCATATAATGGCTGGAGTCCATGCCATCAGTGTTGCCACCAAAGTATCATGCAGTAGCGCTAACCACTCGGTTTCAAACCAGCGAAACATGGACAGTGTATAACAGGCATTCCATACAGATAAATGGTCTCCACACGAGCTGTCCGAGCGTCGCTCAGGATCAGTTAACAGGACTGAGTGCCTAACTCTCAGGATCAGTTGACAGAACTGAGTGCCTAACTCTCAGGATCAGTTGACAGGACTGAGCGCCTAACTCTCAGGATCAGTTGACAGGACTGAGTGCCTAACTCTCAGGATCAGTTGACAGGACTGAGTGCCTAACTCTCAGGATCAGTTGACAGGACTGAGTGCCTAACTCTCAGGATCAGTTGACAGGACTGAGTGCCTAACTCTCAGGATCAGTTGACAGGACTGAGTGCCTAACTCTCAGGATCAGTTGACAGGACTGGGTGCCTAACTCTCAGGATCAGTTGACAGGACTGTGTGCCTAACACTCAGGATCAGTTGACAGGACTGTGTGCCTAACTCTCAGGATCAGTTGACAGGACTGTGTGCCTAACACTCAGGATCAGTTGACAGGGCTGAGTGCCTAACTCTCAGGATCAGTTGACAGGACTGAGTGCCTAACTCTCAGGATCAGTTGACAGGACTGTGTGCCTAACTCTCAGGATCAGTTGACAGGGCTGAGTGCCTAACTCTCAGGATCAGTTGACAGGACTGAGTGCCTAACCCTCAGGATCAGCTGACAGGACTTAGTGCCTAACTCTGACATTCTTAACAAAGACATGTTGAACTTCCACATTTTCTTCGCTATGCCCAGGTAAGATGGACCGAATATCTGTGAGAAGGCAGACGCTCTTCAGGTGGAAAGAAAAAACACGCAACACACACACACACACACTTCACATAATAGTTGTCCATCACAAGTGATGAAGACCACTCTCTTTGTCCAGCCGTGTGGACAGTCGTATCTCTTGCTGTGTCCGCTGAAATGGGTGACTTGCGCGGTGATTTAGATTAAAGTGAGGAAGAAACTGCGCCTTTTGTCAACCTCACTCACAGAGCCTAAGCTACCTTTTGTCAACCTCACTCACAGAGCCTAAGCTACCTTTTGTCAACCTCACTCACAGAGCCTAAGCTACCTTTTGCCAGTGGCAAGACATTCATCGAGACGACTGGAGATATCATAGGATGCAGATTTTGCCTCAGGGTTACCACCGAAGCCTTTCCGTAAACATGTTACCCGCAGGGTAGAAAGGTGGGAAGGCATCTAACGCAGTTTGTCGTGCCTTTTCGATAACCACAAGAGGTCGTATGGACAACACTCAGCGTGTGAGGGGCTCTGGCATCTCACCCCAGCTGTATTGAACTCATCATAGTAGCATCTAAAATTCCCACACGCCAAATTCGTGAAGGTGAACCGGCAGAACTAACCCGTGAAATACGTCACAGGTATAAGCGTAGTGCCCTTCAGCCGGCGTCCAGACCAGGATAAACGGATGGAAGAAATCACAAAAAAAGAACGAAATAAGTCCAGACGGAAAACAACACCACTTTTCAGTGAACACAAGTGAAGTCGTCGACTAGTGTGAATTCCAGGCAAATCCGAGGTCTGGCGGCATCCATAATGATCCAAAACAGTAGAGAAATGTAGACTCGCAGCCAGTTATGGCGCCATCTTTACTTCACATAAATCATACATATATCACACATACAGCATACACACACACACAACACACATAGATATCACATACAAAAGACACACGTCACCCACACATGATACACATACAACACGCACGTTACACACACATCACATACACACCAACCACACACATACATCACACACACACACACATCACAAATAACACACACACACACACACACACACCACACACAGACCACACCACCAACATATATAACTGCTCCTCCCCTCTTACCCCAACACACACAACAAACCATCTTCAGAAACAATCCAGTCTCATCCACCGATAGATCCACCAATATCCTCTTCCATCTTTTCTCTTTGGCCTCCTTCAAGATCCTCCTCATGTTGGTGGAGTCGACGTGCCGAACCAGGATGTCCCGGAGAGACCCAAAGTCTCCTCTCAGAACTGTCTGCACTCTTATCAGACCTGCAACAGACAGAAAGCTCTCTTGTTGGTAGAGGCGAGCGTGACAGGGCATGCAGAGGGTGACCATGCATCTAGCTAAGTCAGTAACGGAGAATGCATTACATTTGGAAGGGATCCACTCTGTCCCAACAGCTGTACCTCTCACTCAACACGGATCCACTCTGTACCAACAGCTATGCCTCTCACTCAACACGGATCCACTCTGTCCCAACAGCTGTACCTCTCACTCAACAAGGATGTGCACGAACGCAAAAGAAGATGACGTCATAGGCTCTAGTCTGTGTAAACATGTAGTTGACGCGAGCTGTCACGAGATGATGGTGTCTGGTGCTGCTTGTCCCAGACAGATAATACACGAGCTGTCACGAGATGGTGGTGTCTGGTGCTGCTTGTCCCAGACAGATATTACACGAGCTGTCACGAGATGATGGTGTCTGGTGCTGCTTGTCCCAGACAGATATTACAAACAAAACAACTTCTGTGTGGAGTCTTCTGACTAGGATTTTTCTGTGTAATCCGACGAGAGGAAATTTTCTCAGCATCATAAATTGAGGAAATCAGCCGATATCCCAACGTACATTTAGACCAATCATAGACCAACTTGTACATAGACTGTTGGACAACTAACTTGTATATTGACTGTTGGACAACTAACTTGTACATTGACTGTTGGACAACTAACTTGTACATTGACTGTTAGACAACTAACTTTTACATAGACTGTTGGACAACTAACTTGTACATTGACTGCTAGACAACTAACTTTTACACAGACTGTTAGACAACTAACTTGTACAAAGACTGTTAGACAACTAACTTGTACATTGACTGTTAGACAACTAACTTTTAACTAGGTGTTTTTCATCCCGAGATTTCAGAAAACTAGTTACTTTGTATGTCTGATTTAAGTCGTAACTGCTGGTTATGCTGTAACAGGCGTCTATGCGTTATTCAAGGTTACGTGGTTTTAACATCTGCGTGGCTTGGAAACCAACATGCATTCCAAGCATTCTAATGTCTAGATTTGAGTACATCTGTACTGGTTAGGTTTGTTAGTTTCATTCTATAAGAAATATTGAATAGCTACTGACTATCCATGCTCTTTTCAACTTTAATAAAACATGTCCAAAATCCTATCCCTAATAAATCTACACATTTAAGATATGTTACAACACCTCCCACAACCACGGAACAACAAAGTGAAAACAACGCTCTTTGTTTCACTCACACTGCCTAAAATCTTGGTTATACTTTCTTCCCAAAATGGACGAATCAAACGTTGCAACAAAAAAACATTTTCATAAAATATCATAACTGGATCTCTTCTGGGTCCATCAATCTGTACACTCGTGTACTACTCCCTTCCCACTCGCTGTACCAACAGCTGTCTTTATATATCTAATTAGGCAAAAATTCCTTCTCATTTCATGCATTGTCCACAGGGGCATCGTCCATCTTTTCGGCTCCTAACTACTTCGATAGGCTATCGCCTGTTACGTTCACCAACCCTGAGGGAAATCCTTTCTTCTGTCTCCCTAATCCTCAAGTATAATGAGGTATCTTCCTGTCCCACGAACTGTACCAACCCTGAGGCAAATCCGTTCCAGGTCCCCCTAATCCTCAAGTCCCATGAGACATCCTCCGTCCCATAAACTATACCAACCCTTAGGCAAATCCGTTACAGGTCCCCCTAATCCTAAAGTCCCATGAGACATCCTCCGTCCCATAAACTATACCAACCCTTAGGCAAATCCGTTCCAGGTCCCCCTAATCCTCAAGTCCCATGAGACATCCTCCGTCCCATAAACTATACCAACCCTGAGGCAAATCCGTTCCAGGTCCCCCTAATCCTCAAGTCCCATGAAACATCCTCCGTCCCATGAACTGTACCAACCCTGAGGCAAATCCCTTCTCAGGCCTCCCTTTACAATCTGCCCTACTCCCACACGACATCTCAGGCTAAAGTCTCACATTTCATCAAATGATGATAGCTGCACAATATTAAACAAGATATTACATACTAAACGGAGAAAACACAATACACAACTGTTGTGTTCTTATGTGAGAAAACACTGCAGCATACAGGTAACAGTTCAATTATTCGTTTACACAATTATTTGAGCGTCTCGGGAACCCGCCATGACTAACTGGTATGCTATTCCTCAAATGAAAATCGCCTCTTGCAACAGGCTTCTCAGTCCAGGTCATGCATATCTCTCTGTCAAGGTCATGCCTATCTCTCTGTCCAGGTCATACCTATCTCTCTGTCCAGGTGATGTCTATCTCTCTGTCCAGGTCATGCGTATATCTCTGTCCAGGTCATGTCTATCTCTCTGTCCAGGGCATGCCTATCTCTATGTCCAGGTGATGTCTATCTCTCTGTCCAGGTCATGCATATCTCTCTGTCCAGGTACAGAACTCTGGGGAACTATAACGAACCATAAGCCAAAGTCGTCACATAAGTCGGCTTTTAAGTCCTGCACGAAGTGTAGCAGTGTCTCATTCTTTGGACCTGTTCAAGACAGTGTTCATTCTACTACATCTAGAATGACAGCCACATCCATCCACAAATACTTAAGTCCTTATTTTATTTACACACACACTCTCCCATTGTTTGCGAATACCTTATCGGATCATTGACTTTCTTCGATTTGTTGAAGCATGGCTTGTACTATCATCTTACTTCTCAACCTCCACTACTGCTACCTCAACCTTCACTACTGCTACCTCAACCTCCACTACTGCTACCTCAACCTCCACTACTGCTACCTCAAACACAGCGCCTGCTACCTCAACCTCCACTACTGCTACCTCAACCTCCACTACTGCTACCTCAACCCCAGTGCCTGCTACCTCAACCTCCACTACTGCTACCTCAACCTCCACTACTGCTACCTCAACCTCCACTACTGCTACCTCAACCTCCACTACTGCTACCTCAACCTCCACTACTGCTACCTCAACCTCCACTACTGCTACCTCAACCTCCACTACTGCTACCTCAACCTCCACTACTGCTACCTCAACCTCCACTACTGCTACCTCAACCTCCACTACTGCTACCTCAACCTCCACTACTGCTACCTCAACCTCCACTACTGCTACTTCAACCTCCACTACTGCTACCTCAACCTCCACTACTGCTACCTCAACCTCCACTAATGCTACCTCAACCACGGCGCCTGCTATCGCTACATCATCACTCTCGCCACTTGCGAGTTGCACTACGGCTTGTACTCCTACATTTTGAGGTCTAGTCCTCGTCTTCTCGCTTATTACTCCGTACTGAGGCCCTCCCTTTATGGCACTCACTACCAACTTGTTAGCGGGTATGTTCCCTCCTCATTCCTCGGCTCTCCTGGTCATCTCGTAGTCGGTCCCACTATCTAGGAACACCGACCCGATGCTAGGCCACGAGCTCGTCTTTGTAACAGAAGAGGTATCGTTTTCCTGTGCCTCAGCCTCTCCTCATTCTTTTCTCCCTCCTTCTCCCTCCTCTCCCTCCTGTCACTCCTCTCCTTCTCCCTCCTCTCCCTCCTCTCACTCTTCTCACTCCTCTCCTTCTCCCTCCTCTTATTCCTCTCTCCTCTCCTTCTCCCTCCTCTCACTCTTCTCCCTCCTCTCCCTCCTCTCACTCCTCTCCCTCTTCTCACTCCTCTCCTTCTCCCTCCTCTCCCTCCTCTCACTCCTCTCCCTCTTCTCACTCTTCTCACTCCTCTCCTTCTCCCTCCTCTCCCTCCTCTCACTCTTCTCACTCCTCTCCTTCTCCCTCCTCTCACTCTTCTCACTCCTCTCATTCTCCCTCCTCTCCCTCCTCTCACTCCTCTCCTTCTCCCTCCTCTCCTTCCTCTCACTCTTCTCACTCCTCTCCTTCTCCCTCCTCTCCCTCCTCTCACTCTTCTCACTCCTCTCCTTCTCCCTCCTCTCACTCTTCTCACTCCTCTCCTTCTCCCTCCTCTCACTCCTCTCCTTCTCCCTCCTCTCCCTCCTCTCACTCCTCTCCTTCTCCCTCCTCTCTTTCCTCTCACTCTTCTCACTCCTCTCCTTCTCCCTCCTCTCTTTCCTCTCACTCTTCTCACTCCTCTCCTTCTCCCTCCTCTCCCTCCTCTCACTCTTCTCACTCCTCTCCTTCTCCCTCCTCTCACTCCTAAATGCTTTCAAGCATCTGCTTGTGCTGGTCCCTATGTTCCATTTGATGGGAGTCAAAATGTCACGCCTTGACGTAACTTCTATTTTGCCTATTTCCTCTCTTTTAGTGACCAACTCGCTGACTATCCCATCCTCCACCACGTCTGACAAATGGTCCAACTCGCCTTTGTCTCCTACCACCCCCACTGTCTCGACTGACCATGTTTCGCACATAAGTGACTTCTCTTGTTCGATCTCCCCAGGGAGCCTACCAGGGCTCTCTGCCTTCTAAGGTGACGATTCTATTTTTCAAATGCCCTACCCTACTTCTACTCAGCTCTGCCTCAACCTCTAGCTTCCTTGTTCTATCTTCCCTCCTGAACCTGTCAGTCTCCCTCAATGCGAGCAATCTTGAGAAGCTCTCAGAGCTTATAGATCTCGTTATGGGGCTGCTTCCTTCTACATTACTGCCCCACTTTCCACTCACGTCGTGACGCCAAACTGACCACATGCTAGACCCTTGGTCGACCCGCCTGCATCACGCCAGAAAAGAGGGGGCACTAATCCTAAACCCCACCAAGATATGCCCGAGTGCCTGGCACTTGTAACATCTCATGGCTCTCGTGTACCTCCCGATCGGTGCCATGATGGTCCTCATCTCAACACAGTTTAGGCTAAGCTAAACTCACCCACACTATATGTATATAAAAAACACAGCTCAACTAGTAATCAACATATATTAACCACACAACTTTCAATCACTAACGAGCTCTGTGGAACACAACACCTTATTTCACACAATTGAAAGTAATTGAAAATTTGAAAATATATATCTGACTTTTGTCTCCTTTCAGCTTCTGGACAAAAACAACTCTTAATTACTGGGAGGAGTTCATCACAGGAGTGAGTAATGATAATACCCTCCAGAAGTTCTGGCACATGCATAGAAAGATGAATGGACAAACTACAAGCCAGCTTATCTCCAACATTCAAGACACCACAGGAAGGCTCCTGAAGACAGACGAAAAGAAGGGTCTGAGTTTTTTCAGTCGATATGTTGCCCAGACTGACAAAGGTGACAGATGCCCGTCAGGAAACTCGGAAAGGCATCTTAGAAGAGGCTTATGTAGACCTTATCACCGAGGCAGAGGTCGTAAATAGCCTACGTACCAGCAAAAACACAGCCCCAAGTCCTGATGGGGTACAGTATTGCCACATCAAGCAGTTGGATGAGACAGAGATAAGAAATATGGCGAAGGAGTTCAACCACACTCTAGAGAAGGCATCTGTGCCTGAGGACTGGCTTCATAGCTATCTGTGCCTGAGGACTGGCATCATAGCTATCTGTGCCTGAGGACTGGCATCATAGCTATATGTGCCTGAGGACTGGCATCATAGCTATCTGTGCCTGAGGACTGGCTACATAGCTATCTGTGCCTGAGGACTGGCTACATAGCTATCTGTGTCTGAGGATTGGCTACATAGCTATCTGTGTCTGAGGATTGGCTACATAGCTATCTGTGTCTGAGGACTGGCTTCATAGCTATCTGTGCCCACTGCCTAAACCTGGTAAGGACTCCACGCTTCTCGGCAGCTATCAAATAATCACCATTCAGAATGTATATGGCAAATTTCTCGAGAAGATAGTGGCCAGGAAAATGATGGCCTACCTTGAACAAGAGCAGATTCTACCAGATGCGCTGGGCAGCTATAGAACAGCGAAGGAGACCTCGGCTAACTCTCGCGTATGATGTGAACGAGGGGTTTCAGCCAAAGCAAGAAACAGTCGCGGTGGCACTCGACCTGGAAAACGCATACAACCGTGTCAATTTTTGGGACTTTAATGACTTGTCTGAAGCAGTGTGGTTTAAACCCGTGGCTGGTTAGTTGGATATCAGCTGCCCTGATGGGAAGAGCAGTATGGTTTAAACCCGTGGCTGGTTAGTTGGATATCAGCAGCCCTGATGGAAAGAGCAGTTGCGCTACGCGTGGGTTCGTGGACATCAGAACCGAGGCGAATATGTCCAGGACTGCCTCAATGGTCTCCGCTCTCACCGGTGCTGTTCAACATCTACACAGTAAAAGTGGCCAATATTCAACCCACAGAGACAGGGCGAACATAGACATCCTAACGTACAGGTCAGGCTCAGACAGGCACGAGTTGGTCAAGGACATCCAGGAAACCTTGCAAGGAATCTCACAGTGGTGCAGCGACTCAAGCTCCAAGATCAATCCGAACAAGGCCTGCATGATGTGGTGCTCTTTGAATAATTCCATAGTAAAGGCTGAACTCCTGGGCATCACTTTTAATGGTTGCACCATTGGCAGGTGTGACAGATTGAATTACCTCGGAGTGACATTTGATCGCAGTCTCCTATAATTGCCATGTTGACCACATCGTACAAAGATGCAAGAGAGGGTTAGGAGGACTCAAGACCATGGCTGCTGCCGACTATGAACAACGCCTCCTGTTCATCCTATTTCGTCAGGTCATGTTGTCTGTCATCGATTACGTACTAGGCATCCTCACACTATCAAGAACACAGTGTGAAAGGTTGGACCGCATCCAGAATGAAGGTATGCGTCTGGTTCTGGGCTGCACTAGAGATACCCCGATTGTGATGATGGTTTTGTACATGTTGGGATTTGTTATCGGTGACATGCAGACATAAACTGGCACAGGTCAAAGTCTATATGCGTGTCACCACAGACACTCGACACCCTCTGCACAGTAGTATCTCAGACATCAAAGGATCAAAAATCAAGAGAGGGGCGTCATGGATGGCACAGGCAGAGACAACAATCGGACACGTCACTCCAGCTGAGACGATAGCCAAGGTGGAAGAATGGGTCCACACTGGTAATAGAATGATAGAGTACCAGAGAGTCATCATAACCGTAGGCAAGGAATGCAGAGAACGGAGCAACGGGGGAGCAGAGCACGAGGTGAATCATCTGATAACTGAGAACACCCAGGAGAGTGACGCTGTCATATACACCGACGGATCAGTGCTGCGCAGTCGGACATCAGGCTGGGGTTTCTCGGCTAGAGTGAGAGGAGAGGTCGTTGCTGAGAGCAGTAGGGCATACATGTCAACAACGTCTAGTATGAGAATGGAGACGGAAGCAGTGAACTCTGCACTGAAATGGATATCAGAGACGTCTATAACAAGTGCAGTCATCGTGACAGACACGCAAGCTGTACTTCAGAAAGTACAGAAGCGATGAATTAGGTACGAGTGGATAGCTGCTGTTGAGGCCTCAAACTTCCAGGTGCTGACCTGGATCTACTGTCCTGCTCATGCCGGGGTTCAGGCAATGAAAGAGCTGACATCATGGCTTCACGGGCTCCCATCATGGGCACATTAGTGATGGACAGAAGTGACATTTTGAAATCAATCAATGACCGCCGGTTAGATGAGGACACCGCAATAGATGAAGCAGCAATCCACAGACTGCAAAGTTTCGACATTAAACGAGTTTGGAGCGAGGATGGCGCATGACAGGACGGAGCAAGAGCGTGTACAATCAGCGAGCCAAAGGGACCATCAACATCCATACCTTACGCCATTTGCTGAGAGAGATTGAGCACCTATGGGCATGCTCAGAATGCAGTGATGTCGACTGTTAGAAACAGAATTACTCTAACCTTAATTGCTCTAACCTTAATTGCTCTAACCTTACTTACTCTAACCTTAATTACTCTAACCTTAATTGCTCTAACCTTAATTACTCTAACCTTAATTGCTCTAACCTTAATTACTCTAACCTTACTTACTCTAACCTTAATTGCTCTAACCTTAATTGCTCTAACCTTACTTACTCTAACCTTAATTACTCTAACCTTAATTGCTCTAACCTTAATTACTCTAACCTTAATTGCTCTAACCTTAATTACTCGAACCTTACTTACTCTAACCTTAATTGCTCTAACCTTAATTACTCTAACCTTAATTACTATAACCTTAATTACTCTAACCTTAATTACTCTAACCTTATTTACTCTAACTAGCACGTGTCCCTTCTTCTTCGCTTTGTATTCTGAATATCTACTACTCTAATGTTCTGTCCTTTTGTGTTCTGAAAATCCGCCTAATTACAGTGACTATTGCGAGACCTCTAACCGTTGCATGATAATAACAATTCTGGATTGAACGGGACCATTAATTAAACATACGTGTAGCAGCTCTAGCTGGCTGACCTACCGTAGCAGATGGTACAAGGGGTCTGCACTAACTATATTCTCACTTCCAACAAAATTAACTACGACACTAATTGGAAATAAAACACAACAATGAAACTTTATTTCTACACGTTCACAACTGACTCCCCAATCTTCACTCAAAACAAAAACCTGTCTGGCTGTAAGAAATATGAACTAAACTAAAAGAAACTTGAATACGAACTACAACTTGATAGACGAACCGTTATGTGCATAGGCACAGGATGTAGGATTTGTGTTTGTTCTATAACGCAGATAATTCGTCCCTGGTCCTTTTATCCTCGTCGACGGTAGCTTGTAGTGAGCTGGATCGCTGTGCGTCAAATATCTCTCTAGTTAGACGCTGGATCGCTGTGCGTCAAATATCTCTCTAGTTAGACGCTGGATCTCTGTGCTAGCCAAATATCTCTATAGTTAGACGCTGACTCTTGAGATACGTCTGGTAGACGCTGGATTCTCAGCAGCGAAGAGAGTAATGGTATCTAAGATATCTATCTGGTGCGTGTTCCTTGTGATACACTACCATATATGTCTCTAACACGTGCGATGTTTGTCTCTATCACGTGCTATGTATGTCTCAATCACGTGCTATGTCTGTCTCTACCACGTGCTATGTGAAACATCAATTTCATGACTATTGACCTCTCCTTGATATGCGGCTGAACATCTGGACTCTCGTGGTGAACGATTGTCTAACAAAACCTCTCTCTCTCTCCCTCTCTCTCTCTCTCTTTCTCCCTCTCTCTCTCTCTCTTTCTCCCTCTCTCTCTCTCTCTTTCTCCCTCTCTCTCTCTCTCTTTCTCCCTCTCTCTGTACCTCTCTCTCTCCCATCTCTCTCTCCCTCTCTTTCTCCCTCTCTCTCTCTCTCTTTCTCCCTCTCTCTCTCTCTCTCTCTTTCTCCCTCTCTCTCTCTCTCTTTCTCCCTCTCTCTCTACCTCTCTCTCTCCCATCTCTCTCTCTCCCTCTCTTTCTCCCCCTCTCTCTCTTCCTCTCTCTCTCCCTCTCTCTCTCTCCCTCTCTCTCTCCCTCTCTCTTTCTCACTCTCACTCTCTCCCTATCTGTCCCCCTTTCTCTCCCTCTCTCTCCCTCTCTCTCTTACTCTCTCTCCCTCTCGCTCTCTCGCTCTCTCTCTCTCTCCCTCTCTCTCTCTTTCTTTCTCTCCCTCTCTCTCTTTCTCTCCCTCTCTCTCTCCCTCTCTCTCCTCTCTCTCTCTATCTGTTTTCTCAAGACGCTTCTCTAAACTCTGGAATGTCTCGGGATCTCCTTTTCCTCTTCTCCGTTATCAAGACGGTCCTGTTCCCCTCGCTGCCGACTGATCTACACCCGCGAATTTTTCCAGAAGTAGAACCTAGGTTTTTGTCACCCCGAGATTTTTCCAGAACTATAATCTAGGATTTTGTCACCCCGAGATTTTTCCAGAACTAGAACCTAGGTTTTTGTCACCCCGAGATTTAAAAAAAAAACACCCAGTTAACAGCATGTCCACTTTCAGTCGTCACTGCCGTTCATGCTGTTACAGGCGTCTAGGCGTTATGCAAGGTTACGTAGTTTTAACATCTGCGTGACTTGGAAACCAATGCTATGCATTCCTATGTTCAGATTTGAGTACATCTGTACTGGCTAGCTTTGTTAGTTTAATTCTATAAGAAACACATGAATGGCGACTGACTATCAATACTCCCGCCCTTTCTAACTTGAATCAAACATGTCTAAAATCATATCTCTAATAAATCTACACAGCTAAGATCAGTTACATTGTACAGCTAACTTGTTCATAGACTGTTGGACAACTAACTTGTACATATATTGTTGGACAATTAACTTCCACATAGAATGTTGGACAGCTAACTTGTACATAGACTGTCGGACAGCTAACTTGTACATAGACTGTTGGACAGCTAACTTGTACATAGACTGTTGGACAGCTAGCTAACTTGTACATAGACTGTTGGACAGCTAACTTGTACATAGACAGTTGGACAGCTAACGTGTACATAGACTGTTGAACAACTAACTCGCACATAGACTGTTGGACAGCTAACTCGCACATAGACTGTTGAACAACTAACTTGTACATAGACTGTTGGACAGCTAACTCGCACATAGACTGTTGAACAACTAACTTGTACATAGACTGTTGGACAGCTAACTCGCACATAGACTGTTGAACAACTAACTTGTACATAGACTGTTGGACAGCTAACTCGCACATAGACTGTTGGACAGCTAACTTATACATAGACTGTTGAACAACTAACTTGTACATAGACTGTTAAACAGCTAACTTGTACATAGACTGTTGGACAGCTAGCTAACTTGTACATAGACAGTTGGACAGCTAACTTGTACATAGACAGTTGGACAGCTAAGTTGTACATAGACTGTTAAACAACTAACTCGCACATAGACTGTTGGACAGCTAACTCGCACATAGACTGTTGAACAACTAACTTGTACATAGACTGTTGGACAGCTAACTCGCACATAGACTGTTGAACAACTAACTTGTACATAGACTGTTGGACAGCTAACTCGCACATAGACTGTTGGACAGCTAACTCGCACATAGACTATTGAACAACTAACTTGTACATCGACTGTTGCACAGCTAACTTGTACATAGACTGTTGGACAGCTAGCTAACTTGTACATGGACTGTTGGACAGCTAACTTGTACATAGACAGTTGGACAGCTAAGTTGTACATAGACTGTTGAACAACTAACTCGCACATAGACTGTTGGACAGCTAACTCGCACATAGACTGTTGAACAACTAACTTGTACATAGACTGTTGGACAGCTAACTCGCACATAGACTGTTGAACAACTAACTTGTACATAGACTGTTGGACAGCTAACTCGCACATAGACTGTTGGACAGCTAACTCGCACATAGACTGTTGAACAACTAACTTGTACATAGACTGTTGGACAGCTAACTTATACATAGACTGTTGGACAACTAACTTATACAAAGACTGTTGGACAGCTAACTTGTACATAGACTGTTGGACAGCTAACTTGTACATAGACTGTTGAACAACTAACTTGTACATAGACTGTTGGACAGCTAACTTATACATAGACTGTTGGACAACTAACTTGTACATAGACTGTTGGACAGCTAACTTGTACATAGACTATTGGACAGCTAACTTGTACATAGACTGTTGAACAACTAACTTGTACATAGACTGTTGGACAGCTAACTTATACATAGACTGTTGAACAACTAACTTATACATAGACTGTTGAACAACTAACTTGTACATAGACTGTTGGACAGCTAACTTATACATAGACTGTTGGACAACTAACTTGTACAAACTGCACACCGCCTTAAGCTCACATTACGATGTATGTATAGGCTCTGACCCACTTGGACTGACACACAGAATGACCCCCCAGGCTAGTGTCGTCAGGGGGCTAACAGGGTTTGAGGGCTACCAATTTTAGAGGGGGAAACGATAAACATCCCACTTGGGGGTTAATAAACATTTCAGTATCTGGTCAATAAACAATCCAGTTTGGACCAATAAACAATCCAGTTTGGATCAATAAACAATCCAGTTTGGATCAATAAACAATCCAGTTTAGATCAATAAACAATCCAGTTTGGATCAATAAACAATCCAGTTTGGATCAATAAACAACCCAGTTTAGATCAATAAACAATCCAGTTTGGATCAATGAATAATCCAGTTTGGATCAATAAACAATCCAGTTTGGACCAATAAACAATCCAGTTTGGATCAATAAACAATCCAGTTTGTATCAATAAACAATCCAGTTTGGATCAATTTCCATCCAGTTTGGATCAATAAACAATCCAGTTTGAATCAATAAACAATCTAGTTGGGGTAAATAAGCAGTTCAGTTGGTGGTCAGTAAACAAAATAGTTGAGGTCAAAAAACCGTCCAGTCGGGGTCAATAAACAGTTCCGTTGGGGTCATTAAACAGTTCCACCGGGGTCAGTAAACAGTTCCGTTTTGGTAAATAAACAGTATAGTCAGGATCAATAAACAGTATAGTCAGGATCAATAAGCAGTCCAGTCAGGGTCAATAAACAGTCCAGTCAGGGTCAATAAACAGTTCAGTCAGGGTCAATAAACAGTCCAGTCGGGGTCAATAAACAGTCCGGTCAGGGCAATAAACAGTCCAGTCAGGTTCTTCTTCTTCTTCTTCGTACGCAGTCAGACAGTAACCATTTTTTTTCTCGAAAAAAGCAGCGGTCATTCTGAGGCTGTCGACACTGCCATAGAACTTGTCTAGTGTTGCCACTTGTGATGGCCACATCTGCTCTCTCTGATCCTCATATGTCGGGCAGTTTTGCAGCAGATGTTCAGCGGTCATTTTCCCAGTACCGCACGGGCATTCGTCAGTACCACATATCTTCAATTTGTTGAATAGGTGGTACCTCAGTCTATTGTGGCCAGTGCGGAGTCTGAAGACCACGACCTGCTCTCTTCTGTTCAACTGGTAATAGGCATCGTTTTTGGTGTAGCCAGTATGTTCTGTTTCCCATTTGGTCATGTATCTAGCTCTAATAAGCCGTTTTGACTCTTCGTATGTTATACTAGTATCTTGTTGTGGTAGTTTTGCACCTTCTTTTGCCAGTCTGTCTGCCTCCTCGTTGCCTTGGATGTTGCAGTGAGATGGGACCCACTGCACCACTACTCTTTTTGGTGTGGCCTGCTGGCATAGTTGACAGAGTACTGCTCTTAAATCATTAAGTTCAGTATTTTTCTGGCTTTTCAGTGCTGTGACTACGGCCAGTGCATCTGTAAGCAGGACTATATGGCTTTCATTCCTTTTACCTGTCACCATTTCTTCCACTGCCGCCCTCAGTGCCTCTGCCTCCGCTCTGAAATTGCGTGTGTATTTTCCAGTAGCGAATGACAGTGTTATTTTTCTGCCATTTGGTAAGCTCAGGAATGCTCCTGCCCTCCGTTCTGTGTTGCAATTTGTTACGGAACCGTCGGTGTATGCATGGGTCCAGTCTATGCTTGGGTAGTTTTCCGTTATGTTACTCAGGGTAGTATCTCTTCTTTCTTTTTCAGACTGGCAGTTTTTGTTTCTAATACCTGATATATTTTCTACCACCTCTGGAAATATATGCTGCCTCCAGGTCGGTTTTCGTACAGTAGGGATGGGCTTTGGTATTGTTAGTGCGTTCATGGGGTCTTCGTGCATCTTTGCTTTGGCTATTTCTGCAAAGTTTCTTCGCTTTAGTTTCCCATTTCCGAAATTGTTCAGTCTCTGGTGCATTGGATGGTCAGTCAGTCTTCTGAGTTTCTTTGATTGCAGCTGGGCTCTGCAGTCTCTTCTGTCGGTCATGGATTGCAGTTTTGTAATCTTTTCAAGTTCTACAATTGGCGTTGACTTCATGCCTCCTGTTATAACTCTCCTGGCTTGGTTTTGGAGTTTGCTAACTTTATCGAAGTTCGCCTTTGCTGCTGTTGTCCATGCCGCAATGCCATACTCGATAACTGGTCTCACTCTTCCAGTGTACAGTTTCTTTAGTATGCTTTCGTCTGCTTCCCAGCTTGTGCCAGCAAGTTTCCTCATGATTGCCATTCTTTCTCTGGCTCGCATTCGGTTTCTCTCAATCTGACTTTTCCATGTCATGCGCCGATCAAATGTGACTCCCAGGTAGTTTAGGTTGTCGTTTGCCTGCAGGAATTTGCCATTTAAACTTAATTTTGGGTTTTTGGGTTTGATTGATAGCGAGAATATTGTACATGTGGTTTTTTCCTCGTTTATTTTGACCAGCTATGAGTTCGCCCCCTCTTCCAGCGATGTTAGGGCCTGCTGCATCCGATTTCTTGCTATGGTGATATTTTTTTCAGAGGTCCACATAGCCAGATCGTCTGCAAACATTGAGCTATGAACTCTTCTTGGTATATTCTCTGTAATGTCAGGATCAATAAACAGTCCAGTCAGAGTCAATAAACAGTACAGTCAGGGTCAATAAACTGTCCAGTCAGGGTCAATAGAGAGTCTAATGATCTCATTAGTGAAGTCGGTCTCAGTTGGGGCGGGGGGGGCGGGGGGAGGGGGGAAGGCCGAAGACTGTTTATTGAAGGTGTCCACAATCTGGACAGGGTTGGGAGTCACTCAACGGACGCCTGCGTCAGGGTAAGTCACTCAACCACTCGCATTCTTGAAACTCACTTCCCTTGCTCTACAGCTGAGCGATACGTTTGCGTCAATCTCTCACAAACACATACTCTCTCTGACACACACATGCTCTATCTCACACACACATGCTCTCTCTGACACACACATGCACTCTCTCACACAAATATGCTCTATCTCACACACACATGCTCTTTCTCACACACACACAGGCTCTCTCTGACACACACATGCGCTCTCTCACACACACATGCTCTCTCTCACACACACATGCTCTCTCTCACACACGCATGCTCTCTCACACACACATGCTCTCTCTCACACACGCATGCTCTCTCACACACACATGCTCTCTCTCACACACGCATGCTCTCTCACACACACATGCTCTCTCTCACACACGCATGCTCTCTCACACACACATGCTCTCTCTAACTCACACAGGCTCTCTCTCTGACACACACATGCGCTCTCTCACACACATGATCTCTCTCAACACACATGCTCTCTCTCACACACACATGATCACTCTCACACATACGCACTCTCACACACACATGATCTCTCTCACACACACATGCTCTCTCTCACACATGATCTCTCTCACACACACATGATCTCTCTCACACATGATCTCTCTCACACATGCTCTCTCTCACACATGCTCTCTCTCACACACACACATGATCTCTCTCACACACACATGCTCTCTCTCACACACACATGATCTCTCTCACACACACATGATCTCTCTCACACACACATGATCTCTCTCACACATGATCTCTCTCACACACACATGCTCTCTCAGACACACACGTGTTCTCACACACACATGCTCTCTCTCACACACACACACTCTCACACATACACATTCACACACACATGCTCTCTCTCACACATACACGCACTCTCTCACACACACACACACTCTCTCACACATACACGCACTCTCATACATCCACACTCTCACACATACACGCACTCTCATACATCCACACTCCCACACACACACACGACACGTACACTCCCACGCACACACACACGACACGTACACTCCCACGCACACACACACGACACGTACACTCCCACGCACACACACACGACACGTACACTCCCACGCACTCACACACACGACACGTACACTCCCACGCACACGACACGTACACTCCCACGCACACACACACACGACACGTACACTCTCACCCACACACACGACACGTACACTCCCACACACACGACACGTACACTCCCACGCACACACACGACACGTACACTCTCACCCACACACACGACACGTACACTCCCACGCACTCAAACGACTCGTACACTCTCACGCACACACGACACGTAGACTCCCGGCGTACACACGACACGTACACTCTTACTCACACACACGACACGCACACTCACACGTACACACAAGACACGTACACTCACACGTACACACAAGACACGCACACTCCCACGTACACACATGACACGTACACTCCCACGTACACACAAGACACGTAAACACACGATACGTACACCCCCACGTACACACACGACACGTACACTCCCACGTACACATATGACACGTACACTCCCACGTACACACAAGACACGTACACACACGATACGTACACCCCCACGTACACACGCGACACGTACACTCCCACGTACACACACGATACGTACACAGACGACACGTACCGTAATGAGAGCCATACACGACCAGCATGTCTGACCAGCCGTAGAATGAGATGAGGTCAGTGTAGGACTTGCCGATCTGTTGGGACGCTGGATACAGGTTGACTGTCAACGCGTGGGCTGGGGCACCCAGGGGCCCTGTAGAGTCGCCCCTCATCTCCAGGTGAGGGATCTGCAAGGAGGCACACAACGAGTTGACGTAGCCAGCCAGGTTGTCCGCGCGCGGTCCGAACACTGCGATGATGTTCTGCTCAATCTGATGGCACACTGGGGGTGGACAAGAGCCTTACATGTCACCACTTTACAATCTGCAGATGATCATTCTTCCAGAAAAACAACCAAACATTTATTGTCATTCAAGACGGTTCTTGAGAAATGTTCGAAGCGATCGTAGTCCTATCCCACCGGCTGAGTGGTGACCAATTTAGAACCGTTACATATCAGGAGAAAAGTTGCACTGACTGAAGCTGTAGACAGATACACGAGACAAGAAAATGGCCGTCCAAATTGGGAACAAAAAGGATGAGTGCAACTGTTTGCACTCGTTACAGGAGAGGACAGAGACAGGGTTAAAAGGAGAGGAGAGATACAGGGTTATAGGAGAGGAGAGAGACAGGGTTATAGGAGAGGAGAGAGACAGGGTTATAGGACAGGAGAGATACAGGGTTATAGGAGAGGAGAGAGACAGGGTTATAGGAGAGGACAGAGACAGGGTTAAAAGGAGAGGAGAGAGACAGGGTTGTAGGAGAGGAGAGATACAGGGTTATAGGAGAGGAGAGAGACAGGGTTAAAAGGAGAGGAGAGAGACAGGGTTGTAGGAGAGGAGAGATACAGGGTTATAGGAGAGGAGAGAGACAGGGTTATATGAGAGGAGAGATACAGGGTTATAGGAGAGAAGAGAGACAGGGTTATAGGAGAGGAGAGATACAGGGTTATAGGAGAGGAGAGAGACAGGGTTATAGGAGAGGAGAGAGACAGGGTTATAGGAGAGGAGAGAGACAGGGTTATAGGAGAGGAGAGAGACAGGGTTATAGGAGAGGAGAGATACAGGGTTATAGGAGAGGAGAGAGACAGGGTTATAGGACAGGAGAGATACAGGGTTATAGGAGAGGAGAGAGACAGGGTTATAGGACAGGAGAGATACAGGGTTATAGGAGAGGAGAGAGACAGGGTTATAGGAGAGGAGAGATACAGGGTTATAGGAGAGGAGAGAGACAGGGTTATAGGAGAGGAGAGATACAGGGTTATAGGAGAGGAGAGAGACAGGGTTATAGGACAGGAGAGATACAGGGTTATAGGAGAGGAGAGAGACAGGGTTATAGGAGAGGAGAGAGACAGGGTTATAGGAGAGGAGAGATACAGGGTTATAGGAGAGGAGAGAGACAGGGTTATAGGAGAGGAGAGATACAGGGTTATAGGAGAGGAGAGAGACAGGGTTATAGGAGAGGAGAGATACAGGGTTATAGGAGAGGAGAGAGACAGGGTTATAGGAGAGGAGAGATACAGGGTTATAGGAGAGGAGAGAGACAGGGTTATAGGAGAGGAGAGATACAGGGTTATAGGAGAGGAGAGAGACAGGGTTATAGGACAGGAGAGATACAGGGTTATAGGAGAGGAGAGAGACAGGGTTATAGGAGAGGAGAGAGACAGGGTTATAGGAGAGGAGAGATACAGGGTTATAGGAGAGGAGAGAGACAGGGTTATAGGAGAGGAGAGATACAGGGTTATAGGAGAGGAGAGAGACAGGGTTATAGGAGAGGAGAGATACAGGGTTATAGGAGAGGAGAGAGACAGGGTTATAGGACAGGAGAGATACAGGGTTATAGGAGAGGAGAGAGACAGGGTTATAGGAGAGGAGAGAGACAGGGTTATAGGAGAGGAGAGATACAGGGTTATAGGAGAGGAGAGAGACAGGGTTATAGGAGAGGAGAGATACAGGGTTATAGGAGAGGAGAGAGACAGGGTTATAGGAGAGGAGAGATACAGGGTTATAGGAGAGGAGAGAGACAGGGTTATAGGAGAGGAGAGAGACAGGGTTATAGGAGAGGAGAGATACAGGGTTATAGGAGAGGAGAGAGACAGGGTTATAGGAGAGGAGAGAGACAGGGTTATAGGAGAGGAGAGATACAGGGTTATAGGAGAGGAGAGAGACAGGGTTATAGGAGAGGAGAGATACAGGGTTATAGGAGAGGAGAGAGACAGGGTTATAGGAGAGGAGAGATACAGGGTTATAGGAGAGGAGAGAGACAGGGTTATAGGAGAGGAGAGAGACAGGGTTGTAGGAGAGGAGAGATACAGGGTTATAGGAGAGGAGAGAGACATGGTTATAGGAGAGGAGAGAGATATGGTTATAGGAGAGGAGAGAGACATGGTTATAGGAGAGGAGAGAGACAGGGTTATAGGAGAGGAGAGATACAGGGTTATAGGAGAGGAGAGAGACAGGGTTATAGGAGAGGAGAGAGACGGGGTTGTAGGAGAGGAGAGAGACAGGGTTATAGGAGAGGAGAGAGACATGGTTATAGGAGAGGAGAGAGATATGGTTATAGGAGAGGAGAGAGACATGGTTATTGGAGAGGAGAGAGACAGGGTTATAGGAGAGGAGAGAGACATGGTTATAGGAGACGAGAGAGACGGGGTTACATTTACCACTCCTCTGGGAACATCGGTTCCCATCAGTCATTAAAACCTTTTGGGACCAATTTTGTACTTGATATATATAAACGATTTGGACATTGATAAAGGATCTATGATTTACAGATTTGTGGACGACATAAAACTATGCAGAATTGTCTCATCTATAGCAGAGGTAGATATATTGCTGGTTAGATTTAGATAAAATCCAAGAATGGTCTGTAAGCTGGCAAATGGAGTTTAATGTAGATAAATGTACAGTCATCCACATGGGTAGATCCAATATGGAACATAAATACAGAATGGGCGAGAACAATATTAGAAAGATAGACCAGGAAAGGGACCTAGGGGTTATAATAGATCATACAGGTAAGGTAGGTGAACAAGTCCAGGTAAAAGGCAAGTGAAAAACGCAAATTTTAGGTTTAATAAAAAGAAATATTAAACATAGGAGCAAGGAAGTGATAGTCAAACTGTATAAAGCTTTAGTTAGACCTAGATTGGAGTACTGTGTACAGGTGTGGAGTCCTTATCATAGAGGGGATATAAACATGCTGGGAAGGATACAAAAAAGAGCGACAAAGGGGATAGTGGGATTCCAGAATTACAGTTATGAGAAAAGCGTCAGAAAAATAAGCCGAGAGTGTCTAGAAAAGTGAATTCCAGGTGAATTAATACAGGTTTAGAGGAACCGATAAATTAGACTAAAAATTTTTGTATGGGGGTTGTGGGGTTGTGGTTGTGGTGGGGGTGGGTGTGGTGGGGAATGGGGGAGGTTGTGGGGGATGTGATTGTGGTTGTGGTGGCTGTTGTTGTTCTAACAGGATTAGGTGTCAGGGAGCGGAGAGGTTAGAGCCATCAACTTATTCTCTTGAACTAAACTTAGTTGCGGTAGACATAGTATCTCACTGAGACGAGAACAGGTCAGGTCGCCCATTCGTCACGTATTGAAGGATGCTGAGCTAAGAATGGCAGAGGGTCTAGGCCAGCTCATTTGGCGGTATTATCTCCTGTGTGAGGGTAGAGGGTTTGGGCTACATAATATGTTGTTTGGCTGTCACATTTGGAGTGATAGGATGACAAGCAGCCAAGCTAGTTAGTATAATTCTAAAGTGGAGTAGCTGGATTAGATCGACCAGTCAACGGGGAAGGAGCAGAGTACGTACTGACCACAGCCATATTTGTTTAGGCGGAGCTAAAGAGGAAAATAAAAGTTGGAAACTAAAGACAGAGAACTCAGAGTAAGACAGGGGGTTACTCCACTAAGCGTCAGGGGCAATTGCACTAGTGCTCATTGGTTGTGAAAGGTAAACTGTCTGTATATGCGAGACGAGAAGGAAAACTGTCTGTATAAGCGAGACGAGAAGGAAAAACTGTCTGTATAAGCGAGACAAGAATGAAAAACTGTATTAGCGAGACGAGAAGGAAAAATTGTCTGTATTAGCGAGACGAGAAGGAAAAACTGTATGTATAAGCGAGACGAGAAGGAAAAAATGTATGTATAAGCGAGACGAGAAGGGAAACTGTCTGTATAAGCGAGACGAGAAGGAAAAACTGTCTGTATATGCGAGACGAGAAGGAAAAACTGTCCGTATAAGCGAGACGAGAAGGAAAACTGTCTGTATAAGCGAGACGAGAATGAAAAACTGTCTGTATTAGCGAGACAAGAATGAAAAACTGTCTGTATTAGCGAGACAAGAAGGAAAAACTGTCTGTATAAGCGAGACGAGAAAAAAAACTGTCTGTATAAGCAAAACGAGAAGGAAAAACTGTCTGTAAAAGCGAGACGAGAAGGAAAAACTGTCTGTATAAGGGAGACGAGAAGGAAAACTGTCTGTATAAGCGAGACGAGAAGGAAAAACTGCCTGTATAAGCGAGACGAGAAGGAAAAACTGTCTGTATATTTGGGACGAGAAGGAAAAACTGTCTGTATAAACGAGACGAGAAGGAAAAACTGTCTGTACAAGCGAGACGAGAAGGAAAAACTGTCTGTATGAGCGAGACGAGAAAAAAACTGCCTGTATACGAGAGACGAGAAGGACAACTGCCTTTATAAGCGAGACGAGAAGGAAAACTGTCTGTATACGCGAGACGAGAAGGAAAAACTGTCTGTTTAAGCGAGACGAGAAGGAAAAACTGTCCGTAAAAGCGAGACGAGAAGGAAAACTGTCTGTATAAGCGAGACGAGAATGAAAAACTGTCTGTATTAGCGAGACGAGAAGGAAAAACTGTCTGTATTAGCGAGACGACAAGGAAAAACTGTATGTAAAAGCGAGACGAGAAGGAAAAACTGCCTGTATAAGCGAGACGAGAAGGAAAAACTGCCTGTATAAGCGAGACGAGAAGGAAAACTGCCTGTATAAGCGAGACGAGAAGGAAAACTGTCTGTATACGCGAGACGAGAAGGAAAAACTGTCTGTTTAAGCGAGACGAGAAGGAAAAACTGTCCGTAAAAGCGAGACGAGAAGGAAAACTGTCTGTATAAGCGAGACGAGAATGAAAAACTTTGTATTAGCGAGACGAGAAGGAAAAACTGTCTGTATTAGCGAGACGAGAGGGAAAAACTGTATGTATAAGCGAGACGAGAAGGAAAAACTGTCTGTATAAGCGAGACGAGAAGGAAAAACTGTATAAGCGAGACGAGAAGGAAAAACTGTCTGTATAAGCGAGACGAGAAGAAAAAACTGTCTGTATAAGCGAGACGAGAAGGAAAAACTGTCTGTATAAGCGAGACGAGAAGGAAAAACTGTCTGTATAAGCGAGACGAGAAGGAAAATTGTCTGTATAAGCGAGACGAGAAGGAAAAACTGTCTGTATAAGCGAGACGAGAAGAAAAAATTGTCTGTATTAGCGAGACTAGAAGGAAAAACTGTATGTATAAGCGAGACGAGAAGGAAAAAATGTATGTATAAGCGAGATGAGAAGGAAAACTGTCTGTATAAGCGAGACGAGAAGGAAAAACTGTCTGTATATGCGAGACGAGAAGGAAAAATTGTCCGTATAAGCGAGACGAGAAGGAAAACTGTCTGTATAAGCGAGACGAGAATGAAAAACTGTCTGTATTAGCGAGACAAGAATGAAAAACTGTCTGTATTAGCGAGACAAGAAGGAAAAACTGTCTGTATAAGCGAGACGAGAAGGAAAACTGTCTGTATAAGCGAAACGAGAAGGAAAAACTGTCTGTAAAAGCGAGACGAGAAGGAAAAACTGTCTGTATAAGGGAGACGAGAAGGAAAACTGTCTGTATAAGCGAGACGAGAAGGAAAAACTGCCTGTATAAGCGAGACGAGAAGGAAAAACTGTCTGTATATTTGGGACGAGAAGGAAAAACTGTCTGTATAAACGAGACGAGAAGGAAAAACTGTCTGTCCAAGCGAGACGAGAAGGAAAAACTGTCTGTATAAGCGAGACGAGAAAAAAACTGCCTGTATACGAGAGACGAGAAGGACAACTGCCTTTATAAGCGAGACGAGAAGGAAAACTGTCTGTATACGCGAGACGAGAAGGAAAAACTGTCTGTTTAAGCGAGACGAGAAGGAAAAACTGTCCGTAAAAGCGAGACGAGAAGGAAAACTGTCTGTATAAGCGAGACGAGAATGAAAAACTGTCTGTATTAGCGAGACGAGAAGGAAAAACTGTCTGTATTAGCGAGACGACAAGGAAAAACTGTATGTAAAAGCGAGACGAGAAGGAAAAACTGCCTGTATAAGCGAGACGAGAAGGAAAAACTGCCTGTATAAGCGAGACGAGAAGGAAAACTGCCTGTATAAGCGAGACGAGAAGGAAAACTGTCTGTATACGCGAGACGAGAAGGAAAAACTGTCTGTTTAAGCGAGACGAGAAGGAAAGACTGTCCGTAAAAGCGAGACGAGAAGGAAAACTGTCTGTATAAGCGAGACGAGAATGAAAAACTTTGTATTAGCGAGACGAGAAGGAAAAACTGTCTGTATTAGCGAGACGAAAAGGAAAAACTGTATGTATAAGCGAGACGAGAAGGAAAAACTGTCTGTATAAGCGAGACGAGAAGGAAAAACTGTATAAGCGAGACGAGAAGGAAAAACTGTCTGTATAAGCGAGACGAGAAGAAAAAACTGTCTGTATAAGCGAGACGAGAAGGAAAAACTGTCTGTATAAGCGAGACGAGAAGGAAAAACTGTCTGTATAAGCGAGACGAGAAGGAAAATTGTCTGAATAAGCGAGACGAGAAGGAAAAACTGTCTGTGTAAGCGAGACGAGAAGAAAAAATTGTCTGTATTAGCGAGACTAGAAGGAAAAACTGTATGTATAAGCGAGACGAGAAGGAAAAAATGTATGTATAAGCGAGATGAGAAGGAAAACTGTCTGTATAAGCGAGACGAGAAGGAAAAACTGTCTGTATATGCGAGACGAGAAGGAAAAACTGTCCGTATAAGCGAGACGAGAAGGAAAACTGTCTGTATAAGCGAGACGAGAATGAAAAACTGTCTGTATTAGCGAGACAAGAATGAAAAACTGTCTGTATTAGCGAGACAAGAAGGAAAAACTGTCTGTATAAGCGAGACGAGAAGGAAAACTGTCTGTATAAGCGAAACGAGAAGGAAAAACTGTCTGTAAAAGCGAGACGAGAAGGAAAAACTGTCTGTATAAGGGAGACGAGAAGGAAAAATGTCTGTATAAGCGAGACGAGAAGGAAAAACTGCCTGTTTAAGCGAGACGAGAAGGAAAAACTGTCTGTATATTTGGGACGAGAAGGAAAAACTGTCTGTATAAACGAGACGAGAAGGAAAAACTGTCTGTATAAGCGAGACGAGAAGGAAAAACTGTCTGTATAAGCGAGACGAGAAAAAAAACTGCCTGTATACGAGAGACGAGAAGGACAACTGCCTGTATAAGCGAGACGAGAAGGAAAAACTGTCCGTAAAAGCGAGACGAGAAGGAAAACTGTCTGTATAAGCGAGACGAGAATGAAAAACTGTCTGTATAAGCGAGACGAGAATGAAAAACTTTGTATTAGCGAGACGAGAAAGAAAAACTGTCTGTATTAGCGAGACGAGAAGGAAAAACTGTCTGTAAAAGCGAGATGAGAAGGAAAAATTGCCTGTATAAGCGAGACGAGAAGGAAAAACTGCCTGTATACGCGAGACGAGAAGGAAAAACTGTATAAGCGAGACGAGAAGGAAAACTGTCTTTATATTTGGGACGAGAAGGAAAAACTGTCTGTATAAACGAGACGAGAAAGAAAAACTGTCTGTATAAGTGAGATGAGAAGGAAAACTGTCTGTATAAGCGAGACGAGAAGGAAAAACTGCCTGTATAAGCGAGACGAGAAGGAAAAACTGCCTGTATAAGCGAGACGAGAAGGAAAAACTGTCTGTATAAGCGAGACGAAAAGGAAAAACTGCCTGTATATGCGAGACGAGAAGGAAAACTGCCTGTATAAGCGAGACGAGAAGGAAAAACTGTCTGTATAAGCGATACGAGAAGGAAAAACTGTCTGTATAAGCGAGACGAGAAGGAAAAACTGTCTGTATAAGCGAGACGAGAAGGAAAAACTGTCTGTATAAGCGAGACGAGAAGGAAAAGTGATCACTTTGAGTGAGAAGATTTTGTCTCGGTCTGAAAGGGTGTGGCGTACCCTGGAAGACAATCCCACGTCTCGGTCTGAAAATCAGAAGTGCACCATACGAATCCTCAGGGAACACATTCTATCAGAACTGGTGTAACACGGCACCAGAGGGAACACGCTCCCCCAGAACTGGTGTAACACGGGCACCAGAGGGAACACGCTGCCCCAGAACTGGTGTAACACGGGCACCAGAGGGAACACGCTCCTAAGATCTGGAAATCATTTTTGTCCAAGAGTGAGTTTTATCTAAAGCCTCCCCCGGAAGCTGATTCTAGCCCACGTGACAAAATTTTGTTTGACAGTTTAGTTCAGCCAACCAGAGAGCGGCAGATTCACCCCAACACCGACGGTCTGGATGCACGTCAGAGACGAGTTAGCCACCCAATCGTAGAACAGGATTTGTGTAGATCTCGTTCAGTAAGTGAATTGTGAGGTTCAGATAGAGGACTGGGAATCTGGGTCAATCAGTTGCTGGGTTCCATCCATAGAGTGTGTTAGATCGAGTGTGTCATGTCGAGATTTGTTTGTTTCTCTTTGATATTGTTGTAACAAATACTTTTGTCACAAATTGCGTGTTGTGGTATATGGAATCAGGTCTTGGGGTCTTATATGTTGAGTCTTACCGTAAAAGTAATACGTGATCTTTTAATGTTTAATTTATAATTTATATAGGAGGTCGGCTGCACAATTTCTGTGGTGATGTTGATGGTTGTTGTTGTGGTAGTGGTGGTTGTGTTCGTTCTGGCTATATTCATAGATGTTGCTGTTGTTGTGGGTGTTGTGAAGGTCGCTGTTGGTGCTGTTGTGGTTGTTGTTGCTGTTGTGGTTGTTGTTGCTGTTATGGTTGTTGCTGCTGTTGTGGTTGTTGCTGCTGTTGGGGTTGTGGATGCTGTTGTGGTTGTTCATGCTGTTGCTATTGTTCCCACCTATCAGCGCCACGTCTCCCGGCTAACACACACCACGTTTCTCAGCTAACACACGCCACGTCTCCCAGCTAACACACGCCACGTTTCTCAGCTAACACACGCCACGTCTCCCAGCTAACACACGCCACGTTTCTCAGCTAACACACGCCACGTTTCTCAGCTAACACACGCCACGTTTCTCAGCTAACACACGCCACGTTTCTCAGCTAACACACACCACGTTTCTCAGCTAACACACGCCACGTTTCTCAGCTAACACACGTCACGTTTCTCAGCTAACACATGCCACGTTTCTCAGCTAATAACACACCACGTTTCTCAGTCAACACACACCACGTTTCTCAGCTAACACACGCCACGTTTCTCAGCTAACACACGCCACGTTTCTCAGCTAACACACGCCACGTTTCTCAGCTAACACACGCCACGTTTCTCAGCTAACACACGCCACGTTTCTCAGCTAACAGACCATGTTTCTCAGCTAACACACGCCACGTTTCTCAGCTAACACACGCCACGTTTCTCAGCTAACACACGCCACGTTTCTCAGCTAACACACATCACGTTTCTCAGCTAACACACACCACGTTTCTCAGCTAACACACGCCACGTTTCTCAGCTAACACACGCCACGTTTCTCAGCTAACACACGCCACGTTTCTCAGCTAACACACGCTACGTTTCTGAGCTAACACACGCCACGTTTCTCAGCTAACACACACCACGTTTCTCAGTTAACACACACCACGTTTCTCAGCTAACACACGCCACGTTTCTCAGCTAACACACGCCACGTTTCTCAGCTAACACACGCCACGTTTCTCAGCTAACACACACCACGTTTCGCAGCTAACACACGCCACGTTTCTCAGCTAACACACACCACGTTTCTCAGCTAACACACGCCACGTTTTTCAGCTAACACACGCCACGTTTCTCAGCTAACACACGCCACGTTTTTCAGCTAACATACACCACGTTTCTCAGCTAACACACACCACGTTTCTCAGCTAACACACGCCACGTTTTTCAGCTAACATACACCACGTTTCTCAGCTAACACACACCACGTTTCTCAGCTAACACACGCCACGTTTCTCAGCTAACACACATCACGTTTCTCAGCTAACACACGCCACGTTTCTCAGCTAACACACGCCATGTTTCTCAGCTAACACACGCCACGTTTCTCAGCTAACACACACCACGTTTCTCAGCTAACACACGCCACGTTTCTCAGCTAACACACGCCACATTTCTCAGCTAACACATGCCACGTTTCTCAGCTAACACACACCACGTTTCTCAGCTAACACACGCCACGTTTCTCAGCTAACACACGCCTCGTTTCTCAGCTAACACACGCCACGTTTCTCAGCTAACACACACCACGTTTCTCAGCTAACACACACCACGTTTCTCAGCTAACACACGCCACGTTTCTCAGCTAACACACACCACGTTTCTCAGCTAACACACGCCACGTTTCTCAGCTAACACACACCACGTTTCTCAGCTAACACACGCCACGTTTCTCAGCTAACACACACCACGTTTCTCAGCTAACACACGCCACGTTTTTCAGCTAACACACACCACGTTTCTCAGCTAACACACGCCACGTTTCTCAGCTAACACACATCACGTTTCTCAGCTAACACACGCCACGTTTCTCAGCTAACACACGCCATGTTTCTCAGCTAACACACGCCACGTTTCTCAGCTAACACACACCACGTTTCTCAGCTAACACACGCCACGTTTCTCAGCTAACACACGCCACGTTTCTCAGCTAACACATGCCACGTTTCTCAGCTAACACACACCACGTTTCTCAGCTAACACACGCCACGTTTCTCAGCTAACACACGCCTCGTTTCTCAGCTAACACACGCCACGTTTCTCAGCTAACACACACCACGTTTCTCAGCTAACACACACCACGTTTCTCAGCTAACACACGCCACGTTTCTCAGCTAACACACACCACGTTTCTCAGCTAACACACGCCACGTTTCTCAGCTAACACACACCACGTTTCTCAGCTAACACACACCACGTTTCTCAGCTAACACACACCACGTTTCTCAGCTAACACACGCCACGTTTCTCAGCTAACACACACCACGTTTCTCAGCTAACACACGCCACGTTTCTCAGCTAACACACACCACGTTTCTCAGCTAACACACATTTGGTTTCCGAGTAATTACAGGTCAGGACTTCCAACTACAGAAATAGTCAGGTCTCACATTTGCATTTTACAGCCAGATTAGATTTTCTTGGAGTAAACATTTAAATAAATGTACATTCCATGATGGCCCCAGGGGCTTATAACCAAGTTGTGGGTGTCGCTCATCCTGGTATAGACATCCTTCATTTCTGTCTCGGCTCCGTCCACAAGAAATAGCTTTGTGCACTTCTTGACCAACCAATGACTACAACATTTCTGTCATGTCTACCCCTAAGACGTGTTTACCTGCTTGATGTTTCTCTTATTTCTACTGTTTCTCTGCCTATTTTTCGATGTTCATCTTGTTGTTCTGCGGACAGCAGTTAAAATCACATGGAAAATCTGGCCAAATTGCCAAATGGATTGAAAATTGGTTAACGGGAAGAAGGCAGAGGGTGGACATAAATAAGGAGTACTCTGAGTGGTGTGAAGTGAAAAGTGGCGTGCCACAGGGCTCGGTTTTGGGACCAATTTTGTTCTGGATATATATAAACGATTTGGACATTGATATGAGATCCATGATTGCAAAATTTGCTGATGACACAAAACTATGCAGTAGTGCCTCATCTAAAGCGGAAGTGGATATATTGAGATCGGATTTAGATAAAATTCAAGAATGGTCTGTAAGCTGGCAAATGGAGTTTAATGTAGATAAATGTACAGTCATCCACATGGGTAGATCCAAGATGGAACATAATTACAGAATGGGAGAGAACAATATTAGAAAGATAGAAAAGGAAAGGGACATAGACGTTATAATAGATCATACAGGAAAGGTGAGTGAGCAAGTTCAGGTATGGTAAAAAGAAATATTAAACATAGGAGCAAGGAAGTGATAGTCAAACTGTATAAAGCATTAGTTAGACCTAGATTGGAGTACTGTGTACAGGTGTGGAGTCCTTATCAGAGAGGAGATATATACATGCTGGAATGGATACAAAAAAGAGCGACAAATCTGATAGTGGGATTCCAGAATTACAAAAGTCGTGGAGGCACGGACAATTAATGCATTTAAGAATAGAGTGGAAGCTCATTGCTTTTAGAGCACGAAAATATCAATGAAACTGGTTGTATACAGGATCTGCAGAGTCTTCTAAACCATTATAAAGACGTTTAATCAAGAATGTACGCTGAAATCAATTTTTTCCTGCTGCTTGTAAAATGGCAGGTGTATTATAGATCTTCTGTTGGCTGCCTTATCAAGGCAGAGTATGTGAAGTGATTTGATTATATGTGAGCGTACAGATGCGCCTGAGTATGTGAAGTGATTTGATTACATCTGAGAGTACAGATATGCCTGAGTATGTGAAGTGATTTGATTATATGTGAGCGTACAGATACGCCTGAATATGTGAAGTGATTTGATTATATGTGAGCGTACAGATCGACTGAGTATGTGAAGTGATTTGATTATATGTGAGCATACCGATTGACTGAGTATGTGAAGCGATTTGATTATATGTGAATGCACAGATCGCCTGAGTATGTGAAGTGATTTGATTATATGTGAATGCACAGATCGCCTGAGTAAGTGAAGTGATTTGATTATATGTGAATGCACAGATCGCCTGAGTACATGTTCTTCTCGCGAAGACGAGTTTGTGGTTGTGTGTTGAGGGTGCAGATAGGGGACGGCCAGCTAACAGGAACCATTGAGTTAGAGCTTGAATTATTCTTGAGGTTGTGCAGTTTTATTGTTGCACGTACAGACTTGGAATCTGGTTGTTTGTTTAGGTAGTTACAGAAGTGATATCAACATCAATTGCTTATATCTTCTGTGGCAATTATATATTGTGATTATTTAGAAGTTCTTTATTTTTTGTTGATATTGTGCAACGATTATTCTTGTTCATAAATTATATTATGTTGTCTTATGGTTATCGATAGTGTTTACAGTGTTGAAGTCGTGTCGTTTTATAGATAGATGTTGTAACTCTTGAGTTCAAGTCGTGTCCTGGTGTAGATAGATGTTGTAACTCTTGAGTTCAAGTCGTGTCCTGGTATAGATAGATGTTGTAACTCTTGAGTTCAAGTCGTGTCCTGGTATAGATAGATGTTGTAACTCTTGAGTTCAAGTCGTGTCCTGGTGTAGATAGATGTTGTAACTCTTGAGTTCAAGTCGTGTCCTGGTATAGATAGATGTTGTAACTCTTGAGTTCAAGTCGTGTCCTGCTATAGATATATGTTGTAACCATAAGATAAGTAAACTACTCAACGTAACAGCCTACGCTGCCTCCTTCACCCACCCCGATGTAATTGTTAATAAATTCAATTTGACATCCTGCAATGGCGGACGGTGTGGTATGGGTGCGCAGAGGTCGGCCAGTTGAGAATCAATTGTTCACCTTGACACGATCGTGTTATGACAGTTCCTAGTTGCTGATCAAGACCCCATCTTTACAACAACTCTCCCCTCCCCCCCTCCCTGGAAATTATAGTTTTGTGTTTGAGACAAGAACATCAGTTAGAGGACATGGACAGCTAGGACATGGACAGCTAGGACATGGACAGCTAGGACATGGACAGCTAGGACATGGACAGCTAGGACATGGACAGCTCCGGACATGCACAGCTCCGGACATGGACGGCTCAGGACATGGACAGCTTAGGACATGGCCAGCTAGGACATGGACAGCTCCGGACATGGACAGCTCAGGACATGGACAGCTCAGGACATGGCCAGCTCAGGACATGGCCAGCTCAGGACATGGACAGCTCCGGACATGGACAGCTCAGGACAGGGACAGCTCCGGACATGGACAGCTCAGGACATGGACAGCTCCAGACATGGACAGCTCAGGACATGGACAGCTCATGACATGGACAGTGAGCAGCAACAATACGACATTGAAAGGTCATAGATAAAGACAGATAGAGCATAGCTAACCTTTGCGAGAGGCTGCGAATCCATCCTGGCCAGGTAAGGTCTGTATATCATACGACAGTTTGGTGCTGGCCAAGAGTTCGCGGTCGTGGTTGATCCGGTACACAGCGTACCGGAAGGCGTTCTGGATGCTGCTGTGCTCGTCTCCGTCGCCAAACAAGCCACCTGGCGAGATAGAAGCACTTTACATTTAGTAAATTGACGAATCAATCAATCAATCAATCAATCAAAATGTCGATCAAGCAGCTGATAAGAAACTCTACAAACCAAACCGGCAAGTCCATCCAGCCATCTAGTCTGGCATACGATCTAGTCTGTCAAACCGTCTAGTCTGTCAAACCGTCTAGCTCATCAAATCGTGTAGCCCACAAAACCGTCTAGTCCATCAAACCGTCTTGCACACCAAACCATCTAGTCTGTCAACCCATCTAGTACTCAAAACAATCTAGTCTGTCAACCCGTCTAGTCAACCAAACCGTCTAGTCCGCCAAACCATCTAGTCTGTCAAGTCGTCTAGTCTGTCAACCCGTTTAGTCTGTCAAATTGTCTAGTCCACCTAACAGTGTAGTCTGTCGACCGGTCCAGTCTGCCAACCCGTCTAGTCTGTCAAACTGTCTAGTCCACCAAACTGTCTAGCCCACCAAAATCATTTAGTCTGCCAAACCGTATAGTCTGTCAACCCATCTAGTCTGCCAAACCGTATAGTCTGTCAACCCGTCTAGTCTGTCAACTCGTCGAGTCTGTCAGCCCGTCTAGCCAACCAACCCGTCTAGCCAACCAAACCGTCTCGTCTGTAAATCCATATGGCGCAAAAAACCGTCTAACCTGTCAATACGCCTAGTCCACCAGACCGTCTAATCCACCCAACCGTCTAGTCCACCTAATCGTCTAGTCCACCCAACCGTCTAGTCCACCCAACCGTCTAGTCCACCCAACCGTCTAGTCCGATGGTCGCCAAATGATAGCTCGTGACAGCAGCTTGTAAGAAATGTTTTGTTCATGAACAAGTGCCATGGTTGAGCTGGCACAACTGCTTGCACTACGGACTGATGGATGTGAACTTGACAATTGTGGCTAGAGCGATGGACTGGTGGATGTGAACTTGACAATTGTGGCTAGAGCGATGGACTGATGGATGTGAACTTGACAATTGTGGCTAGGGCGATGGACTGGTGGATGTGAACTTGACAATTGTGGCTAGGGCGATGGACTGGTGGATGTGAACTTGACAATTGTGGCTAGGGCGATGGACTGGTGGATGTGAACTTGACAATTGTGGCTAGGGCGATGGACTGGTGGATGTGAACTTGACAATTGTGGCTAGGGCGATGGACTGGTGGATGTAAACTTGACAATTGTGGCCAGGGCTTTAGGCTGGTGGATGTGAACTTGACAATTGTGGCTAGGGCGATGGACTGGTGGATGTAAACTTGATAATTGTGGCCAGGGCGATGGACTGATGGATGTGAACTTGACAATTGTGGCTAGGGCGATGGACTGGGGGATGTAAACTTGACAATTGTGGCTAGGGCGATGGACTGGTGGATGTACACTTGACAATTGTGGCCAGGGCGATGGACTGGTGGATGTGAACTTGACAATTGTGGCTAGGGCGATGGACTGGGGGATGTAAACTTGACAATTGTGGCTAGGGCGATGGATTGGTGGATGTACACTTGACAATTGTGGCTAGGGCGTGTACAGAACACTAGTCGTTGTTCTGATCCCTCCAATAATTACCCAAAAGCCACAAGACGACAGCAAAAGCATGCGCATGATCCTTAATTTGAGCTCGATCTGTCTCCTTTCTAATTATTCATGTGATGCGCATGCGCGTGTCTTGCTATTATTTGCTTCGTGTGGCGATTTACTTTTACCAAACGGTTTGTTGGTCAGCCTTAGCGTGTTTGGTCAGCCTTAGCGTGCTTGGTCAGCCTTAGCGTGTTTGGTCAGCCTTAGCGTGTTTGGTCAGCCTTAGCGTGTTTGGTCAGCATTAGCGTGTTTGGTCAGCCTTATCATGTTTGGTCAGGGTTAGCGTGTTTTGTCAGCCTTAGCGTGTTTGAGATCTTCAGAGTGTCTTCTTTGTTGTCCTCATTTACAAAATAATAATTAACAATTAAAAACATGCATAATCACTTTAATTCGGAATTGGAAGAGAAGTAGTTCTTGGTGGAAGTTAAAGGAAAGTCTGCTTGTTTGTTATGGACCAAGGGGAGGGGAAGTCTGCTTGTTTGTTATGGACCAAGGGGAGGGGAAGTCTGCTTGTTTGTTATGGACTGCAAGGAAAGGGGAAGTCTGCTTGTTTGTTATGGACCAAGGGGAGGGGAAGTCTGCTTGTTTGTTATGGACTGCAAGGAAAGGAAAGGTATGCTCACACAAGATGATCCAAACACACTCACACAAGTCACACACACTCACCCAAGTCACACACACTCACACAAGTCTCACACACTCACACAAGTCTCACACACTCACACAAGTCACACACACTCACACAAGATGATCCACACTCACACAATTCAAAAACACTCACACAAATCTCACACACTCACACAATTCACACACACTCACACAATTCAAACTCACACTCACACACTCACACAATTCACACACACTCACACAATTCACACACACTCACACAAGTCTCACACACTCACACAATTCACACACACTCACACAATTCACACACACTCACACAAGTCTCACACACTCACACAATTCACACACACTCATAAATTCTAACACAAGTCACACACACTCACACAAGACGATCTACACACACTCACACACGTCAAAAACATTCACACAAGTCACACTCACACAGGTCACACACACTCACACAAGTCATACACAATTACACAAGACTCACACACTCACTCAAGACCTACACTAACTCACACAATTCTCAAACACTCACACAAGTCACAAACACTCACACAAGTCACAAAAATTCACACAAGTCACACATACTTACAAATGTCACACCCACTCACACAAGTCACACACACTCACACAAGTCTAACACACTCACACAAGTCTCACACACACAAGTCACACACACTCACACAAGTCACACACACTCACACAAGATAATGTACACGCACTCACACAAGTCACACACACTCACACAAGTCTTACACACTCACACAAGTCACACACACTCACACAAGTAAAAGACACTCACATAAAATGGTGTACACACACTCACACAAGTAAAAGACACTCGCACAAGTCTGACACACTCACACAAGTCGGTCACAAAAGATGAACTACACTCACTCGCACAAGTCGCACACACTCACACAAGTCTCATACACTCACATAATTCACACACACTCACACAAGTCTCATACACTCACATAATTCACAGACACTCACACAAGTCTCACACACTCACACAAGTCACACACACTTACACAATTCACACACACTCACACAATTCACACACACACTCACACACGTCTCACACACTCACACAATTCACACACACTCACACAATTCACACACACACTCACACACGTCTCTCACACTCACACAATTCACACACACTCACACAATTCACACACACTCACACACTCACACAATTCACACACACTCACACAAGTCTCACACACTCACACAATTCACACACACTCACACAATTTCACACTCACACAATTCACCCCAACTCACACAAGTCACACACACTCACACAAGATGATCTACACACACTCATACAAGTCACACACACTCACACAAGTCACACACTCACTCAAGTCACACACACTCACACAAGTCCCACACACTGATACCAGTCACACACACACTCACACAAGGCTCACACACTGACACAAGTCACACACACACTCACACAATTCACACACACTAACACAATTCACACACACTCACACAAGTCTCACACTCACACAAGTCACACACACTCACACAAGTCATACACACTCACACAAGATGATGTACACATACTCACACAAGACAACAACACTCACACAAGTCTTACACACTCACACAAGTCACACACTCACACAAGTCACACACACTCACACAAGTCACACGCAAGTCACACACACTCACACAAGTCTCACACACTCACACAAGTCTCACACACTCATACAAGTCACACACACTCACACAAGTCACACACTCTCACACAAAATGATGTACACACACTCACACAAGTCACACACACTCACACAATTCTTACACACTGACATAAGTCACACACACTCACACAAGTCACATACACTCACACAAGTCGCACACACTCACACAAGTCACACACACTCACACAAGATGATCTACACACTAACACAAGTAGGTCACACTCACACAAGATGATCTAAACACACTCACACGAGTCACACACACTGACACAAGTCACACACACTCACACAAGTCTCACACACTCACACAAGTCTCACACACTCACAGAAATCACACACACTCACACGAGATGGTGTACACACACACACAAGTCACACACACACTCACACAAGTCTGACACACTCACACAAGTCACACACATTCACACGAGTCGCATAGACTTACACAAGTCACACACACTCACACAAGTAAAAGGCACTCACATAAAATGGTGTACACACACTCACACAATTCACACACACTCGCACAAGTCTGACACACTCACACAAGTCAGTCACACAAGATGCTCTACACACACTCACAAAAGATGATCTACACACACTCACACAAGTCACACACACTCACACAAGTCACACACACTCACACAAGTCTCACACACTCACACAAGTCTCACACACTCACAGAAATCACACACACTCACACGAGATGGTATACACACACACACAAGTCACACACACTCACACAAGTCTGACACACTCACACAAGTCACACACATTCACACGAGTCACATACACTTACACGAGACACACACACTCACACAAGTCACACAGACTCACACAAGTCTCACACACTTACACAAATCAAACACACTCACACAAGTCACACACACTCACACAAGTCACATACACTCACACAAGTCACACACAATCAATCACGTCACACACACTCACACAAGTCACACACACTCACACAAGATGATGAAGACACACTCACACAAGTCACACACACTCACACAAGTCTTACACACTCACACAAGTCTCACACACTCACACAAGTCACACACACTCATACAAGGCACATGCACTCACACAAGGTGATCTAAACACAATCACACAAGTCGTACACTCACACGTCACACACACTCACTCAAGATGATCTACACACACTCACACAAGTCACAAACACTAACACAAATCGCACACACTCACACAAGTCCCACGCACTAACACAAGTCACACACACTCACACAAGTCTCACACACTCACACAAGTCACACACACTCACACAAGTCACACACACTCACACATGACACACACACTCACACAAGTCACACACACTCACACAAGTCACACACACTCACACAAGTCACACACTCACACAAGTCACACACACTCACACATGACACACACACTCACACAAGTCACACACACTCACACAAGTCACACACACTCACACAATTCTCACACACTCACACAAGTCTCATACACTCACATAATTCACACACACTCACACAAGTCTCATACACTCACATAATTCACACACACTCACACAAGTCTCACACACTCACACAAGTCACACACACTCACACAATTCACACACACTCACACAAGATGATCTACACACACTCACACAAGTCTCATACACTCACATAATTCACAGACACTCACACAAGTCTCACACACTCACACAAGTCACACACACTTACACAATTCACACACACTCACACAATTCACACACACACTCACACACGTCTCTCACACTCACACAATTCACACACACTCACACAAGTCACAGACTCACACAAGTCACACATACTCATACATTTCTCACACTAGTCACACACACTCACACAAGATGATCTACACACACTCATACAAGTCACACACACTCACACAAGTCACACACTCACTCAAGTCACACACACTCACACAAGTCTCACACACTAACACACTTCTCACACACTCACACAAGTTTCACGCATTTCACTCAAATCACACACACTCACACACGTCACACACACTGACACAAGTCACACACACTCACACAATTCACACACACTAACACACTTCTCACACACTCACACAAGTCTCACACACTCACATAATTCACACACACTCACACAAGTCTCACACTCACACAAGTCACACACACTCACACAAGTCACACACACTCACACAAGTCGCACACACTCACACAAGTCACACACACTCACACAAGTCACACACACTCACACAAGATGATCTACACACACTCACACAAGTCGCACACACTCACACAAATCACACACTTGATGTACACATACTCAAACAAGACAAAAACACTCACACAAGTCTTACACACTCACACAAGTCACACACTAACACAAGTTACACACTCACACAAGTCACACACACTCACACAAGTCACACGCAAGTCACACACACTCACACAAGTCTCACACACTCACACAAGTCTCACACACTCACACAAGTCACAAACACTCACACAAGTAACACACTCTCACACAAAATGATGTACACACACTCACACAAGTCACACACACTCACACAAGTCTGACACACTGACATAAGTCACACACTTACACAAGTCAGATACACTCACACAAGTCGCACACACTCACACAAGTCACACACACTCACACAAGTCACACACACTCACACAAGATGATCTACACACACTCACACAAGTCGCACACACTCACACAAGATGATCTAAACACACTCACACAAGTCACACACACTCACACAAGTCTCACACACTCAAACAAGTCTCACACACTCACAGAAATCACACACACTCACACGAGAGAATGTGTACACACACACACAAGTCACACACACTCACACAAGTCTGACACACTCACACAAGTCACACACATTCACACGACCCACATACACTTACACAAGACACACACACTCACACAAATCACACACACTCACACAAGTCTCACACACTTACACAAATCAAACACACTCACACACGTCACACACACTCAAACAAGTCACACACACTCACACAAGATGATGAGGACACACTCACACAAGTCACACACACTCACACACGTCTTACACATTCACACAAGTCTCACACACTCACACAAGTCACACACACTCATACAAGGCACATGCACTCACACAAGGTGATCTAAACACAATCACACAAGTCATACACTCACACGTCACACACTCACTCAAGATGATCTACACACACTCACACAAGTCACAAACACTAACACAAATCGCACACACTCACACAAGATGATCTAAACACACTCACACAAGTCACACACACTAACACAAGTCACACACACTCACACAAGTCTCACACACTCACACAAGTCACACACACTCACACTATTCACACACACTCACACATGACACACACACTCACACAAGTCACACACACTCACACATGACACACACACTCACACAAGTCACACACACTCACACAAGTCACACACACTCACACAAGTCGCACACACTCACACAAGTCACACACACTTACACAATTCACACACACTCACACAATTCACACACACACTCACACACGTCTCTCACACTCACACAATTCACACACACTCACACAAGTCACAGACTCACACAAGTCACACATACTCATACATTTCTCACACTAGTCACACACACTCACACAAGATGATCTACACACACTCATACAAGTCACACACACTCACACAAGTCACACACTCACTCAAGTCACACACACTCACACAAGTCTCACACACTAACACACTTCTCACACACTCACACAAGTTTCACGCATTTCACTCAAATCACACACACTCACACACGTCACACACACTGACACAAGTCACACACACTCACACAATTCACACACACTAACACACTTCTCACACACTCACACAAGTCTCACACACTCACATAATTCACACACACTCACACAAGTCTCACACTCACACAAGTCACACACACTCACACAAGTCACACACACTCACACAAGTCGCACACACTCACACAAGTCACACACACTCACACAAGTCACACACACTCACACAAGATGATCTACACACACTCACACAAGTCGCACACACTCACACAAATCACACACTTGATGTACACATACTCAAACAAGACAAAAACACTCACACAAGTCTTACACACTCACACAAGTCACACACTCACACAAGTTACACACTCACACAAGTCACACACACTCACACAAGTCACACGCAAGTCACACACACTCACACAAGTCTCACACACTCACACAAGTCTCACACACTCACACAAGTCACAAACACTCACACAAGTAACACACTCTCACACAAAATGATGTACACACACTCACACAAGTCACACACACTCACACAAGTCTGACACACTGACATAAGTCACACACTTACACAAGTCAGATACACTCACACAAGTCGCACACACTCACACAAGTCACACACACTCACACAAGTCACACACACTCACACAAGATGATCTACACACACTCACACAAGTCGCACACACTCACACAAGATGATCTAAACACACTCACACAAGTCACACACACTCACACAAGTCTCACACACTCAAACAAGTCTCACACACTCACAGAAATCACACACACTCACACGAGAGAATGTGTACACACACACACAAGTCACACACACTCACACAAGTCTGACACACTCACACAAGTCACACACATTCACACGACCCACATACACTTACACAAGACACACACACTCACACAAATCACACACACTCACACAAGTCTCACACACTTACACAAATCAAACACACTCACACACGTCACACACACTCAAACAAGTCACACACACTCACACAAGATGATGAGGACACACTCACACAAGTCACACACACTCACACACGTCTTACACACTCACACAAGTCTCACACACTCACACAAGTCACACACACTCATACAAGGCACATGCACTCACACAAGGTGATCTAAACACAATCACACAAGTCATACACTCACACGTCACACACTCACTCAAGATGATCTACACACACTCACACAAGTCACAAACACTAACACAAATCGCACACACTCACACAAGATGATCTAAACACACTCACACAAGTCACACACACTAACACAAGTCACACACACTCACACAAGTCTCACACACTCACACAAGTCACACACACTCACACTATTCACACACACTCACACATGACACACACACTCACACAAGTCACACACACTCACACATGACACACACACTCACACAAGTCACACACACTCACACAAGTCACACACACTCACACAAGTCGCACACACTCACACAAGTCACACACACTCACAGAAGTCACACACACTCACACAATTCTCACACACTCACACAAGTCTCACAGACTCACACAAGTCTCATATACTCACATAATTCACACACACTCACACAAGTCTCATACACTCACATAATTCACAGACACTCACACAAGTCTCACACACTCACACACACTTACACAATTCACACACACTCACACAATTCACACACACACTCACACACGTCTCACACACTCACACAATTCACACACACTCACACAATTCACACACACACTCACACACGTCTCACACACTCACACAATTCACACACACTCACACAAGTCTCACACACTAACACACTCACACATGTCTCTCACACTCACACAATTCACACACACTCACACAAGTCACAAACACTCACACAAGTCACACACTCTCACACAAAATGATGTACACACACTCACACATGTCACACACACTCACACAAGTCTGACACACTGACATAAGTCACACACACTCACACAAGTCAGATACACTCACACAAGTCACACACACTCACACAAGATGATCTAAACACACTCACACGAGTCACACACACTCACACAAGATGATCTACACACACTCACACAAGTCGCACACACTCACACAAGATGATCTAAACACACTCACACGAGTCACAGACACCCACACAAGTCACACACACTCACACAAGTCTCACACACTCACACAAGTCTCACACACTCACAGAAATCACACACACTCACACGAGATGGTGTACACACACACACAAGTCACACACACTCACACAAGTCTGACACACTCACACAAGTCACACACATTCACACGAGTCACATACACTTACACAAGACACACACACTCACACAAGTCACACACACTCACACAAGTCTCACACACTTACACAAATCAAACACACTCACACAAGTCACACACACTCACACAAGTCACATACACTCACACAAGTCACACACAATCAAACAAGTCTCACACACGTCACACACACTCACACAAGTCACACACACTCACACAAGATGATGAAGACACACTCACACAAGTCACACACACTCACACAAGTCTTACACACTCACACAAGTCTCACACACTCACACAAGTCACACACACTTACACAATTCACACACACTCACACAATTCACACACACACTCACACACGTCTCACACACTCACACAATTCACACACACTCACACAATTCACACACACTCACACAAGTCTCACACACTAACACACTCACACATGTCTCTCACACTCACACAATTCACACACACTCACACAAGTCACACACTCACACAAGTCACACATACTCATACATTTCTCACACTAGTCACACACACACACACAAGATGATCTACACACACTCATACAAGTCACACACACTCACACAAGTCACACACTCACTTAAGTCACACACACTCACACAAGTCACACACACACTCACACAAGGCTCACACACTCACACAAGATGACCTACACACACTCACACAAGTCTCACACACTAACACACTTCTCACACACTCACACAAGTATCACGCATTTCACTCAAGTCACACACACTCACACACGTCACACACACTGACACAAGTCACACACACACTCACACAATTCACACACACTAACACACTTCTCACACACTCACACAATTCACACACACTCACACAAATCTCACACTCACACAAGTCACATACACTCAGACAAGTCACACACAATCAAACAAGTCTCACACACGTCACACACACTCACACAAGTCACACACACTCACACAAGATGATGAAGACACACTCACACAAGTCACACACACTCACACAAGTCTTACACACTCACACAAGTCTCACACACTCACACAAGTCACACACACTCATACAAGGCACCTGCACTCACACAAGGTGATCTAAACACAATCACACAAGTCATACACTCACACGTCACACACACTCACTCAAGATGATCTACACACTCACACAAGTCACAAACACTAACACAAATCGCACACACTCACACAAGATGATCTAAACACACTAACACAAGTCACACACACTCACACAAGTCTCACACACTCACACAAGTCACACACACTCACACTATTCACACACACTCACACATGACACAAACACTCACACAAGTCACACACACTCACACATGACACACACACTCACACAAGTCACACACACTCACACAAGTCACACACACTCACACAAGTCGCACACACTCACACAAGTCTCACACACTCACACAAGTCACACACACTCACACAAGTAACACACTCACACAATTCTCACACACTCACACAAGTCACACACACTCACACAAGTAACACACTCACACAATTCTCACACACTCACACAAGTCTCACACACTCACACAAGTCTCATACACTCACATAATTCACACACACTCACACAAGTCTCATACACTCACCTAATTCACAGACACTCACACAAGTCTCACACACTCACACACACTTACACAATTCACACACACTCACACAATTCACACACACACTCACACACGTCTCACACACTCACACAATTCACACACACTCACCCAATTCACACACACACACTCACACACGCCTCACACACTCACACAATTCACACACACTCACACAAGTATCACACACTAACACACTCACACATGTCTCTCACACTCACACAATTCACACACACTCACACAAGTCACAAACACTCACACAAGTCACACACTCTCACACAAAATGATGTACACACACTCACACAAGTCACACACACTCACACAAGTCTGACACACTGACATAAGTCACACACACTCACACAAGTCAGATACACTCACACAAGTCACACACACTCACACAAGATGATCTAAACACACTCACACGAGTCACACACACTCACACAAGATGATCTACACACACTCACACAAGTCGCACACACTCACACAAGATGATCTAAACACACTCACACGAGTCACACACACTCACACAAGTCACACACACTCACACAAGTCTCACACACTCAAACAAGTCTCACACACTCACAGAAATCACACACACTCACACGAGATGGTGTACACACACACACAAGTCACACACACTCACACAAGTCTGACACACTCACACAAGTCACACACATTCACACGACCCACATACACTTACACAAGACACACACACTCACACAAGTCACACACACTCACACAAGTCTCACACACTTACACAAATCAAACACACTCACACAAGTCACACATACTCACACAAGTCACATACACTCACACAAATCACACACAATCAAACAAGTCTCACACACGTCACATACACTCACACAAGTCACACACACTCACACAAGATGATGAGGACACACTCACACAAGTCACACACACTCACACAAGTCTTACACACTCACACAAGTCTCACACACTCACACAAGTCACACACACTCATACAAGGCACATGCACTCACACAAGGTGATCTAAACACAATCACACAAGTCATACACTCACACGTCACACACACTCACTCAAGATGATCTACACACACTCACACAAGTCAAACACTAACACAGATCGCACACACTCACTCAAGATGATCTAAACACACTCACACAAGTCACACACACTCACACAAGTCACACACACTCACACACGCTCACACAAGTCACACATACTCACACAAGTCACACACACTCACACATGACACACACTCACACAAGTCACACACACTCACACAAGTCACATACACTCACACAAGTCGCACACACTCACACAATTCTCACACACTAACACACTCACGAAAGTGTCTCACACTCACACAATTCTCACACACTCACACAAGTCGCACACACTCACACACTCACACAACTCGCACACACTCACACAATTCTCACACACTCACACAAGTCTCACACACTAACACACTCACACAAGTCTCTCACACTCACACAATTCACACACTCTCACACAATTCACACACACTCACACACTCACACAATTCACACACACTCACACAATTTCACACTCACACAATTCACACACACTCACACAAGTCACACACTCACACAAGTCACACATACTCATACAATTCTCACACAAGTCACACACACTCACACAAGATGATCTACACACACTCATACAAGTCACACACACTCACACAAGTCACACACTCACTCTTGTCACACACACTCACACAAGTCACACACACTGATACAAGTCACACACACACTCACACAAGGCTCACACACTCACACAAAAGGATCTACACACACTCACACAAGTCTCACACACTAACACAATTCTCACACACTCACACCAGTCTAACACACTCACTCAAGTCACACACACTCACACAAGTCACACACACTGATACAAGTCACACACACACTCACACAAGACTCACACACTGACACAGGTCACACACACACTCACACAAGGCTGACACTCACACAAGTCTCACACACTCACACAATTCACACACACTTACACAAGTCTCACACACTCACACAAGTCACACACACTCACACAAGTCACACACACTCATATAATTCTCACATAACTCACACACACTCACACAAAACGATCTACACACACTCACACAAGTCATACACACTCACACAAATCACTCACTCACACAAGTCACACACACTCACACAAGTCACACACACTCACACAAGATGATGTACACATACTCACACAAGAGTACAACACTCACACAAGTCTTACACACTGACACAAGTCACACACACTCACACATGACACACACACACTCACACAAGTCACACACACACTCACACAAGTCACACACACTCACACAAGTCACACACACTCACACAAGTCACACACACTCACACAAGTCACACACACTCACACAAGTCTTAAAAACTCACACAAGTCACACACTCACACAAGTCACCCACACTCACACAAGTCACACACACTAACACAAGTCACACACACTCACACAAGTCACACACACTCACACAAGTCTCACACACTCACACAAGTCTCACACACTCACACAAGTCACACACACTCACATAAGTCACACACACTCACACAAGATGATGTACACATACTCACACAAGTCACACACACTCACACAAGTCTTATACACTCACATAAGTCACACACACTCACACAAGTCACATAGACTCACACAATTCGCACACTCACACAAGTCACACACACTCACACAAGTCTCACACACTTACACATCAAACACACTCACACAAGTCACACACACTCACACAAGTCACATACACTCACACAAGTCACACACACTCACACAAGTCTCACACACGCCACACACACTCACACAAGTCACACACACTCACACAAGATGATGAAGACACACTCACACAAGTCACACACACTCACACAAGTCTTACACACTCACACAAGTCTTACACACTCACACAAGTCACAAACACTCATACAAGGCACATGCACTCACACAAGATGATCTAAACACAATCACACAAGTCACACACTCACACAAGTCACACACACTCACACAAGTTGATCTACACACACTCACACAAGTCACACACACTAACACAAATCGCACACACTCACACAAGATGATCTAAACACACTCACACAAGTCACACACACTAACACAAGTCACACACACTCACACAAGTCTCACACACTCACACAAGTCACACACACTCACACAAGTTACACACACTCACACATGACACACACACTCACACAAGTCACACACACTCACACAAGTCACACACTCATTCAGGTCTAACACCCTCACACAAGTCACACACACTCATACAAGGCACATGCACTCACACAAGATGATCTAAACACAATCACACAAGTCATACACTCACACAAGTCACACACACTCACACAAGATGATCTAAACACACTCACACAAGTCTCACACACTCACACAAGTCACACACACTCACACAAGTCACACACACTCACACAAGTCACACACACTCACACAAGTCGCACACACTCACACAATTCTCACACACTCACACAAGTCTCATACACTCACATAATTCACACACACTCACACAAGTCTCATACACTCACATAATTCACACACACTCACACAAGTCTCACACACTCACACAAGTCACACACACTCACACAATTCACACACACTCACATAATTCACACACACACTCACACACGTCTCACACACTAACACAATTCACACACACTCACACAATTCACACACACTCAAACAAGTCTCACACACTAACACACTCACACAATTCACACACACTCACACACTCACACAATTCACACACACTCACACAAGTCACACATACTCATACATTTCTCACACAAGTCACACACACTCACACAAGATGATCTACACACACTCATACAAGTCACACACACTCACACAAGTCACACTCACTCAAGTCACACACACTCACACAAGTCACACACACTGATACAAGTCACACACACACTCACACAAGGCTCACACACTGACACAGGTCACACACACACTCACACAAGGCTGACACACTCACACAATTCACACACACTCACACAAGTCACACACACTCACACAAGTCACACACACTCACACAAGTCATACACACTCACACAGGTCTTACACACTCACACAAGTCACACACACTCACACAAGTCACACACACTCACACAAGTCACACACACTAACACAAGTCACACACACTCACACAAGTCACACACACTCACACAAGTCTCACACACTCACACAAGTCTCACACACTCACACAAGTCACACACACTCACATAATTCACACACACTCACACAAGTCTCACACACTCACACAAGTCACACACACTCACACAATTCACACACACTCACATAATTCACACACACACTCACACACGTCTCACACACTAACACAATTCACACACACTCACACAATTCACACACACTCAAACAAGTCTCACACACTAACACACTCACACAATTCACACACACTCACACAAGTCACACACACTCACACAAGTCACACACACTCACACAAGTCACACACACTAACACAAGTCACACACACTCACACAAGTCACACACACTCACACAAGTCTCACACACTCACACAAGTCTCACACACTCACACAAGTCACACACACTCACATAATTCACACACACTCACACAAGTCTCACACACTCACACAAGTCACACACACTCACACAATTCACACACACTCACATAATTCACACACGTCTCACACACTAACACAATTCACACACACTCACACAATTCACACACACTCAAACAAGTCTCACACACTAACACACTCACACAATTCACACACACTCACACAAGTCACACACACTCACACAAGTCACACACACTCACACAAGTCACACACACTCACACAAGTCACACACACTCACACAAGTCACACACACTCACACAAGTCTCGCACACTCACACAAGTCTCACACACTCACACAAGTCACACACACTCACATAATTCACACACACTAACACAAGTCTCACACACTCACACAAGTCACACACACTCACACAATTCACACACACTCACATAATTCACACACACACTCACACACGTCTCACACACTAACACAATTCACACACACTCACACAATTCACACACACTCAAACAAGTCTCACACACTAACACACTCACACAATTCACACACACTCACACAAGTCACACATACTCATACATTTCTCACACAAGTCACACACACTCACACAAGATGATCTACACACACTCATACAAGTCACACACACTCACACAAGTCACACTCACTCAAGTCACACACACTCACACAAGTCACACACACTGACACAGGTCACACACACACTCACACAAGTCTCACACACTCACACAAGTCACACACACTCACATAAGTCACACACACTCACACAAGATGATGTACACACACTCACACAAGTCACACACACTCACACAAGTCTTATACACTCACATAAGTCACACACACTCACACAAGTCACATAGACTCACACAATTCGCACACTCACACAAGTCACACACACTCACACAAGTCTCACACACTTACACATATCAAACACACTCACACAAGTCACACACACTCACACAAGGCACATACACTCACACAAGTCACACACACTCACACAAGTCTCACACACGTCACACACACTCACACAAGTCACACACACTCACACAAGATGATGAAGACACACTCACACAAGTCACACACACTCACACAAGGCTTACACACTCACACAAGTCTCACACACTCACACAAGTCACACACACTCATACAAGGCACATGCACTCACACAAGATGATCTAAACACAATCACACAAGTCACACACTCACACAAGTCACACACACTCACACAAGATGATCTACACACACTCACACAAGTCACACACACTAACACAAATCGCACACACTCACACAAGATGATCTAAACACACTTACACAAGTCACACACACTAACACAAGTCACACACACTCACACAAGTCTCACACACTCACACAAGTCACACACACTCACACAAGTTACACACACTCACACATGACACACACTCACACAAGTCACACTCACTCACACAAGTCACACACACTCATTCAGGTCTAACACCCTCACACAAGTCACACACACTCATACAAGGCACATGCACTCACACAAGATGATCTAAACACAATCACACAAATCACACACTCACACAAGTCACACACACTCACACAAGATGATCTACAAATACTGACACAAGTCACACACACTAACACAAATCGCACACACTCACACAAGATGATCTAAACACACTCACACAAGTCACACACACTAACACAAGTCACACACACTCACACAAGTCTCACACACTCACACAAGTCACACACACTCACACAAGTCACACACACACTCACACATGACACACACACTCACACAAGTCACACACACTCACACAAGTCACACACACTCACACAAATCACATTACACTCATTCATGTCTAACACACTCACACAAGTCACACACACTCACACAAGTCACGCACACTCATACAAGTCACACACACTCACACAATTCTCACACACTCACACAAGTCACACACACTCACACAAGTCACACACACTCACACACGATGATGTACACACTCACACTAGTCACACACACTCACACAAGTCTTACACACTCACACAAGTCATACACTCACACAAGTAAAAGGCACTCAAACAAGATAATCTAAACACACTCACACAAGTCACAGTAACTCACACAAGATGATCTACACACACTCACACAAGTCACACACACTCACACAAGTCGCACACACTCACACAAGATGATCTAAACACACTCACACAAGTCACACACACTCACACAAGTCACACACACTCACACAAATCTCATACACTCACACAAGTCACACACACTCACACAAGATGGTCTACACACACTCACACAAGTCACACACACTCACACAAGTCTGACACACTCACACAAGTCACACACACTCACACATGACACACACACACTCACACAAGTCACACACACACTCACACAAGTCACACACACTCACACAAGTCACACACACTCACACAAGTCACACAAACTCACACAAGTCTTACACACTCACACAAGTCACACACTCACACAAGTCACACACACTCACACAAGTCACACACACTAACACAAGTCACACACACTCACACAAGTCACACACACTCACACAAGTCTCACACACTCACACAAGTCTCATACACTCACACAAGTCACACACACTCACACAAGTCACACACACTCACACAAGAGGATGTACACACACTCACACAAGTCACACACACTCATACAAGTCTTATACACTCACACAAGTCACACACACTCACACAGGTCGCACACACTCACACAAGATGATTTAAACACACTCACACAAGTCACACACACTCACACAAGTCACACCCACTAACACAAGACACACACTCACACAAGTCTCACACACTTACACAAGTCACACACTCACACAAGTCACACACACTCAAACAAGTCACACACACTCACACAAGATGATGTACACACACTCACACAAGTCACACACACTCACACAAGTCACATACACCCAAACAAGATGATCTAAACACACTCACACAAGTCACACACACTCACACAAGTCACACACACTCACACAAAATGATCTACACACACTCACACAAGTCACACAAGTCGCACACACTCACACAAGTCTCGTACACTCACACAAATCACACAAACTCACACAAGATGGTGTACACACACTCACACAAGTCACACACACACTTACACAAGTCTGACACACTCACACAAGTCACACACAATCACACAATTCACACACACTCACACAGGTCACACACACACACATGACACACACACACTCACACAAGTCACACACACACTCACACAAGTCACACACACTCATACAAGTAACACACACTCGCACAAGTCACAAACACTCACACAAGTCACACACACTCACACAATTCACACACACTCACACAAGTCACACACTCACACAAGTCACACAAGTCACACACACTAATACAAGTCACACACACTCACACAAGTCACACACACTCACACAAGTTTCACACACTCACACAAGTCACACACACTCACACAAGTCACACACACTCACACAAGTCTCACACACTCACACAAATCTCATACACTCACACAAGTCACACACACTCACACAAGTCACACGCACTCACACAAGTCTGACACACTCACACAAGTCACACACACTCACACATGACACACACACACTCACACAAGTCTCACACACTCACACAAATCTCATACACTCACACAAGTCACACACACTCACACAAGTCACACGCACACACACAAGTCTGACACACTCACACAAGTCACACACACTCACACATGACACACACACACTCACACAAGTCACACACACACTCACACAAGTCACACACACTCACACAAGTAACACACACTCGCACAAGTCACACACACTCACACAACTCACACACACTCACACAAGTCACACACACTCACACAAGTCTTACACACTCACACAAGTCACACACTCACACAAGTCACACACACTAACACAAGTCACATAGACTCACACAATTCGCACACTCACACAAGTCACACACATTCACACAAGATGATCTACACACACTCACACAAGTCACACACACTCACACACGTCACACACACGCACACAAGTCTCATACACTCACGCAAGTCACACACACTCAAACAAGATGGTGTACACACACTCACACAAGCCACACACACTCAGACAAGTCTGACACACTCACACAAGTCACACACATTCACACGAGTCACACACACTCACACAAGAAACCCACACTCACACAAGTCACACACACTCACACAAGTCACACACACTCACACAAGTCACACACACTCACACAAGTCTCACACACTTACACAAGTCACACACACTCACACAACTCACACACACTCAAACAAGTCACACACACTCACACAAGATGATGTACACACACTCACACAAGTCCCACACACTCACACAAGTCACACCCACTCACACAAGATGATCTACACACACTCACACAAGTCACACACACTCACACAAGTCACACCCACTCACACAAGATGATCTACACACACTCACACAAGTCACACACACTAAAACAAGTCACACACACTCACACAAGTCACACACACTCACACAAGATGATCTACACACACTCACACAAGTCACACACACTCACACAAGTCACACACACTCACACAAGTCACACCCACTGACACAAGATGATCTACACACTCACACAAGTCACACACACTCACACAAGTCTAACACTCTCACACAAGTCTCGTACACTCACACAAGTCACACACACTCACACAAGTCACACACTCTCACACAAGTCTCGTACACTCACACAAGTCACACACACTCACACAAGTCTAACACACTCACACAAGTCACACACACTCACACAATTCACACACACTCACACAAGTCACACACACTCACACAAGTCACACACACTCACACAAGACGATCTACACACAGACAAAGCTGTGACGCCCAAGGGCCAATAATCCTGTCAAGGGGCGTAATCAAGCAAGACAAACGTCGCCTCACAAGATATTTCACTACACCCCTCCCTCATGTCTATCTCTCTCCCTCTCTCTGTCTCTCTCACACACACACTCTCTTTCTCTTCGGTCTGTCTCTCTCTCTCTCTCTCCCTTTGTCTCTCTTTCTCTAGCACTAAGAGAAAGCTGTAGTCACGAACAGCTAGGAAATAAACCAATAACTGATCGCGCTGTGTGTTGTTTGGAGAGGTTTGAGGTCAGACATACGTCACAGTTGATGAGAATATTAAACGTGACTTCTGAACTAACTCGATCTGAGGGCTGACCGTGAGAGCTGACCATGAGAGCTGACTATGAGGGCTGACCGTGAGGGATGACCGTGAGGGCTGACTATGAGGGCTGACTCTGAGGGCTGACTCTGAGGGCTGACCGTGAGGGCTGACGATGAGGGCTGACTGTCAGGGCTGACTGTGAGGGCTGACTATGAGGGCTGACCGTTAGGGCTGACTATGAGGGCTGACCGTGAGGGCGGACTATGAGGGCTGACCGTGAGGGCTGACTATGAGGGCTGACTATGAGGACTGTTTGTGAGGGCTGACTATGAGTGCTAACCGTGCGGGCTGACTGTGAGGGCTGACTGTGAGGGCTGAGTGTGAGGGCTGACTATGGGGCCTGACTGTGGGGCCTGACTGTGACGGCTGACCGTGTGGGCTGACTGTGAGGGTTGACTGTGAGGGCTCACTATGAGGACTGCCTCTGAGGGCTGACTATGAGGACAGCCTCTGAGGGCTGACTATTAGGGCTGACTATCATGTGAGGGCTGATTATGAGGGCTGACTATGAGGGCGGACTGTGAGGGTGGACTGTGAGGGCGGACTGTGAGGGCTGACTGTGAGGGCTGACTGTGAGGGCTGACTATGATAGGTGACTGTGAGGGCTGGCTGTGAGGGCTGACTGTGAAGGCTGACTGTGAGGGCTGACTGTGAGGGCTGATTATGAGGGCTGACTATCATGTGAGGGCTGACTGTGAGGGCTGACTATGAGGGCTGACTATGAGGGCTGACTATGAGGGCTGACTATGAGGGCTGACTATCATGTGAGGGCTGACTGTGAGGGCTGACTATGAGGGCTGACTGTGAGGGCTGACTATCCTGTGAGGGCTGACTATGAGGGCTGACTGTCCTTGTTGGGTCGCCTAGTGATGGTCTTACGTAACTGCATAGCGAAGTCAAAGCCGTAGACGTTTATCCTCCTCGTGGATATCTTCCCCTCCTCCTGGATATCTTTGCTTCCTCCTGGATATCTTCCCCTCCTGGATATCTTTCCCTCCTTCTGGATATCTTCCCCTCCTCCTATATGTCTTCCCCTCCTTCTGAATATATTTCCCTCCTCCTGGGTATCATCCCCTCCTCCTGGATATCTTTCGCTCCTCCTGGATATCTTTCCCTGCTCCTGGATATCTTCCCCTCCTCCTGGATATCTTACCCTCCTCCTGGATATCTTCCCCTCCTCCTGGTTATCTTTTCCTCCTCCTGGATATCTTACTCTCCTCCTGGTTATCTTCCCCTCCTCCTGGATATCCTCCCTTCCTCCTGGATATCTTCCCCTCCTCTGTGTACGAGACAGTTATTGTTAGACGAGTCTGGCGAGAGCGGCAGGTCAGATTGTTGTACCTGTTGGTTATCTGAGCATCAGCAGTGGTAGTCTGTTTACCTCTGTCGACAACGAAAGAGAAAAAGGATAGAGAGCGCGAAAGAGAGAAAGAGAAAGATACCTAGATAGAGGCTGACAGAGACGTACACATTGCCGCATTGAGAGAAAGAGACAGGAAAAGACCGAGCGAACGTGACCAAACCTTACACACCTCCACACGTGACCACACCTCTCACACCTCCATACGTGGCCAAACCTCTCACACCTCCACACGTGGCCAAACCTCTCACACCTCCACACGTGGTCAAACCTCTCACACCTCCACACGTGACCACACCTGCAGACGTGACCAAACCTCGCACACCTTAACACGTGACCCCTCCACACGTGACCACACCTTCGCGTGACCACACCTTTCACACCTCCACACGTGACCAAACCTCACACCTTCACACGTGACTGTGGCAGAGTCCAGGTTTCACTGGGAGTTTTCTATCTAGAATGTTACCACATGTATCCACATCTTTCAATACAGCACACAGGAAATAACATATCTAACGGCCAGTCATAGATTTACTGAACTCTCATGCTCCGGCTAGAACTGGTACATAACCAAACCTCACACACCCCCACGGTGACAAAACCTCACACACCCACACGGTGACAAAACCTCACACACCCACACGGTGACAAAACCTCACACCCCCACACGGTGACAAAACCTCACACACCCACACGGTGACAAAACCACACACCCCCACACGGTTACAAAACCTCACACCCCCACACGGTGACAAAACCTCACACCCCCACACGGTGACAAAACCTCACACACCCACACGGTGACAAAACCTCACACACCAACACTGTGACAAAACCTCACACCCCCACACGGTTACAAAGCCTCACACCCCCACACGGTGACAAAACCTCACACACCAACACTGTGACAAAACCTCACACACCCACACGGTGACAAAACCTCACACCCCCACACGGTGACAAAACCTCACACCCCCACATGGTTACAAAGCCTCACACACCCACATGTGACCAAGAAGACGTGAGAAGAGGTGTCTGGCTGTCTCGGAGCATGGTCTGCACCTTAGCTCGCGCTCCGACCAGCAGTTACTTATTCCGCTGTAACCTGTCGCACTCCCGTCAAAAGTCGTCACAGCCGACACGTAGACAGGCAGTTTCTGTGTCACAACCCAAACGTAGACAGGGAGTTTCTGTGCCACAACCCACACGTAGACATGGAGTTTCTGTGTCACAATCCACACGTAGACAGGGAGTTTATGTGTCACAACCCACACGTAGACAGGGAATTTCTGTGTCACAACCCACACGTAGACAGGGAGTTTCTGTGTCACAACCCACACGTAGACATGGAGTTTCTGTGTCACAACCCACACGTAGACAGGGAGTTTCTGTGCCACAACCCACACGTAGACAAGGGAGTTTCTATCTCACAACCCATACGTAAATATGTGGTTAAGTTGTGTATTCGCTGGTGCTGCTCCACGCTGCTCCTCATACGTTTCTAACATCTCTTGATGGAAACTATTTCAACGGCAGATTAAAGTGGCATCTCTTATATCCCGAGGTGTACTGAAGAAGGTGGACATGCGTCCTCATAGCTATAGCGCAGTGTAAGACTTCTTAGTAGGCCCTTGCTTTATAGATGGCACTGTTATTCTCCATCTCGTTGACCAGGCTGCTGTAACACTGTTACTTTCCGCGACACCGACAAGAACCAGATTTCAGCTCGTTTCAAGTTTGTTTAGGATGAAAGTGGCGTCCGTCTTGGCTGTCATAGACAGGGGTGGATATGTGCCGTCCCTCTATACACCTGCTAGACGGCATCTTAACAAGGGATCGATGGAGCAGACGAGGTTCGTGTAGGGGAGCCAAACCAGTGGCTCCAAGGTCATTTGGTCATTCCTGATACTTGACAGCAGGGAAATCAGGTTGTCTAAGGTCAAGGTTGCCCTTTTGTCTAATGTCAAGGTTGTGCTATTGTCTAAGGTCAAAGTTGCACTAGTGTCTGAGGTCAAGGTTGTACTATTGTCTGACATGACAGGTGTGTTTTTGTTAGACGTGATGGATACTTCACTGTCGGACGTGATGGGTATGTCACTGTCGGACGTGATGGGTGTGGGATCAGAGTCTGTGCTGTGACCTCATTAAAGTGGCTGGGTCAGAGATTACATTGCTCTCCTGCTGGGTGTACTCGACCCAGACCATTTAAGCGAGTCAGCACAACGAGTATGCTGACACCATCTCAACGCTTGAGAAACGAGGGTGGAAGGAGAGCTACCAGCAACCGCGCTTTTAATGAGGATAATGGTTTATCCACGGTGGAGGATGTACGTGGCCCCTCAAGTAGGTCTGATGAGGTCCGGGCACGAGTGCACAGTTCTACACAATCATCGGTCGGAAGTTATTCTTGCGTCACATCGGCTGGTACACGCCAGGGATTTTACATAAATACGGGTAGTTTAGCAAAGTTTAGCAGAGTTTAGAGGAGTTTACCTGAGTTTAGCGGAGTTTATCAGTTCCAACTGGAGCATGGGCCTTAAGTGCAGGGTGATGGGGCTTAAGACTATGGGAGCAAAAGGTACCTGAATGTATACCAAGGTCACTCACTGTCTCGACACAAAGTCAACAAAGGAAAACGGGGGGGGGGGGGGGGGAAGGTGAGGGTTTCAATGTGTCTAGTACTGGTAGGGGCTAGGAGCTGACCACTCTGGCGTTCCGATTTGGGTTTGGGGGGGGGGGGGGGGGGGTTAGTGACAGACAGAGGTTATCAGGTATTGCTGCGACATTTTAGAGTGACAGGAATTTAGTGTGATTCGTTCCAATAGCTAGTTGGAGGTAGATCCAAACTAGAATGATGGCTGAGTCAGACAACCCACATAAGTCCATTATACAGCCCTGATACTGCTTAAGACTCTATAATACTATACACAGTTTAACTCAAAGAGATTGGCCATGGAGAGAGAGAGGGACTGAGAGTTTAGCTAGGAGACTGGCCATGGAGAGAGAGAGCGACTGAGAGTTTAGCTAGGAGACTGGTCATGGAAAGAGAGAGGGACTGAGAGTTTAGCTAGGAGACTGGCCATGGAGAGAGAGAGGGACTGAGAGTTTAGCTAGGAGACTGGCCATGAAGAGAGAGAGGGACTGAGAGTTTAGCTAGGAGACTGGCCATGGAGAGAGAGAGCCACTGAGAGTTTAGCTAGGAGACTGGCCATGGAGAGAGAGAGGGACTGAGAGTTTAGCTAGGAGACTGGCCATGGAGAGAGAGAGGGACTGAGAGTTTAGCTAGGAGACTGGCCATGGAGAGAGAGAGGGACTGAGAGTTTAGCTAGGAGACTGGCCATGGAGAGAGAGAGCGACTGAGAGTTTAGCTAGGAGACTGGCCATGGAGAGAGAGAGCGACTGAGAGTTTAGCTAGGAGACTGGCCATGGAGAGAGAGAGCGACTGAGAGTTTAGCTAGGAGACTGGCCATGGAGAGAGAGAGGGACTGAGAGTTTAGCTAGGAGACTGGCCATGGAGAGAGAAAGCGACTGAGAGTTTAGCTAGGAGACTGGCCATGGAGAGAGAGAGCGACTGAGAGTTTAGCTAGGAGACTGGCCATGGAGAGAGAGCGACTGAGAGTTTAACTAGGAGACTGGCCATGGAGAGAGAGAGGGACTGAGAGTTTAGCTAGGAGACTGGCCATGGAGAGAGAGAGCGACTGAGAGTTTAGCTAGGAGACTGGCCATGGAGAGAGAGAGAGTGACTGAGAGTTTAGCTAGGAGACTGGCCATGGAGAGAGAGAGCGACTGAGAGTTTAGCTAGGAGACTGGCCATGGAGAGAGAGAGGGACTGAGAGTTTAGCTAGGAGACTGGCCATGGATAGAGAGAGCGACTGAGAGTTTAGCTAAGAGACTGGCCATGGAGAGAGAGAGCGACTGAGAGTTTAGCTAGGAGACTGGCCATGGAGAGAGAGAGCGACTGAGAGTTTAGCTAGGAGACTGGCCATGGAGAGAGAGAGGGACTGAGAGTTTAGCTAGGAGACTGGCCATGGAGAGAGAGAGCGACTGAGAGTTTAGCTAGGAGACTGGCCATGGATAGAGAGAGAGCGACTGAGAGTTTAGCTAAGAGACTGGCCATGGAGAGAGAGAGCGACTGAGAGTTTAGCTAGGAGACTGGCCATGGAGAGAGAGAGCGACTGAGAGTTTAGCTAGGAGACTGGCCATGGAGAGAGAGAGGGACTGAGAGTTTAGCTAGGAGACTGGCCATGGAGAGAGAGAGCGACTGAGAGTTTAGCTAGGAGACTGGCCATGGAGAGAGAGAGGGCCTGAGAGTTTAGCTAGGAGACTGGCCATGGAGAGAGAGAGGGCCTGAGAGTTTAGCTAGGAGACTGGCCATGGAGAGAGATAGCGACTGAGAGTTTAGCTAGGAGACTGGCCATGGAGAGAGAGAGCGACTGAGAGTTTAGCTAGGAGACTGGCCATGGAAGAACGATTGATAGGCTGCTAGTAGTTAGCAGGCTGTTTCACGAATGTGTGAGAGATGGCATGAGTTACAGGGTGACTGAACCAGCATATGCCTTTTAGTCTTGGTTAGTCTCACTATAAGGTGTGTGTTGGACACCCTGTGACTAGAAGAGATCTGAATGTGTGTGTGTGGTGTGTGCAGGACACCGAGGGAACGATGTATGTTCCGTGTACGTGTATACGCAAATCGATTGAGTGTGACCAAACGTCGAACAGCTTGAATGTGTAATGTAAAGATCACTTGCCTGAAGGGATCTGAGTGTAAGTGAAAGCACTCGTGAAGACGAGTTTGTGAGATTGTGCAGTTAAGGGGAGGGACGTGTAGCGGCTAGAACTGGGTTATAAGAAATTGGAAAGAGTTAACAAAAGCTAACGCTTAAAACGTCAGCTGTATTTAACATTTATGTTAATATACATAATATTTGATTTGTTAGTTAAGATGTATTTCACTAGCTGTTTGTAATAATATAGTTTTTGCTTGAATGTGTTGTCATTAAATCTGATACTGGTTGCTGGAGAGTGTTGCTGTGTTAGTTGCTGAGTGTGGCTATGCTAGTTGCTGAGTGTGGTTGTGTTAGTTGCTGAGTGTGGTTGTGTTAGTTGCTGAGTGTGGTTGATATAGTTGCTGAGTGTGGCTGTGTTAGTATCTGAGTGTGGTTGTGTTAGTTGCTGAGTGTGGTTGTGTTAGTTGCTGAGTGTGGCTGTGTTAGTTGCTGAGTGTGGCTGTGTTAGTTGCTGCGTGTGGCTGTGTTAGTTGCAGAGTGTGGTTGTGTTAGTTGCTGAGTGTGGCTGTGTTAGTTGCTGAGTGTGGCTGTGTTAGTTGCTGAGTGTGGATGTGTTAGTTGCTGAGTGTGGTTGTGTTAGTTGCTGAGTGTGGTTGTGTTAGTTGCTGAGTGTGGTTGTGTTAGTTGCTGAGTGTGGCTGTGTTAGTTGCTGAGTGTGGCTGTGTTAGTTGCTGAGTGTGGTTGTGTTAGTTGCTGAGTGTGGCTGTGTTAGTTGCTGAGTGTGGTTGTGTTAGTTGCTGAGTGCAGCTGTGTTTGTTGCTGAGTGTGGTTGTGCTAGTTGCTGAGTGTGGTTATGTTAGTTGCTGAGTGTGGTTGTGTTAGTTGCTGAGTGTGGTTGTGTTAGTTGCTGAGTGTGGCTGTGTTAGTTGCTGAGTGTGGCTGTGTTAGTTGCTGAGTGTGGCTGTGTTAATTGCTGAGTGTGGTTGTGTTAGTTGCTGAGTGTGGCTGTGTTAGTTGCTGAGTGTGGTTGTGTTAGTTGCTGAGTGGGGTTGTGTTAGTTGCTGAGTGTGATTGTGTTAGTTGCTGAGTGTGGTTGTGTTAGTTGCTGAGTGTGGCTGTGTCAGTTGCTGAGTGTGGTTGTGTTAGTTGCTGAGTGTGGATGTGTTAGTTGCTGAGTGTGGTTGTGTTAGTTGCTGAGTGTGGTTGTGTTAGTTGCTGAGTGTGGTTGTGTTAGTTGCTGAGTGTGGCTGTGTTAGTTGCTGAATGTGGCTGTGTTAGTTGCTGAGTGTGGTTGTGTTAGTTGCTGAGTGTGGGTGTGTTAGTTGCTGAGTGCGGTTGTGTTAGTTCTGAGTGTGGTTGATTTAGTTGCTGAGTGTGGCTGTGTTAGTTGCTGAGTGTGGTTGTGTTAGTTGCTGAGTGTGGTGGTGTTAGTTGCTGAGTGTGGCTGTGTTAGTTGCTGAGTATGGCTGTGTTAGTTGCTGAGTGTGGCTGTGTTAGTTGCTGAGTGTGGTTGTGTTAGTTGCTGAGTGTGGCTGTGTTAGTTGCTGAGTGTGGCTGTGTTAGTTGCTGAGTGTGGATGTGTTAGTTGCTGAGTGTGATTGTGTTAGTTGCTGAGTGTGGCTGTGTTAGTTGCTGAGTGTGGTTGTGTTAGTTGCTGAGTGGTTGTGTTAGTTGGTGAGTGTGGCTGTGTTAGTTGCTGAGTGTGGTTGTGTTAGTTGCTGAGTGTGGCTGTGTTAGTTGCTGAGTGTGGTTGTGTTAGTTGCTGAGTGTGGTTGTGTTAGTTGCTAAGTGTGGTTGTGTTAGTTGCTGAGTGTGGCTGTGTTAGTTGCTGAGTGTGGTTGTGTTAGTTGCTGAGTGGTTGTGTTAGTTGCTGAGTGTGGCTGTGTTAGTTGCTGAGTGTGGCTGTGTTAGTTGCTGAATGTGGCTGTGTTAGTTGCTGAGTGTGGCTGTGTTAGTTGCTGAGTGTGATTGTGTTAGTTGCTGAGTGTGGTTGTGTTAGTTGCTGAGTGTGGCTGTGTCAGTTGCTGAGTGTGGTTGTGTTAGTTGCTGAGTGTGGCTGTGTTAGTTGCTGAGTGTGGTTGTGTTAGTTGCTGAGTGTGGTTGTGTTAGTTGCTGATTGTGGCTGTGTTAGTTGCTGAGTGTGGCTGTGTTAGTTGCTGAGTGTGGCTGTGTTAGTTGCTGAGTGTGGTTGTGTTAGTTGCTGAGTGTGGCAGTGTTAGTTGCTGAGTGTAGCTGTGTTAGTTGCTGAGTGTGGATGTGTTAGTTGCTGAGTGTGGTTGTGTTAGCTGCTGAGTGTGGTTTTGTTATTTGCTGAGTGTGGTTGTGTTAGTTGCTGAGTGTGGCTGTGTTAGTTGCTGAGTGTGGTTGTGTTAGTTGCTGAGTGCGGGTGTGTTTGTTGCTGAGTGTGGTTGTGTTAGTTGCTGAGTGTGGTTGTGTTAGTTGCTGAGTGTGGTTGTGTTAGTTGCTGAGTGTGGCAGTGTTAGTTGCTGAGTGTGGGTGATTTAGTTGCTGAGTGTGGCTGTGTTAGTTGCTGAGTGTGGTTGTGTTAGTTGCTGAGTGTGGCTGTGTTAGTTGCTGAGTGTGGTTGTGTTAGTTGCTGAGTGTGGCTGTGTTAGTTGCTGAGTGTGGTTGTGTTAGTTGCTGAGTGCGGCTGTGTTTGTTGCTGAGTGTGGTTGTGTTAGTTGCTGAGTGTGGTTGTGTTAGTTGCTGAGTGTGATTGTGTTAGTTGCTGAGTGTGGCTGTGTTAGTTGCTGACTGTGGTTGTGTTAGTTGCTGAGTGTGGTTGTGTTAGTTGCTGAGTGTGGCTGTGTTAGTTGCTTAGTGTGGCTGTGTTAGTTGCTGAGTGTGGTTGTGTTAGTTGCTGAGTGTGGGTGTGTTAGTTGCTGAGTGTGGTTGTGTTAGTTGCTGAGCGTGGTTGATTTAGTTGCTGAGTGTGGCTGTGTTAGTTGCTGAGTGTGGTTGTGTTAGTTGCTGAGTGTGGTTGTGTTAGTTGCTGAGTGTGGCTGTGTTAGTTGCCGAGTGTGGTTGTGTTAGTTGCTGAGTGTGGTTGTGTTAGTTGCTGAGTGTGGCTGTGTTAGTTGCTGAGTGTGGTTGTGTTAGTTGCTGAGTGTGGTTGTGTTAGTTGCTGAGTGTGGCTGTGTTAGTTGCTGAGTGTGGCTTTGTTAGTTGCTGAATGTGGCTGTGTTAGTTGCTGAGTGTGGCTGTGTTAGTTGCTGAGTGTGATTGTGTTAGTTGCTGAGTGTGGTTGTGTTAGTTGCTGAGTGTGGCTGTGTCAGTTGCTGAGTGTGGTTGTGTTAGTTGCTGAGTGTGGCTGTGTTAGGTTCTGAGTGTGGTTGTGTTAGTTGCTGAGTGTGGTTGTGTTAGTTGCTGAGTGTGGTTGTGTTAGTTGCTGAGTGTGGCTGTGTTAGTTGCTGAATGTGGTTGTGTTAGTTGCTGAGTGTGGCTGTGTTAGTTGCTGAGTGTGGCTGTGTTAGTTGCTGAGTGTGGCTGTGTTAGTTGCTGAGTGTGGTTGTGTTAGTTGCTGAGTGTGGCAGTGTTAGTTGCTGAGTGTGGGTGATTTAGTTGCTGAGTGTGGCTGTGTTAGTTGCTGAGTGTGGTTGTGTTAGTTGCTGAGTGTGGCTGTGTTAGTTGCTGAGTGTGGTTGTGTTAGTTGCTGAGTGTGGCTGTGTTAGTTTCTGAGTGTGGTTGTGTTAGTTGCTGAGTGCGGCTGTGTTTGTTGCTGAGTGTGGTTGTGTTAGTTGCTGAGTGTGGTTGTGTTAGTTGCTGAGTGTGATTGTGTTAGTTGCTGAGTGTGGCTGTTTTAGTTGCTGACTGTGGTTGTGTTAGTTGCTGAGTGTGGTTGTGTTAGTTGCTGAGTGTGGCTGTGTTAGTTGCTTAGTGTGGCTGTGTTAGTTGCTGAGTGTGGTTGTGTTAGTTGCTGAGTGTGGGTGTGTTAGTTGCTGAGTGTGGTTGTGTTAGTTGCTGAGCGTGGTTGATTTAGTTGCTGAGTGTGGCTGTGTTAGTTGCTGAGTGTGGTTGTGTTAGTTGCTGAGTGTGGTTGTGTTAGTTGCTGAGTGTGGCTGTGTCAGTTGCTGAGTGTGGTTGTGTTAGTTGCTGAGTTGTGTTGTGTTAGTTGCTGCGTGTGGCTGTGTTAGTTGCTGAGTGTGGTTGATATAGTTGCTGAGTGTGGCTGTGTTAGTTGCTGAGTGTGGTTGTGTTAGTTGCTGAGTGTGGTTGTGTTAGTTGCTGAGTGTGGCTTTGTCAGTTGCTGAGTGTGGTTGTGTTAGTTGCTGAGTGTGGCTGTGTTAGTTGCTGAGTGTGGTTGTGTTAGTTGCTGAGTGTGGTTGTGTTTGTTGCTGAGTGTGGTTGTGTTTGTTGCTGAGTGTGCTTGTGTTAGTTGCTGAGTGTGGCTGTGTTAGTTGCCGAGTGTGGTTGTGTTAGTTGCTGAGTGTGGTTGTGTTAGTTGCTGAGTATGGTTGTGTCGGGAATGATGTGGATGCATGTAGTAAGATTCTAGATAGCTAACTTCTGATAGCCTACCGCTGCCCCAACAAAAGCGATTACCGCTGTCCCAACAGAAGCGCCTACCGCTGCCCCAACAAAAGCGATTACCGCTGCAACAACAAAAGCGCCTACCGCTGCCCCAACAGAAGCGCATACCGCTGCCCCAACAGAAGCGCCTACCGCTGCCCCAACAGAAGCGCCTACCGCTGCCCCAACAGAAGCGCCTACCGCTGCCCCAACAGAAGCGCCTACCGCTGCCCCAACAGAAGCGCCTACCGCTGCCCCAATAGAAGCGCCTACCGCTGCCCCAACAGAAGCGCCTACCGCTGCCCCAAACAGAAGCGCCTACCGCTGCAACAACAGAAGCGCCTACCGCTGCCCCAACAAAAGCGCCTACCACTGCCCCAACAAAAGCGCCTACCACTGCCCCAACAAAAGCGCCTACCACTGCCCCAACAAAAGCGCCTACCGCTGCCCCAACAAAAGCGCCTACCACTGCCCCAACAAAAGCGCCTACCACTGCCCCAACATGAGCGCCTACCACTGCCCCAACAAAAGCACCTACCACTGCCCCAACAGAAGCGCCTACCGATGCCCCAACAAAAGCGCCTACCACTGCCCCAACAAAAGCGCCTACCACTGCCCCAACAGAAGCACCTACCGCTGCCCCAACAGAAGCGCCTACCGATGCCCCAACAAAAGCGCCTACCGCTGCCCCAGGAGTTTTGCGGAGTTTTAGTCGTGTTTAGCCGAGTCAACCGGAGTTTTGCTGATTTTAGGTAAACATTTCTTTGTTATCTGCCTCTTATCCTTCAACATTCGTGAACGTGGCTGACATTAGGCACAGATGGTCAGGCATACACACAAGACAGCCACAACGACCTGTACTACATCCAGCAGCGACATGTACTAAATCCAGCAGCGACCTCCTGTACTAAATCCAGCAGCGACCTCCTGTATTAAATCCAGCAGCGACCTCCTGTACTAAATCCAGCAGCGACCTCCTGTACTAAATCCAGCAGCGACCTCCTGTACTAAATCCAGCAGCGACCTCCTGTACTAAATCCAGCAGCGACCTCCTGTACTAAGTCCAGCAGCGACCTCCTGTACTAAATCCAGCAGCGACCTCCTGTACTAAATCCAGCAGCGACCTCCGGTACTAAATCCAGCAGCGACCTCCTGTACTAAATCCAGCAGCGACCTCCTGTACTAAATCCAGCAGCGACCTCCTGTACTAAGTCCAGCAGCGACCTCCTGTACTAAGTCCAGCAGCGACCTCCTGTACTAAGTCCAGCAGCGCCCTCCTGTACTAAATCCAGCAGCGACCTCCTGTACTAAATTCAGCAGCGACCTCCTGTACTAAGTCCAGCAGCGACCTCCTGTACTAAATCCAGCAGCGACCTCCTGTACTAAATCCAGCAGCGACCTCCTGTACTAAATCCAGCAGCGAGCTGTACTAAACTCAGTAGCGACCTGTACTAGACCCAGTAGCGACCTGTACCAGACCCAGTAGCGAGCTGTACTGGACCCAGTAGCGAGCTGTACTGGACCCAGTAGCGACCTGTACCAGACCCAGTAGCGAGCTGTACTAGACCCAGTAGCGAGTTGTACTAGACCCAGTAGCGACCTGTACTTGACCCAGTAGCGACCTGTACTTGACCCAGTAGCGACCTGAACTTGACCCAGTAGCGACCTGTATTAGACCCAGTAGCGACCTGTACTTGACCCAGTAGCGACCTGTACTTGATTCAGTAGGGACCTGTACTTGACCCAGTAGCGACCTGTATTTGACCCAGTAGCGACCTGTACTTGACCCAGGAGCGAGCTGTAGCAGGACCTCTGGCCTGCAGGGATGACCACGATTTTCGCGGACAATTATTTGTCAAACTCGGCTCTAGATGCTTCTATCCTTATCAGTTTGGACTAAAGGACAGGATTCCACCAGCTGCTGGTTCAGGCACCATCCTATCCGTGTTTGTCCCTCTCAGGAAGTCTGGGAGCAGATATCTCATGACAGACCCTCCGTCAGTTCTTCTCTGCCCAGGTAAAGTGATTGCGCCTCCAACTAGATGTCAGCGCCCCCCCCTCCTCTTCTTCTCCCCTCTCTACTCCTCTCCCCTCTTCTCCTCCTCCCCCTCTTCTTCTCCCCTCTTCTCTCCCTCCTCTTCCCCCCTCTCCTCCCACTCATTCCCACCTCCCCATGTCCGGACCGTCTGTCCCAAGAAGACACCAGCCATACATCAACAACTCGAGCAAGGAGTTTATTTCCCATACATATTGCCATGGTTACTGTCAACAAAAGCTTTGTTTTTTAATCATCCCAGCAAGTTGTGTGGAAGCCAAGTATGTAGATTTTATACAAACACTAGTCTCCTTGTACACACCGGAGTGTTTGTGACAAACCCCATCTGCTCTTCGTACCAAGCCACCCAGAAGTGTTGTTCTAGAATTAACGGCTTTCGCACCCTTATTATTCAACCCCCGCCCCATAGGGCAGGCTGTGACGCCCCAACCTTAACCATGGCACCCGACAGTCCACCCTGCGTCGCGCCTTCCTCACCCACCACTCTTGCTATCCCCACCCCTCCCCAACCTCACAACACCGCCCGCCCCCAGTAACCTCACATGTTAGATGAGGAACTCTCTTTGCTCTCAAACAGTCACCTCTTCTCTCTATCTCTCTCTCCTTTTTCTCATTTTCTCTCCCTCTCTCCCTCTCTCTTTCTATCTTTCTCATTTCTCTTTACTTCTCTCCCCCTTCTCTCTTTCTTTCAATATATGTCCCTCTCACTCTCTCCTCTCTGTCTCCGTCACTACCTCTCTACCCTCTCTCAACCCTAGACCTTGGAAACTATCGCCCGATGACTTGCCTCGAACATAAATAGACCTTGGAAACTATCGCCCGATGACTTGCCTCGACCATAGACCTTAGAAACTATCGCCCGATGACCTGCCTCGACCATAGACCTTAGAAACTATCGCCCTATGACTTGCCTCGACCTTAGACCATAGAAACTATCGCTCGATAACTTGCCTCGACCCTAGACCTTAGAAACTATTGCCCGATGACTTGCCTCGACCATAGACCTTAGATACTATCGCCCGATGACTTGCCTGGACCATAGACCTTAGAAACTATCGCCCGATGACCTGTCTCGACCATAGACCTTAGAAACTATCGCCTGATGAATTGCCTCGACCATAGACCTTAGAAACTATCGCCTGATGACTTGCCTCGACCATAGACCTTAGAAACTATCGCCTGATGACTTGCCTCGACCATAGGCCTTAGAAACTATCGCCCAATGACTTGCCTCGACCATAGACCTTAGAAACTATCGCCTGATGACTTGCCTCGACCATAGACCTTAGAAACTATCGCCCGATGACTTGCCTCGACCATAGACCTTAGAAACTATCGCCCGATGACTTGCCTCGACCATAGACCTTAGAAACTATCGCCTGATGACTTGCCTCGACCATAGACCTTAGAAACTATCGCCTGATGACTTGCCTCGACCATAGACCTTAGAAACTATCGCCTGATGACTTGCCTCGACCATAGACCATATAAACTATCGCCCGATGACTTGCCTCGACCCTAGACCTTAGAAACTATCGCCCGATGACTTGCCTCGACCCTAGACCTTAGAAACTATCGCCCTATAACACTTCTCTCTCCCATTTACAAACTGTTGATGAAATCCATTTTCACTAGGCCTTACACCATCCTCGAACCAACTGGCTCTCGGCGCTCCTAAGGCGTCTCAATCTGCAGTCGCCTATTCGGGTCGGCCATTGAACAGCAGACAGCCTGGATCCACCTTCATTGATTAACAAAACGATTTCATTCTAGAGAGAAACAATGCTACATCGGACATGAACATTCAATTATAACCAGAACTCAGAAGACCTTGTAGCGCGGGCTTCCCGTCCGTCCAGACCGTCATGGATGGGTGCAAGGTTCGGACCCAACGCGATTGGCACTCAAACTCCCACAGCAAAGGGCTAAAGCTTACTCATTGGGTCCACACAGACAGGACATACGCACACAACCATCCACACACAACCAACCACACACAACCATCCACACACAACCATCCACACACAACCATCCACACACAACCATCCACACACAACCATCCACACACAACCATCCACACACAACCATCCACAACCTGTTATAGCTCCACCAATAGAGCAACATTTTCGATGACCCTATCTTTTAGATCTCGTCAAATAAGAAAAGAAAGAGAATGTCTGGATCCTTCTTTAATAAATTTGTCCTCATCTCCTAAATGTCCCAAAGATGTTTCAACTCTTCAAATATCATCTCTAGGATGTTTCAACTCTTCAAATATCATCTCAAAGATGTTTCAACTCTTCAAATATCATCTCAAAGATGTAAGCCCAATATTTGGTGTTGAGCTCAACAATTCCACTTTACCAGTAGGAAGTCACAAATCGCTAGAAATAATTTTGATTGGCAGTTTAAGGTCATCAAGAAATCTGACTTTATGAGCAAAGTAAAGTCATCCAGTAATTAACTGGACACTCAGCCCCAACTGACTCAAACAGCTGTTGAACTTTTTAAACTTCCGCAAGAGCTGGATGGGGGCAGACGTCTTCCAAGTTCTTCACTCAATGTCTTACATCCGCCGTCAAATATCTGTCGCCCTTTCCTTTAGTTGTCCTAATCTCAATATGAATGTTCAACTCATCCCACTGGATGTTCAACTCATTCCACTGGATGTTCAACCCACCCCACTGGATGTTCAACCCATCCCATCTGGATGTTCAACTCATCCCACTGGATGTTCAACCCACCCCACTGGATGTTCAACCCACCCCACTGGATGTTTAACTCATCCCACTGGATGTTCAACTCATCCCACTGGATGTTCAACCCACCCCACTGGATGTTTAACTCATCCCACTGGGGTATTATGCTTCCAAAGTCAGGTTCAACAGACAACCATATGGAATCATTGAGACGACATGCCATCATATGTGGCTTTATGTAACAGGAAACTGACAGTTGGAACAGCCCAGCAGCCCCAATGGTAACATCTTACAAGGGAACAGCCCAGCAGCCCCAATGGTAACATCTTACAAGGGAACAGCCCAGCTCCATTAGTAACATCTTACAAGGGAACAGCCCAGCTCCAATGGAAACATCTTACAAGGAAACATCCCAGCTCCATTGGTAACATCTTACAAGGGAACAGCCCAGCTTCATTGGTAACATCTTACACGTCAGCTAAGAAAGGAAACACAAAACGGAAAAGGGATTTCTTGGACACAGGTTATTACGCTCATCTGGTGTACCATCTATATGTCACCGGCGGATTGCAGTCGGAAAAGGTCGTAGTCATCATTTTAATGTTAACACGACGTTGTTGCCAGTTAACTCATGGCAGTTTTTTTAGTTTTAACTGATTACATCACATTTGTAAATAAGCCATGAACTAACTGTAAACAAATAGTTCAGTAAGATAAGAGATCAACTCTGAAGTTAGCCATAACAGGAAGCAATAGCAGCCGAAGTTAGCCATAACAGGAAGCAATAGCAGCCGAAGTTAGCCTTAACATTAAGCAATAGCAGCCGAAGTTAGCCATAACAGTGTGTGGGTCCCTGTTGTGCGTTTGTCCCTGTTGTATGTGGGCCCCTGTTGTGTGTGGGCACCTGTTGTGTGTGGGCCCCTGTTGTATGTGGGCCCCTGATGTGTGTTTGTGCCGGTTGTGTTTGTCCCGGTTGTGTGTGGGTCCCCGTTGTGTGTGGACCCCTGTTGTGCGTGGGCCCCTGTTGTGTCTGGGTACTGTTGTGTTTCTGTCCCTGTTGTGTGTCTGTCCCTGTTGTGTGTGGGTTCCTGTTGTGTCTGGGTACTGTTGTGTTTCTGTCCCTGTTGTGTTTGTCCCGGTTGTGTGTGGGTCCCCGTTGTGTGTGGACCCCTGTTGTGTGTGGGCCCCTGTTGTGTCTGGGTCCTGTTGTGTTATGTGCAAGGCGGGAGACTGTACACCCCAGATCGTACGACCCCTGACTGTACCACCCCTATATTGTACCACCGAGACTGTACCACTCTAGACTGTACCACCCCAGACTGTACCTTCCGAGAGTGTACCACCCAAGACTGTACAACCTGAAACTGTACCATCCCAGACTGTACCATCTCAGACTGTACCATCCCAGAAATTACAACCCCAGACTGTACCACCCCAGACTGTACAACCCCAAACTGTACCACCCTAGACTGTTCCACCTCAGACTGTACACCCCAGACTGTACCACCTCAGACAGGATACTGAGCGCCTGGTAATACCTCTCCCACCTACTTTTGGTCGACTTCTGTTCAGAAATCGAAGAACTATTGTTTGTATTTCATAACATCCCTCCCCTAGTGTCTCCCTCCCCTAGTGTCTCCCTCCCCTAGTGTCTCCCTCCCCTAGTGTCTCCCTCCCCTAGTGTCTCCCTCCCCTAGTGTCTCCCTCCCCTAGTGTCTCCCTCCCCTAGTGTCTCCCTCCTCTAGTGTCTCCCTCCCCTAGTGTCTCCCTCCCCTAGTGTCTCCCTCCCCTAGTGTCTCCCTCCCCTAGTGTCTCCCTCATACCAGGTCTATATCTAACCGTTAATAGGTCTCTCCTCCTCCATTGCCAGTTCTGTGCCCCTCCCATAAGAGATATATCACATTGCTCTAGTATCTCTCTCCACTCATCTCTCTCCATACATCTCTCTCCACACATCTCTCTCCATAGATCTCTCTCCATAGATCTCTCTCCATACATCTCTCTCCATACATCTCTCTCCATACATCTCTCTCCATACATCTCTCTCCACTCATCTCTCTCCATACATCTCTCTCCACTCATCTCTCTCCATACATCTCTCCCCACACATCTCTCTTCATACATCTTTGTCCATACATCTCTCTCCACACATCTCTTTCAACACATCTCTCTCCATACATCTCTCTCCATACATCTCCCTTCATACATCTCTCTCAACTCATCTCTCTCCATACATCTCCCTTCATACATCTCTCTCAACTCATCTCTCTCCATACATCTCTCTCCACTCATCTCTCTCCATACCTCTCTCTCAACTCATCTCTCTCCATACATCTCTCCCCACACATCTCTCTTCATACATCTTTGTCCATACATCTCTCTCCACACATCTCTTTCAACACATCTCTCTCCATACATCTCTCTCCATACATCTCCCTTCATACATCTCTCTCCATACATCTCTTTCCATACATCTCTCTCCATACATCTTTGTCCATACATCTCTCTCCATACATCTCTCTCCATACATCTCCCTTCATACATCTCTCTCCATACATCTCTCTCCATACATCTCTCTCCATACATCTCTCTCCATACATCTCTCTCCATACATCTCTCTCCATACATCTCTCTCCATACATCTCTGTCCATACATCTTTGTCCATACATCTCTCTCCATACATCTCTCTACATACATCTCTCTCCATACATCTCTCTCCACACATCTCTCTCCACTCATCTCTCTCCATACATCTCTCTCCATACATCTCTCTCCATACATCTCTCTCCATACATCTTTGTCCATACATCTCTCTCCATACATCTCTCTCCATACATCTCTCTCCATACATCTCTCTCCATACATCTTTGTCCATACATCTCTCTCCATACATCTCTCTCCATACATCTCTCTCCATACATCTCTCTCCATACATCTCTCTCCATACATCTCTCTCCATACATCTCTCTCCATACATCTCTCTCCATACATCTTTGTCCATACATCTCTCTCCATACATCTCTCTCCACACATCTCTCTCCACACATCTCTCTCCACACATCTCTCTCCATACATCTCTCTCCACACATCTCTCTCCATACATCTCTCTCCACTCATCTCTCTCCATACATCTCTCTCCATACACCTCTCTCCATACATCTCTCTCCATACATCTCTCTCCATACATCTCTCTCCACACATCTCTCTCCATACATCTTTGTCCATACATCTCCCTTCATACATCTCTCTCCATACATCTCCCTTCATACATCTCCCTTCATACATCTCTCTCCATACATCTCTCTTCATACATCTCCCTTCATACATCTCCCTTCATACATCTCTCTCCATACATCTCTCCCCTTCTCCATTATTAGCTCCCTCTCTAATTTAAGACATACCTCAGTGTCCCTCTATCTGTCTATGTCCCTTTTTGGCAGCCACAGTGAGAAGGTCCCATTCCTCAATGTCCCCCCCCCCCTTATGTCCCTCTGTGCCAGGCACTGTGAGAAGGTCCCATTCCTCAATGCCCCCCCCTCTCTCTCTCTGTCAGGCACTGTGAGAAGGTCCCATTCCTCAATGCACCCTCCCTCTCTCTCTCTGTCAGGCACTGTGAGAAGGTTCCATTCCTCAATCCCCCCCCCTCTCTCTCCGTCAGGCACCGTGAGAAGGTTAAATTCCTCAATACCCCCCCTCTGTCTCTCTGCCAGGCACTGTGAGAAGGTCCCATTCCTTAATGCCCCCTCCCCTCTCTTTCTGCCAGGCACTGTGAGAAGGTCCCATTCCTTAATTCCCCCCTCTCTCTCTGCCAGGCACTGTGAGAAGGTCCCATTCCTTAATTCCCCCCTCTCTCTCTGCCAGGCACTGTGAGAAGGTCCCTCGGCGTGTGTCAGTGAGAACCTGCTATCCGAGTCTATGAGAGAAATGCCAGGTCCGGTCTGCTTTATTCATCCTGTCTTCTTATCTCTTCAACTATTCTTTCTTCGACTCTACGCCCTCATTCAGCACTCCTTTCACTCTTCAGAGTGCCTCACTCACACACTTACACACTAACACACTCACAGACTCACACTCACACTCACTCACACCTCTAGTGCCCGTTCGATGAGCCAGTTTATAGATGTTCCTAGGAGTTCTGGGGAAGTCTGCGAGATGAGTGTCACACTCTGTGAACTCTAAACAAACAGACCTGGTCCCCAGCCAATGACGCCCAGCGCCTGCAGGTGCACGCCCCACAGGAGACGCGAACCTCCCGCCATCGACTGGACCCTGACTCTACCAGACACAACAAAACATCTCCCCAAGTGCCCGAAGACATTCCTCCACTGTCTCACCCCTCTCACCCTGTCCTCACAAGATAACCCCAGTTTTATAAATCTGCACGAAGATCAAAGCTTGCAGGAAGAGGACAGATCAGATTGTAGGGGACCTCTCTTCGTCTCATCATTTCGCATGTTAGTTACCTCCCTATCCCTCATCTTAGACACCTCTCTTCCACATCTTAGACATCTTTCTCTCCCTCATCTTAGACATCTCTCTCTCCCACATCTTAGACACCTCTCTCTTCCACATCTTAGACATCTTTCTCTCCCACATCTTAGACACCTCTCTCTTCCACATCTTAGACATCTTTCTCTCCCACATCTTAGACACCTCTCTCTTCCACATCTTAGACACATCTCTCTCACATCTTAGACACATCTCTCTCTCTCAAATCTTAGACACATCTTTCTCCCACATTTTAGACACAAATCTCTCTCACATCTTAGACACATCTATCTCCTTCATCTTACACATCCCTCCCCCACATCTTAGAAACCTCTCTCTCTCTCTCTCATCTCAGATATCTTTCTCTCCCCTCCCACCCCTATCTTAGACACTTCTCTCTCCGACATCTGAGACACCTCTCTCTCCCACATCTTAGAAATCTTTCTTTCCGACATCTTAGACACTCTCTCCCGCACATCTTATGCACTTCTTTTCTCCAAATCTTAGACACCGCTCTCTTCCACATCTTAGACACCGCTCTCCTCCACAGTTTAGACACCTCTCTCCCCCACAGCTTAGACTCCTCTCTCACCCACATCTTAGACACCTCTCTCTCCAACATCTTAGACACCCTCTCTCCCACATCTTAGACACCTCTCCCCCACATTTTAGACTCCCTCTCCCCCACATCTTATACACCTCTCTCGCTCCCACATCTTAGACACCTCTCCCCCACATCTTAGACACCCTCTCCCCCACATCTTAGACACCTCTCTCTTCCATCATCTTAGACACCTTTCTCTTCCACCTTTTAGACACCTCTCCCTCACATCTTAGACACCCTCTCCCCCACATCTTAGACATCTCTCTCTCCAACATCTTAGACACCTCTCTCTCCCACATCTTAGACACCTCTCTCTCCCACCTCTTAGACACATCTCTTCCATCGGCTTAGACACCCTATCCCCCACATCTTAGACACCTCTCTCTTCCACCGTCTTAGACACCCTCTCCACCACATCTTAGACACCTCTCTCTCCAACATCTTAGACACCTCTCTCCCCACATCTTAGACAACTCTCTCCCCCACATCATAGACACCTCTCTCTCCCACACCTTAGACACCTCTCGCCTCCACATCTTAGACACCTCTCTCTCCCACATCTTAGACACCTCTCTCCCACATCTTAGACACCTCTCTCCCATATCTTAGACACCACTCTCCCCCACATCTTAGGCACCTCTCTCCCACATCTTAGACACCTTTCTTTCCCACATCTTAGACACCTCTCTCCCATATCTTAGACACCTCTCTCCCCCACATCTTAGACACCTCTCTCCCATATCTTAGACACCTCTGTCTCCCACATCTTAGACACCTCTCTCCCACATCTTAGACACCGCTCTCCAATACCTTAGACACCTCTCTCCCCCACATCTTAGACACGTGACTAAGATGTGGGGGAGAGAGGTGTCTAAGATATGGGAGAGAGGTGTCTAAGACCATCTCTTTCCAGATTTTATACAGCTCTCAATCACTCAACTTAGTCACCTCTCTCACCTCTCATGTATCTCAACCCCAGTTAGAGATACGACTGATGATATGGTGTACTCTAGCTATAGTCTCCTCTCTCTAATCTATCTATAGTCTCCTCTCTAATCTATCTATAGTCTCCTCTCTATAATCTATATATAGTCTCCTCTCTCTAATCTATCTATAGTCTCCTCTCTATAATCTATCTATAGTCTCCTCTCTCTAATATATCTATAGTCTCCTCTCTCTAATCTTAGTCTCCTCTCTCTAATCTATCTATAGTCTCCTCTCTAATCTATCTATAGTCTCCTCTCTCTAATCTATCTATAGTCTCCTCTCTCTAATCTAGCTATAGTCTCCTCTCTAATCTAGCTATAGTCTCCTCTCTCTAATCTAGCTATAGTCTCCTCTCTAATCTATCTATAGTCTCCTCTCTCTAATCTAGCTATAGTCTCCTCTCTCTAATCTATCTATAGTCTCCTCTCTAATCTATCTATAGTCTCCTCTCTAATCTATCTATAGTCTCCTCTCTCTAATCTAGCTATAGTCTCCTCTCTCTAATCTATCTATAGTCTCCTCTCTAATCTATCTATAGTCTCCTCTCTAATCTATCTATAGTCTCCTCTCTCTAATCTATCTATAGTCTCCTCTCTAATCTATCTATAGTCTCCTCTCTAATCTATCTATAGTCTCCTCTCTCTAATCTAGCTATAGTCTCCTCTCTAATCTATCTATAGTCTCCTCTCTCTAATCTATCTATAGTCTCCTCTCTAATCTATCTATAGTCTCCTCTCTAATCTATCTATAGTCTCCTCTCTCTAATCTAGCTATAGTCTCCTCTCTAATCTAGCTATAGTCTCCTCTCTCTAATCTTAGTCTCCTCTCTCTAATCTATCTATAGTCTCCTCTCTCTAATATATCTATAGTCTCCTCTCTAATCTAGCTATAGTCTCCTCTCTAATCTAGCTATAGTCTCCTCTCTCTAATCTTAGTCTCCTCTCTCTAATCTATCTATAGTCTCCTCTCTCTAATATATCTATAGTCTCCTCTCTAATCTAGCTATAGTCTCCTCTCTAATCTAGCTATAGTCTTCTCTCTCTAATCCATCTATAGTCTCCTCTCTCTATTATATCCTTAGTCTCCCTTCTCTACTCAATTCTTATGCTCCCGTTTCTACTCTATCCTTAGTCTGCCTTCCCTACTCTATCCTTATTTTCCTCTCTCTAATCTATCCTCTCTTCTCTACTCTATATTTAGTCTCCCTTTTCTATCAGTCTCCCTTCTCTACTCTATCCTTATCCTCTCTCTTCTCAGTCCTCTCCTCCCTCTACTCTTTCCTTAGTATCCTCTATGTACTCTGTCTTCTCATCTGTCCACTCTATCCTGTCTCCCTTCTCTATTTTGTCTCTTCCCTCTACTCTACCCTCTCCTCTCGCCCCACTCTATCCTTCGTCTGCTCTTACAGTTCTCTCCTCTCTCTCTCTACTCTGTCCTTAGGCACCTCTGTCCTCTCCTCTCTACTATATCCTTAGTCTCCTCTCTATACTCTATCCTTATTCAACTTTCTATACTCTATTGCCAGTCTCCTCTCTCTATCCTTAGTCTCCTCTAGGCCATGCTTAATCTCCCCTACTCTTTCCTTAGTCTCCTCTCTCTCTCTCTCTCTCTTTCTCTCTCTCCCCCCACTATCGTGTATGCCCTGTCCATTAACACTGAAACCTGAGGGAATAGCAGTCAGGCGTACTCCGCCTCCCCCATCCTCTCCCCAATCTACTATTCTCCCACCTTAACTTCACTCCCCCTTTCTCCCTCCAGCCTCTGCCTATCACTCCCCCTCCCTCCCGTCCTGTTTAATGAGGCTGCATGTGCTATGCCCAGGCAGCCTGGGTGAAAGCCATTTATTATGACCTTCCATTACATGCATGAGCCGTCAGTGGCCACAGCTAATCTGAAACGGTTCCCTCCCAGCCACTCCGACAGGCTCTCACCAGAACAGCGATGGTACGGAAGCTGACGTCAGAGGTATGATAGTGACTAAGCCAGTATGACGGACGGTTGATATAGTTTGTTGTGCAAGAGGCGAAAGGGGGAGAGGGGGTTGGGGCAAACCTTGTTTAATGGGGGGAGGGGGTGTGGCCAATCTAGTCTACATTGGGGGTAACAGACCCACTCAACCCATCCAGCTATCCTATTTGTTATTGTGACGGATAGCAGACTTATCTCCCTTAGACCTGATTACATCCCCTCTCAAATTCAATAAATGCAGGTTCCCACAAGGACGTGAATTCCATCACAAATATCGCATAGAAATATGTGTGTCCCTAACTTGACATGACCGCATCAATAGGGCCTAAACTATCGGTACCTAGGCTCTCTTATCAGGTGGTGTTGGCACTAGGCGGATGGTTCCCTGTACCTACCTGATTCTATCGCTGGTCAATATCAGTTGTGCATATAGATAACAGCATCATCTAGTATCTAACATCAAACTCGTGACTAGTGTCTGTCCTCACATGTAGCGTGTAGTGTCCGTCCTCACATGTAGCGTGTAGTGTCCGTCCTCACATGTAGCGTGTAGTGTCCGTCCTCACATGTAGCGTGTAGTGTCCGTCCTCACATGTAGCGTGTTCTCTGACGATCTGACAGCTTCAATCTTTCAAGTTTCGATATGGAATACAAAATCTCTAATAAGTGCGATGGTATGGCATCTCTGGCGTTTGCTACACTTTGTTCTGACAGGGACGCGTTCGAGGCAATGAAGTCTGATAGATCCCAGCTGGAGTCAGACAATCAGGGTCTTTCAAAAGCAATTTAGCGCGTCTTCATCTTCACTGACCATCCGTCCCAACGTCAATATTGGAAAAACATCACTCATAGAGTTATCGCTGCCAGAACAACCAGCAAGCCAACCTGGCAGATCTGATCGACCATCTCCGCAACATCGCTTGGTAACTGCTTCCTTAAACTTTGCCTTGTTTCGTGGCTTTGTGTGCGCAAGTCATGTGTTGGCTACCTCTCCACTGCCTGGACTACCCGTATGACAGCTTTGGCAACCTGTCTATTGTTACGTCAGAGCTCTATTTCTGAATTACCCCTTTCCCTTAACATTACCCCACTCCATTTCCTAGGCCAACTCGGCACTACAGCAATGGCAGAGTTGGTTTTGCTAATTCTCCCACCATCTTTCTGATCTATGCTTTTCCCCACAATTCTACCGAAGTCTTACGATCATCCACTACTTTAACATGTCATGTTCACGTGGTCAACATTTATAATAAGAGTCGATAATGAAAGCCAGCAATTATGAATGTTACACCTAGGAAACTTTCCCTTGAACAGGGTTAAAACAATGAACAGTTACATTCAGGAACCAGGGCGCATATGGTCGAAATGACCGATACATTAATGTCTGAACCCTGAATTAGTCGCCGTTTCTCGGCCATCCCCCTTCCTACCGGGTTACGAATAGCTTTCATTGGTCAACAGTGGGATCATCCTTGGGGCCCTGTCGAGATCCCTGTGGAATCCATTAGCCTGTCAGATAGATGAGGGCTAATCTAGCTAACGTGGGGGGGGGGGGCGGGGGGTGGCTAATCTAGCTGACGTGGGGGGTGGGTGGCTAATCTAGCTAACGTGGGGGGAGGGTGGCTAATCTAGCTAACGTGGGGGAGGGTGGCTAATCTAGCTAACGTGGGGGGGAGGGTGGCTAATCTAGATAACGTGGGGGGATAGGATGGCTAATCTAGCTAACGTGGGGTGGGAGGGAATGGCTTATCTAGCTAACGTGGGGGGGGGGGGGAAGGAATGGCTAATCTAGCTTACGTGGGGGGGGGGGGGAATGGCGAATATAGCTAACGTGGGGGGAGGAGGGAGGGATGGCTAATCTAGAAAACGTGGGGGGATGGCTAATCTAGAAAACGGGGGGGGGGAAGGAGGGGGGATAGCTAATCTAGCTAACGTGGGGGAGGAGGGACGGGATGGCTAATCTAACTAACCTGGGGGAGATGCCTAATCTAACTAACTTGGGGGAGATGGCTAATCTAACTAACCTGAGGGAGATGCCTAATCTAACTAACTTGGGGGAGATGGCTAATCTAACTAACCTGAGGGAGATGCCTAATCTAACTAACCTGGGGGAGATGGCTAATCTAACTAACCTGGGGGAGATGCCTAATCTAACTAACCTGGGGGAGATGGCTAATCTAACTAACCTGGGGGAGATGCCTAATCTAACTAACTTGGGGGAGATGGCTAATCTAACTAACCTGAGGGAGATGCCTAATCTAACTAACCTGGGGGAGATGGCTAATCTAACTAACCTGGGGGAGATGCCTAATCTAACTAACCTGGGGGAGATGGCTAATCTAACTAACCTGGGGGAGATGCCTAATCTAACTAACCTGGGGGAGATGGCTAATCTAACTAACCTGGGGGAGATGCCTAATCTAACTAACCTGGGGGAGATGCCTAATCTAACTAACCTAGGGGAGATGGCTAATCTAACTAACCAGGGGGAGATGCCTAATCTAACTAACCTGGGGGAGATGGCTAATCTAACTAACTTGGGGGAGATGGCTAATCTAACTAACTTGGGGGAGATGCCTAATCTAACTAACCTGGGGGAGATGCCTAATCTAACTAACCTGGGGGAGATGGCTAATATAACTAACGCGGAGGATGGCTAATCTAACTAACGTGGGGGAGATGGCTAATATTGTTCAATGTGGGAAGATGTGTAACACTTTCTAATGTCGGCAGATGGCTAATCAGTTTCACAATTGTTGCCGTCAATTGCCGTCTAATATCTCAATAACCATTCCGCCGATAAACGTGACTTGTTACACTTGATCTCATCTGTCAAATGTCCCTACGACTAATTGACAATTTGTCCGATAGTGCCATTTTCTTAAAGCGGCTAGTTCCTTTGATCTATGTTAGCAAAGGATTTATTTTGTCCCTGCAGAAAATAATTTACCGTACATTTAAAAAAAAAAGGTATGTTTTTCGGCATAGGCGTCTCTCCAATTCGAATGAGATTTTCTACATAAGGTAACACATAATGCTTTTGTAATGTAGTTCGTGTGTTTAAGGAACTGTTAGAAGTAACTGCGCATTTCGTAGAAAGAATGTGTGAAGATGTACAAACACATGATATATAGGACATAGAAAGTACATACTTCAGATGGATTGGTCCAGGCTTATAAATAGATGCGGCAGCAAACAATAAATAGTTACAATTAAGTTCTGAGATCCATCTTCTAACTGATTGGGGTGGCCTTAAAAGAACTAAGGTGATCAAAACTTCTACGAGGTAGCTTCAAAAAGTTCCGGAATTAGTGGATTGTATAGGAATAAGTTGCAATAGAATTATCTACTCTACATTTTCTTCAAAGTAGTTCTATTCGGCAGCTACACACTTTTGCCAACGCGTAAAGAAACATAAACATAGAAATGATGGAGGCCCTAGGGGAGTTTGGTATACTTACTGATCTGTGTAATGACATACAAAACTTGATGCATACCAACAGACCTGAAAACAATTAAGCTTATAGCACTTTCAAACAAACCTCATACAACCGCGTGTTCAGACTTTAGAACAGTAAGTCAATGAGCCACACAATTAAAATACATAAATGACATACACATATCTAGAAATACATAAATGACATAAAAATATATAGAAATACTTAATGATATTTATATTTGCTTTTGACAGAGTCCAATATGGGAAATTAATTAAATGTCTACAAGAAATAGGCCTAGATGGTAAAGACATAAGACTGCTCAGTAATCTGGACTGGTGAGAAACTGCTACAGTAAAATCAGGAAAGTTATGCTCTCCAAGTATAGATGTGAAAAGAGGAGTGAGGCAGGGATGTGTATTATCTCCCCTTGTCTGTTTAATATAAACACAGAACAAATATTCAAACAGATAGAGAGGATGTCAGAGCTGGTCATTGGAGGAGTGGCAATGAACAATTTGAGATATTAGGATGATAGTCTTGATGGCAAAATGTGAGCAAGAATTACAAGAGCTTGTGACAAGAATATACACAATAAGTCAAGTTTGGATTAGACATAAACGTCAAGAAAACAAAGACTATGATAATTGGGGAAAGTGACAAGAAACCATGTATGTAGATAACAATAAAAGATCAACTACTGGTACAGGTACTGAGTTTCTCCTATCTAGGTCATATAATAACGGAAGATGGTAGCTGTGAAAGAGAAATCAGAAAGAGAATAGGTATGGCCAAAATGGTCTTTGACAACATGCGACACATACTGACATTCACAACATGTGACACATACTGACATCCACAACATGTGACACATACTGACATCCACAACATGTGACACATACTGACATCCACAACATGCGACACATACTGATATCCAAACAGATAAATTAAAATTTGAAATGAGAATTGGCAGGTGTTATGTATACGCGTCACTACTTTATGGCGCAGAAACATGGACAATGAATGACAAGACATACCTCCTTGTTGAAGACCATACTGGAGGATAGGGTGGAAGGCAGTCGTTCAAGAGGAAGAATACGCTTTAGGTAGGTGGATAACATCAGGAGATGGACTGGAAAAAGTCTCTCAGGTTGCGCCATTACGGCAAGAGATAGAGTACACTGGAGATCCATTGCAACCGACCTTCAATGCGGAGATGGCTCTAGAACTGAACTGAATACAGCTGCTGGAAACATTGGTGGAACCCATTATCTAAAACCTGTCTCAGCTGACTTGTCACAAACACCTTCTCAGCTGACTTGTCACAAACATCTGTCTCAGCTAACTTGTCACAAACACCTTCTCAGCTGACTTGTCACAAACATCTGTCTCAGCTGACTTGTCACATTGGTGATAACTTCTTCAGCATCCTTAAATGGCCGTCCTGTCAGGGCCGATGTCAGAGTCCAGGGGACAAGAACAAAAATCAGCCGGTTCCAGGTCGGGAGAATTTGGAGGATGTTCCAAGGTAATAACATTGTGCTGCGAGATACTGCTTCAGGGGACGGCGTAGGCTAGTGGTTAAGTGACACAACCATAAGGTGCTGTGTTCGATCCCCATAAGAGCATCGGCCGTTACCCCAGTGAAGCACACCCTTAAAAATGCAGGAGGAAGCAGGTCCTTACATAAAAGGAATGCAGAAGTCGGATGCACTGGGCCAACAGGTGCAAAAATAAAAACCACAGTGCAACGCACACCACCTTGGGTATTAGAGAAATAAGGCGAACACAAAAAACAAATTAAAATGTTAACAAATCAGTAGAGATCGATATGCTGGCTCATGCAACATAATCCAGCTGTTTGTACAACAACATAATCCAGCTGTTTGTACAACAACATAATCCAGCTGTTTGTACAACAACATAATCCAGCTGTTTGTACAACAACATAATCCAGCTGTTTGTACAACAACATAATCCAGCTGTTTGTACAACAACATAATTCAGCTGTTTGTACAACAACATAATCCAGCTGTTTGTACAACAACATAATCCAGCTGTTTGTACAACAACATAATCCAGCTGTTTGTACAGCAACATAATCCAGCTGATTGTACAACAACATAATCCAGCTGTTTGTACAACAACATAATCCAGCTGTTTGTACAGCAACATAATCCAGCTGTTTGTACAACAACATAATCCAGCTGTTTGTTCAGCAACATAATCCAGCTGTTTGTACAACAACATAATCCAGCTGTTTGTTCTACATTTTTCTGGTCGTTCTCTTCTGATTGTGTCTCTCAGACGACGGAGGACATCAGTGTACATTTCCTTGTTAACCGTTCGGCCTTAAGGAATGAAATCATGGAAGACATTACCAAGTCTATTGTCAGCAGACACAACGTTCCAGACACGCTCATTTTTTTTCATTGCTGATCGAGGTTGACGGTCGCCCACTACGTGCATCATCATCGACGATAGCCCCCACCTTCACGGAAACGCTTGTGTCACTAGAATACTTGGGGTTTCTTCATTGCGGTATCACCATATGCTTTGTTAACCAATGTTTAATTTAACGTCTTTATACTGGCTTAGAAGACTCTGCAGAGTCTGTATACAACCATTGTCATTTACATTTAATGGCTCTAAAAGCTATGCGCATCCAATATATTCGTAAATGCATTAACTGTCCCTGCCTACACTACCTCCCGTAGCAATGCATTCCAAGCATTTACCACTTTCTGACTAAAAATATATTTTCTAATATCTAATGTGGACCTCTCTTTAGCTAATTTATAGCTATGCCCTCTTGTTCTTGTAGATGTGTTTAGAAAAAATTGTTATAGTCTAATTTATTCGTTCCTCTGATCATCTTATAAACCTGTATTAATTCGCCTCGAATTCTTCTCTCTTCTAGACACTGTAGGCCGGTTTTTCTCTTTCCTCATAACTGTAATTCTGGAATCCCACTATCAGCTTTGTCGCTCTTTTTTGTGTCCATTCCAGCATGTTTATATCCCCTCTCTGATAAGGACTACACACCTGTATACATTACTCCAATCTAGGTCTAACTAATGCTTTATACAGTTTGACTATCACTTCCTTGTTCCTATGTTTAATATTTATTTTTATCATACCTGACATTGCATTTGCCTTTTTCACTGCTAACTGAACTTGCTCACTCACCTTACCTGTATGATCTATTATAACCCCTAGATCCCTTTCCTTATCTATCTTTCTAATATTGTTCTCTCCCATTCTGTAATTATGTTCCATATTGGATCTACCCAAGTGGATGACTGTACATTTATCTACATTAAACTCCATTTGCCAGCTTACAGACCATTCTCGAATTTTATCTAAATCCGACATCAATATATCCACTTCCACTTTAGATGAGACACTACTGCATAGTTTTGTGTCATCAGCAAATTTTGCAATCATGGATCCTTTATCAATGTCCAAATCGTTTATATATACCAAGAACAAAATTGGTCCCAAAACAGAGCCCTGTGGCACACCACTTTTCACTTCACACCACTCAGAGTACTCCTTATTTATTGCCACTTTCTGCTTTCTTCCCGTTAACCAATTTTCAATCCATTTGGCAACTTCGCCACCTATTCCATGTGATTTTAACTTTCCAAATAATCTTCGATGAGGTACTCTATCAAAGGCCTTTGCAAAATCTAAATAAATAACATTCACTGGCTCCCCTTTATCTATGATTTTAGTAACCTGCTCCATGAATTCTAATAGATTTGTTAAGCTGGATCTCCCTCTAGTAAACCCATGCTGACTATTTCTAATTAGATTAAACTTGTTTAAATGCATTACAATGTTTTCTTTGATTAATGACTATAACAATTTACAGACTATGCTCGTTAAACTCACCGATCTATAATTTGCTGCATCTGATTTTTTGCCGTTTTTGAATAAGGGATCACTCCTGCATCTTTCCAATCCCGTGGAACAATCCCTTTTGCACGTGATTGAGAACATAATATAGCCAATGGTTTTGCTTGTTTAAAATAGCAATTTTGGATGGATACCATCTTGCCCTGGACATGTATCCACTTTCAACCCATCCAATTTGTAAAAAACCATTTCCTCTGTAAAACAGATTGATCTTAATCCCTTGTCTCTGTGGGTGACTTCTCAAGCAAAACACAGAATTTGACATTTGCACGTTGTTCATCGATGATATGCTCAACTCGGACAATGCAACGAGCACAAAACACAAACACAGTTCTGTAACTTCTGTTATAGAGTATATGCCAAGGTCACGCCTGCCATCTTATTTAGTTAAGATCACTAATAAATTATAAATAAATATTCTCCATAATATCATATTTCATTCAAACACAAGTCGACTAGTCCGGCAACCCTTTGAAGCTACCTCGAATTTCTAGGGCGGCATATGTTAGTTCTTTCATCTCGCATAGTATGAGAGGGCGACATATGTTAGTTCTTTCATCTCGCACAGACTTGAGAGGGCGACACATGTTAGTTCTTTCATCTCGCACAGTCTGAGAGGGCGACATATGTTAGTTCTTTCATCTCGCACAGTCTGAGAGGGCGACATATGTTAGTTCTTTCATCTCGCACAGTCTGAGAGGACGGCATATGTTAGTTCTTTCATCTCGTATAGTTTGAGAGGGCGACATATGTTAGTTCTTTCATCTCGTATAGTTTGAGAGGGCGACATATGTTAGTTCTTTCATCTCGTAAAGTTTGAGAGGGCGACATATGTTAGTTCTTTCATCTCGTATAGTTTGAGAGGGCGACATATGTTAGTTCTTTCATCTCGTATAGTTTGAGAGGGCGACATATGTTAGTTCTTTCATCTCGTATAGTTTGAGAGGGCGACATATGTTAGTTCTTTCATCTCGTATAGTTTGAGAGGGCGACATATGTTAGTTCTTTCATCTCGTATAGTTTGAGAGGGCGACATATGTTAGTTCTTTCATCTCGTATAGTTTGAGAGGGCGACATATGTTAGTTCTTTCATCTCGTATAGTTTGAGAGGGCGACATATGTTAGTTCTTTCATCTCGTATAGTTTGAGAGGGCGACATATGTTAGTTCTTTCATCTCGTATAGTTTGAGAGGGCGACATATGTTAGTTCTTTCATCTCGTATAGTTTGAGAAGGCGACATATGTTAGTTCTTTCATCTCGTATAGTTTGAGAGGGCGACATATGTTAGTTCTTTCATCTCGTATAGTTTGAGAGGGCGACATATGTTAGTTCTTTCATCTCGTATAGTTTGAGAGGGCGACATATGTTAGTTCTTTCATCTCGTATAGTTTGAGAGGGCGACATATGTTAGTTCTTTCATCTCGTATAGTTTGAGAGGGCGACATATGTTAGTTCTTTCATCTCGTATAGTTTGAGAGGGCGACATATGTTAGTTCTTTCATCTCGTATAGTTTGAGAGGGCGACATATGTTAGTTCTTTCATCTCGTATAGTTTGAGAGGGCGACATATGTTAGTTCTTTCATCTCGTATAGTTTGAGAGGGCGACATATGTTAGTTCTTTCATCTCGTATAGTTTGAGAGGGCGACATATGTTAGTTCTTTCATCTCGTATAGTTTGAGAGGGCGACATATGTTAGTTCTTTCATCTCGTATAGTTTGAGAGGGCGACATATGTTAGTTCTTTCATCTCGTATAGTTTGAGAGGGCGACATATGTTAGTTCTTTCATCTCGTATAGTTTGAGAGGGCGACATATGTTAGTTCTTTCATCTCGTATAGTTTGAGAGGGCGACATATGTTAGTTCTTTCATCTCGTATAGTTTGAGAGGGCGACATATGTTAGTTCTTTCATCTCGTATAGTTTGAGAGGGCGACATATGTTAGTTCTTTCATCTCGTATAGTTTGAGAGGGCGACATATGTTAGTTCTTTCATCTCGTATAGTTTGAGAGGGCGACATATGTTAGTTCTTTCATCTCGTATAGTTTGAGAGGGCGACATATGTTAGTTCTTTCATCTCGTATAGTTTGAGAGGGCGACATATGTTAGTTCTTTCATCTCGTTTAGTTAAAAAGTTTTATTTTCAGCTGTTACTTGTTCTTGAGCTTTTTTTCAAACGAATTCAATTGGGTTTAAGCGTGAGTAGTAAGGTGGCAGCCTCAAACAATTGGGTTTAAGCGTGAGTAGTAAGGTGGCAGCCTCAAACAATTGGGTTTAAGCGTGAGTAGTAAGGTGGCAGCCTCAAACAATTGGGTTTAAGCGTGAGTAGTAAGGTGGCAGCCTCAAACAATTGGGTTTAAGCGTGAGTAGTAAGGTGGCAGCCTCAAACAATTGGGTTTAAGCGTGAGTAGTAAGGTGGCAGCCTCAAACAATTGGGTTTAAGCGTGAGTAGTAAGGTGGCAGCCTCAAACAATTGGGTTTAAGCGTGAGTAGTAAGGTGGCAGCCTCAAACAATTGGGTTTAAGCGTGAGTAGTAAGGTGGCAGCCTCAAACAATTGGGTTTAAGCGTGAGTAGTAAGGTGGCAGCCTCAAACAATTGGGTTTAAGCGTGAGTAGTAAGGTGGCAGCCTCAAACAATTGGTTTAAGCGTGACTGGTAAGGTGGCAGCCTCAAACAATTGGTTTAAGCGTGACTGGTAAGGTGGCAGCCTCAAACAATTGGTTTAAGCGTGACTGGTAAGGTGGCAGCCTCAAACAATTGGGTTTAAGCGTGACTGGTAAGGTGGCAGCCTCAAACAATTGGTTTAAGCGTGACTGGTAAGGTGGCAGCCTCAAACAATTGGGTTTAAGCGTGACTGGTAAGGTGGCAGCCTCAAACAATTGGGCTTAAGCGTGACTGGTAAGGTGGCAGCCTCAAACAATTGGGTTTAAGCGTGACTGGTAAGGTGGCAGCCTCAAACAATTGGGCTTAAGCGTGACTGGTAAGGTGGCAGCCTCAAACAATTGGGCTTAAGCGTGACTGGTAAGGTGGCAGCCTCAAACACATATGGCCATCCTCTTGGATAAACTTGTATGTATGAAATATCGTTTCCTTTCGTGTTTTTTCGACAAGGGAAAATTCCGATTTTAGATACGTGTCATTAAAAGGTTTGTGTTCTTTTGTGAGCCACATCTTTATTGTATCTTTTGTACTGGATGATGTCGGGATGGTGTCTTCTTGTGTCGCTGTGTTGTGGTATGATGCATTGTCCATTATCAGACAGCAGGTCTATCTAAGAGAGGAAGAAGTTTTTCCAACCCACTCTCTAAGTATGTGACCATTCATCTCGGTATTGATGTCCGTATAATTTGACGGAAACACAAGTTCTGCATTCTTGACCTGTCCATTATGTCTGCTACCTACCTGTACTATTATCAAGCGCTGTCCTACTTGATGCTAATCTTTGAATCGTTCCATCAACTGACTGCCATTCCTATTGCGTTGTATGGTGACAATTTATTCAAGTTTCTTTTCGTATACTTCACGTAAATACTTGCTACTGATGGATACTTGATGGGACATCTCACAGATGACGTTTCTCACAGATCACGTTTCCCCGCTAACAAACTTTCTGTAGGTCACGCCCATCCACCTTAAAGTTCTCCACAACCCAGATCTCGGTACATCAACGCCATTGTGTGGTCTCAGACTCCACAGATCTCGGTACATCAACGCCATTGGGTGGTCTCAGACTCCACAGATCTCGGTACATCAACGCCATTGGGTGGTCTCAGACTCCACAAATCTCGGTACATCAACGCCATTGGGTGGTCTCAGACTCCACAGATCTCGGTACATCAACGCCATTGGGTGGTCTCAGACTCCACAGATCTCGGTACATCAACGCCATTGTGTGGTCTCAGACTCCACAGATCTCGGTACATCAACGCCATTGTGTGGTCTCAGACTCCACAGATCTCGGTACATCAACGCCATTGTGTGGTCTCAGACTCCACAGATCTCGGTACATCAACGCCATTGGGTGGTCTCAGACTCCACATATCTCGGTACATCAACGCCATTGTGTGGTCTCAGACTCCACAGATCTCGGTACATCAACGCCATTGTGTGGTCTCAGACTCCACAGATCTCGGTACATCAACGCCATTGGGTGGTCTCAGACTCCACAGATCTCGGTACATCAACGCCATTGTGTGGTCTCAGACTCCACAACCCAGATCTCGGTACATCAACGCCATTGGGTGGTCTCAGACTCCACAGATCTCGGTACATCAACGCCATTGGGTGGTCTCAGACTCCACAGATCTCGGTACATCAACGCCATTGGGTGGTCTCAGACTCCACAGATCTCGGTACATCAACGCCATTGGGTGGTCTCAGACTCCACAGATCTCGGTACATCAACGCCATTGGGTGGTCTCAGACTCCACAGATCTCGGTACATCAACGCCATTGGGTGGTCTCAGACTCCACAGATCTCGGTACATCAACGCCATTGGGTGGTCTCAGACTCCACATATCTCGGTACATCAACGCCATTGTGTGGTCTCAGACTCCACAGATCTCGGTACATCAACGCCATTGTGTGGTCTCAGACTCCACAGATCTCGGTACATCAACGCCATTGGGTGGTCTCAGACTCCACAGATCTCGGTACATCAACGCCATTGGGTGGTCTCAGACTCCACAGATCTCGGTACATCAACGCCATTGGGTGGTCTCAGACTCCACAGATCTCGGTGCATCAACGCCATTGGGTGGTCTCAGACTCCACAGATCTCGGTACATCAACGCCATTGTGTGGTCTCAGACTCCACAACCCAGATCTCGGTACATCAACGCCATTGGGTGGACTCAGACTCCACAGATCTCGGTACATCAACGCCATTGGGTGGTCTCAGACTCCACAGATCTCGGTACATCAACGCCATTGGGTGGTCTCAGACTCCACAGATCTCGGTACATCAACGCCATTGGGTGGTCTCAGACTCCACAGATCTCGGTACATCAACGCCATTGGGTGGTCTCAGACTCCACAGATCTCGGTACATCAACGCCATTGTGTGGTCTCAGACTCCACAACCCAGATCTCGGTACATCAACGCCATTGGGTGGTCTCAGACTCCACAGATCTCGGTACATCAACGCCATTGTGTGGTCTCAGACTCCACAGATCTCGGTACATCAACGCCATTGTGTGGTCTCCGACTCCACAGATCTCGGTACATCAACGCCATTGGGTGGTCTCAGACTCCACAGATCTCGGTACATCAACGCCATTGGGTGGTCTCAGACCCCCCATCCCAGATCTCGGTCCATCAATGTCATTGTGTGGTCTCAGACTCCACAACTCAGATCTCGGTACATTAATGTCATTGTGTGGTCTCAGACTCCACAACCCAGATCTCGGTACATCAACGCCATTGTGTGGTCTCAGACTCCACAGATCTCGGTACATCAACGCCATTGGGTGGTCTCAGACTCCACAGATCTCGGTACATCAACGCCATTGTGTGGTCTCAGACTCCACAGATCTCGGTACATCAACGCCATTGTGTAGTCTCAGACTCCACAGATCTCGGTACATCAATGTCATTGTGTGTTCTCAGACTGCACAACCCAGATCTCGGTACATCAACGCCATTGTGTGGTCTCAGACTCCACAGATCTCGGTACATCAACGCCATTGTGTGGTCTCAGACTTCACAGATCTCGGTACATCAACGCCATTGTGTGGTCTCAGACTCCACAGATCTCGGTACATCAACGCCATTGGGTGGTCTCAGACTCCACATATCTCGGTACATCAACGCCATTGTGTGTTCTTAGACTCCACAGATCTCGGTACATCAACGCCATTGGGTGGTCTCAGACTCCACATATCTCGGTACATCAACGCCATTGTGTGGTCTCAGACTCCACAGATCTCGGTACATCAACGCCATTGGGTGGTCTCAGACTCCACAGATCTCGGTACATCAACGCCATTGTGTGGTCTCAGACTCCACAGATCTCGGTACATCAACGCCATTGTGTAGTCTCAGACTCCACAGATCTCGGTACATCAACGCCATTGGGTGGTCTCAGACTCCACAGATCTCGGTACATCAACGCCATTGGGTGGTCTCAGACTCCACAGATCTCGGTACATCAACGCCATTGTGTGGTCTCAGACTCCACAGATCTCGGTACATCAACGCCATTGTGTGGTCTCAGACTCCACAGATCTCGGTACATCAACGCCATTGGGTGGTCTCAGACTCCACATATCTCGGTACATCAACGCCATTGTGTGTTCTTAGACTCCACAGATCTCGGTACATCAACGCCATTGGGTGGTCTCAGACTCCACATATCTCGGTACATCAACGCCATTGTGTGGTCTCAGACTCCACAGATCTCGGTACATCAACGCCATTGTGTGGTCTCAGACTCCACAGATCTCGGTACATCAACGCCATTGGGTGGTCTCAGACTCCACAGATCTCGGTACATCAACGCCATTGTGTGGTCTCAGACTCCACAGATCTCGGTACATCAACGCCATTGTGTGGTCTCAGACTCCACAGATCTCGGTACATCAACGCCATTGTGTGGTCTCAGACTCCACAGATCTCGGTACATCAACGCCATTGGGTGGTCTCAGACTCCACATATCTCGGTACATCAACGCCATTGTGTGGTCTCAGACTCCACAGATCTCGGTACATCAACGCCATTGTGTGGTCTCAGACTCCACAGATCTCGGTACATCAACGCCATTGTGTGTTCTTAGACTCCACAGATCTCGGTACATCAACGCCATTGGGTGGTCTCAGACTCCACAGATCTCGGTACATCAACGCCATTGTGTGGTCTCAGACTCCACAGATCTCGGTACATCAACGCCATTGTGTGGTCTCAGACTCCACAGATCTCGGTACATCAACGCCATTGGGTGGTCTCAGACTCCACAGATCTCGGTACATCAACGCCATTGTGTGGTCTCAGACTCCACAGATCTCGGTACATCAACGCCATTGGGTGGTCTCAGACTCCACAGATCTCGGTACATCAACGCCATTGTGTGTTCTTAGACGAGACTTCAGTCTCCTTAATGTCACTAATTCATTCTTCAACTGTTTAACTTTTAATCACATTCCCTGTCAAAGCTATATTACTTTTTCTGTCTTCATTACGTACTAGTCTTGCTGAAAAACGAACTTCTATAGTCTTGGAAAAATCGATCAAATGGCCGTTTACTTAAATCCAAAGCCTGAATAGATCTCTTTTCAGGGTTTGAGATCCTCTGATTCAGTTAAAACGCCTAGTTTATCTACAAAAATATTGATACATTTTAAATGCCGTTGTATGGAGTGTAAAGAACTTTGTTTCAGAATCATTGTAGTCGCGAACTTTAAACACCAATTACTCTACTGCGCCTTTGAACTCGTATTCACAAGTTGTAACAACAAGATGACTCACATAACTGTGTTTTTGCAGCTACATGAGATAGAGCTAAGATCTCTTTGAGACAGTGAGTTAAGAGCGACACCATGGACTACATAACGTTACGGCTTCAACATAGAAAAAAACTAAGACTTACGTTAACCATAAAAAACGATAATTCCCTTATTTACAATAATATATATTACAACAATAAAAGAAAATGACTACTAATATAAATAATGTCCTAACTAACTAGCATAGAGGATTCAAGCATGAGCTGTTGGTGTCACCTCCGTAACTAATGTACCCAGGTTCTAGTTCTCATATCTTAAATAACACGAAACCTAAACTTGATCGGATCCAATCTTGTTATCAATTAGTGGTTAACTAATTAACTCGTTGTGTTTTGACGTTCCTCCAGATGATGACGGTTGTTGCTGACTCTGCCTTCCTCCGAGTTGACTGCCGAGTTGACTGCCGAGTTGACTTGCCGAGTTGACTGCCGAGTTGACTGCCGAGTTGACTACCGAGTTGACTGCCGAGTTGACTGCCGAGTTGACTGCCGAGTTGACTGCTGAGTTGACTGCCGAGTTGACTGCCGAGTTGACTGCCGAGTTGACTGCCGAGTTGACTGCCGAGTTGACTGCCGAGTTGACTGCCGAGTTGACTGCCGAGTTGACTGCCGAGTTGACTGCCGAGTTTGCTGGTGACCGTATGAATATGGAGAATTACTTCCAGAGGAGACTGCGGCCACTTCTCCTCAACCAGTTACAAGTTCTCATACGATTAGAGGGTGCCCGTGTTACACCTTTACTGAGAGAAGGTACTCCCTCTGGTGCCCGTATTACACCTTTACTGAGAGAAGGTATTCCCTCTGGTGCCCGTGTTACACCTTTACTGAGAGAAGGTACTCCCTCTGGTGCCCGTATTACACCTTTATTGAGAGAAGGTACTCCCTCTGGTGCCCGTATTACACCTTTACTTACAAAATGCGTTCCCTAATGGCTCTTATGATGCACTTCCTTTTTTTGTACCCACAGGCCTTTGGGATCGCAGTTCCGGGATTTCACAGAATCCTTTTCGTACCACGTACCATAAGACTTTGGGAAGGCAGTCCCAGGATTACACAAAATCCTTTTCGTACCATGTACCATAAGACTTTAGGATTGCAGTCCCAGGATTACACAAAATCCTTTTCGTTCCACGTACCTTAAGACTTTGGGAGGGCAGTCCCAGGATTACACAACATCCTTTTTGTACAACGTTCCATAAGATTTTGGGAAGGCAGTCCCAGGATTGCACAGAATCCTTTTCGTACCATGTCAAATCTTCTCACTTGCGGTGATCAGATCTCTTTCTTAAATTGTTTACAGGGTGTCCATCATTCGCACCTGTGAGCGAAGCACAAATCTCAGTGTATGATGGGATAATGACCCAGTACACGCTCTATTCCCAGATTCCAGAATCTACCATATCCTCCCTCATTTATATACCATTTTTAGCCCTTGAAACCCAAAATGGCTGCCGAGTAGTCCTTGCCAGCTGGCTGGTTAGCCATGAATTTTATTTGGGCATTCTCTACTAGAATATAATTGACTCAAATCTCTACATGTCGTTATCCCTTTAAATGAGACCTCATACGTGCAAACCATTGTCGCCAATCTTACAAAATATCTGGTACAAGTCCGATAATAAGAATAGTTAGATCTAACACTTACATCCAATCAAGACAAGATTCAACTGATAGTAAACGTTAACCTCTCACTTCGGTCTCTCGTTTCTGCTGCTTAAATGTGTTGACACAGACGTTGTGTTGACACAGACGTTGTGTTGACCCTTGCTTGACCTGGCTTCACTAACTATTTTTTCTTGCAATTTTTTACTGTCAGAAAATAGTCTCCAGCCCCAATTTCTTCTACTCTTAACGCTTATGCTATACATCCATCTGTTACAACTGTGCTCACAGCCAGCTAGTGAGCCTTGGGTTGAAGCTGGATAGATTTTGTGTTAAACGTGAAAATGTTATTTCCAAAAATAATCATTATTTTGAATGGGTAAGCATTTCAAAAGACTGGGACGGCTGGTTTCATTGGGAGGGCTCGTTTCATTGGATGGGCGTGTTTCATTGGGAGGGCTGGTTTCATTGGGAGGGCTTGTTTCATTGGGAGGGCTCGTTTCATTGGGAGGGCTAGTTTCGTTGGGAGGTCTGATTTCATTTAGAGGGCTCGTTTCATTGGGAGGGCTCGTTTCATTGGGAGGGCTCGTTTCATTGGGAGGGCTGGGCCTTTTGTATTCTATAAATAATGATGATTGTATTCTAAATGTTTGTGGGCGAAAGAAAAAAAATCTATTCACCCGTGGGACATGGTGATGTGCAGGTTATATGAAACATTTAAACAATTTTGTTTAATTCGTTGCTGAGATTTGGTATTTTAACATTGTAAAACGCAGTTTAGGTCGAGTGTGCTTCTGTCTCTGGTAGCTTCTTGTACATGTTGAATTGCTTGTTTTACATGTTGAATTGCTTGTTCTACATGTTGAATTGCTTGTTCTACATGTTGAATTTCTTGTTCTACATGTTGAATTTCTTATTATACATGTTGAATTACGTGTTCTACATGTTGAATTGCTTCTTCTACATGTTGAATTGAATCAAAAAATTTTCAGTTGTGAACTTGACAAACGTTTTTGACTCGAGAAGTGCTTCTGCCATATCCTATTTTATTTCTGGGAAAGGAAATCCGCCATTAATAATACCCTGATAATCAATGATTCCGTGACCTAATATCTTCAACAGAAGCAGGTTGGAAGATTCTTGTACAATCTAACAAAATGGTGCAGTGACGTAGGATGAACTAAGAATAGAATAGTACTGAGAATCTTTATTATAATATCTGCTGAGGTGTGTTAGAATGGCACTGTTTCTCATTCTGCTTTTCCAGATCAATACTACTGGATGTGAGGAGTGCTGGATGTGAGTACTGGATGTGTGAGTACTGCATGTGTGAGTACCGGATGTGAGAACTGGATATGTGAGTACTGGATGTGTTAGAAATGGATGTGTGAGTACTGGATGTGTGAGTACTGGATGTGTTAGAAATGGATGTGTGAGTACTGGATGTGTGAGTACTTGATGTGTTAATACTGGATATGTGAGTATTGGATGTGTGAGTACTGGATGTTTGAGTACTGGATGTGGGAGTACTGGACGTGTGAGTACTGGATGTGTGAGTACTGATCACAGTGTCGGTCGGGTAGTAATTGTGCCCAAGACAAGCGTCTACCACTCACCCCTCTGTGCTCAACAAATACCTACAACTCACGTTTTCCTAAGTGGCCCCAATTGATCCACCACCTAGTTAAGGCCCCCATTGATGAGCTGGAGGCCTTTAACTTAACGAGGCACAACTCAGACAACCAAATGGGCTTACTCAATCTAAACAAATTGATAGCGAGCTCTCCTATACTGGCCCTCAACTTGCCCTCGGATTGGCAATGATAGCAGGACAGACTCCAGACATCTCATCTCTGAGAAGAGCCACAAATCGGGTTAACCTCGAAGACGTCAGGAGTGAACTGACCCAACCTCAACGCGCACGACCTCACTTGTATTGTGTTGCTGAGCGCGCGCTGGCTGCCGCTGGAATAGAAACGTCAACAACAAACAAAGATAAAAAGCTGGACAATACACAGGAATATCTAGCGAAGGAGATTCATAATTATATTCAAGAATCAGATTCACATTGAAAGAAATGGATCTACACACATCCAGACAGACCTACATTCACAGCATATCTACACACAGCCAGAGAGACCTACATTCACAGCACATCTACACACAGTCAGACTAGACCAGACCGACAGACCCATGCAGCTGTGGAGTGCACTCTATATGATGATACAACAACCGAGTCGACAAGCAAACATTACAGACTTAGTAAGTAATTCATTTGAGTCACCATACATGTTTGATCAGAGTTAAAAAAACACGTTTGATCAGTCACCAAATACGCTTGATCAGAGTCACCAAACACGTTTGATCAGTGTCACTAAACATGTTTGATCAGAGTAAAAAAACACGTTTGATAAGAGTCACCAAACACGCGTGATCGGAGTCATCCGACACACTTGATCAGAGTCACCAGACACGCGTGATCAGTCACCAGACACGCGTGATCAGAGTCACCAGACACACTTGATCAGAGTCACCAGACACGCTTGATCAGAAAAAGGTCAGAAAATCATTGGTACTGAGAATTGTAGAGCACCATTAGACCTGGCAAGGGCTTCCTCTTACTGGACCAATACAAACATGGCTGGGTGCTCTATCTACTGAACACACTGGCCATCCGAGCTTATGACACGAGCTGTACAGAGACTATTCGTGTAGGCGTGTCTGTGAGATATACTGTTTAGTAGTCAAGTGGTGTAGTCTGTTAACAAGACTGTTAGCTAGCACATTTAGTAGTCAAGTGGTGTAGTCTGTTAACAAGAATGTTAGCTAGCACATTTAGTTGATATGTAACAGATGTTAGCTGTAGGGACACTGAAGCAGCTTTAACAGAATTGGAAAGACGTAGGATGAGCTTAGACAACCATTTTTCTTTCTCTTTCTTGGGATTTAACTAGGGACGCGTCATTGCAGCTGAACTCTGTCCCGTCAGAATTTGAGTAACCAAAACGAACCACGAAGGATTTTGCCTCGATCTACGCAGGTGGGGGTTTAGTTAATTTGAGGTAATATGATGTAACATCGACCAGATGTCTATCTACACGTGAGCCGGTAACGGTGGTAGACAAGTAGATTTGTTGCCGCCGACAAACCCGCGTCGTCTGAAAACCGCGAGATCAGGATGGGAGATAATGGAAAGCTGCGGACTAAACCCAGGAAGTTTTAGACATCGCGCGATCTGGAGAGACAGATCGAATATAAATCCTGGTGGAGAGACAGGAGGCATATTTTTGTTAAAGACATTGAGACTTTAGAGAGAGACGCTCAGTGGAGGGCAGGCGACAGAGAGATACGCTCGGTGGAGGGCAGTGGACGGAGAGAGACGCTCGGTGGAAGCAGGCGACGGAGAGAGGCGCTCAGTGGAGGGCAGGCTAGCACTCTTAGTATCCAGGTAGGGTAGTCATATAACAACATTGCTAGCTAGCACACTTAGTAATCAGGTAGAGCTGGTCAACGGAGCAGTGGAAAACGTATCACGTGACTGAGGCCATGTTGGATAGGCCCAGCTTAGGAACGAGCACGTGAGGCAGATACATGACGAAACCCAAATAACAGGCAGGGCTGGCCGGCGAGTCCGTCCATGAGTCGTACAGGTATTGTAACATGAGAGTTGTGAGTTACAAAATGAGAGTTGTGAGTTACAAAATGAGAGTTGTGAGTTACAAAATGAGAGTTGTGAGTTACAGCATGGACTACATGAGAGCTGTGAGTTACAAAATGAGAGTTGTGAGTTACAAAATGAGAGTTGTGAGTTACACCATGAGAGTTGTGAGTTACAACATGGACTACATGAGAGTTGTGAGTTACACCATGAGAGTTGTGAGTTACAACATGGACTACATGAGAGTTGTGAGTTACAAAATGAGAGTTGTGAGTTACAACATGGACTACATGGGAGTTACAACATGTACTACATAACGTTATGGCATCAACATAGGAAACACTCAACCTTGTGTTAACCATAAAAGAAGAAAATACATTTATTTCTGACAACAATATCACACACAAGAAAGGAACTACGAAACTCAACAATGTCATAAACTAACACAGAGGGTTCAATCATGAGGTCTTAGTGTGACCTCAGTAACTAATTGACCCAGGTTCTCCGTCTCATATCTGAACTAAAAGGAAACCTAATCTTGTTACAAGTAGTGGTTAACTAGGTAGCTCGTCTTTAGTCGATCCACCGGGTCGTCAAGGTTGTTAGATGAATGTCTCGTCTTCCGGGTTGACTGTCCTAGGCTGTCGAGCGTATGAACGTGTGTTAGATTGAGCTCAGGAAGGACACTCCAGCTACAACTCAGTCTCATACTGTCGAAGGAGGCTCCAGCTATAACTCAGTCTCAGACTGTCGAAGAATGAAAATGGTTTGCAAGGAGCTGCCGCAGGAGACTCTAGCTATAACTTACTGTTATACCAGTTACAAGTTTTCAAGCGCTTGAGGCCTGTCCCTCTCAGGTCCTTGTTACATGTGTACTCAACAAATGGATTTCCTCAGGGCTCTTATAATGCACCTCTCTTGTTCGTACCCACTGGCCTTTAGGATCATAGTCACATGATTTCACAAAAATCCTTATCGTACCATCACACCATTACACCAACATGCCTTAGAGGTTGCTGTCCCAGAACCACCATTACACCAACAAGCCTTAGAGGTTGCTGTCCCAGAACCACCATTACACCAACAAGCCTTAGAGGTTGCTGTCCTAGAGTGTTACACAACAACTATCACACCAAGTACAACAAGCAGTCGCATATGTCGCTGAGTAATTATTTATCTAGAATGTTAGAACATGCATCCACATCATCCACGACCACACACAGCAAATAACACAGCAAACACTCTCCAACAACCTGTGATCATATATTATTTATATTAACATAAATATTAACTACAGCGGAAGTTTTAAGCATTAGCTTTTGTTAACTCGTCCATTTTCATTCAACCCAGTTCTAGCCACCACCCTCCCCTCCCCTTATCTACACACTCAACACACTCTCACAAACTCGTCTTCATGATCCTATTCTGTACTCTGCCGTTCTGTGCACCCACTCACGCTCAGATCCCTTCAGACAGGCGATCTGTCTATTCACAAATACTTCGATCACGTCTATCTAGTCGGAATCACGTATTCATTTATGGTCACACACTCAGTCGATCTGTGCATACACATACTTCAGAACACACATCGTTCACTCAGTGTCCTGTACAATATTCGAGACATTCAGATCACTTCTAGTCACAGGCTGTCCAGCACACACACTTATAGGGCGACTGGCCACGACTCAAAGGCGTATGCTGGTTCAGTCACACTGCAACACATTCTATCAGTCACAAACTTTTAATACGCCTGCTAGCTAGTCCATGCAGCTCATTCTTTCTTTATCTCTCTCTCTCTCTCTCTCTCTCTCTCTCTCTCTCCCAGACCGTGTCTCAGTCTCTCTACGCCAGCCTGTAGAGTTCTTCATTGCCGAGTATTATATAGTCTCAAACAACTTCTTGGCTGTCCAATGGCCTGTTTGTTGTCTGACTTAGCCATCACCCTAGTTTGGATCTACCTCCAACTAGTTGTTATTTGACGAATCACTCAGATATCATGTCAGTCTAAATGTCGCAGCAAAAGAACGTGACGACTTCTGACTGCCATTAACCCCCCACTACCTAAATCGGAACGCCAGAGTGGCAAGTTCCTGACCCCCACCTGTACCAAACACATTCTTTCCCTAACCCCTCGTATCCTTTGTCGACTTAAGTGTCGAGATGGTGAGTGACCATGGCACAGATTCAGGTAACTCTTGTTCCCAGAATCGCCGGTCACATCACCCCTGCCCTAACGCCCATGCTCCATGCTCCTTATCGTACCACGTACCGCGAGCCTTCTGGATCGCAGTATCAGGATTCTGCAAATCCTTATCGTACGTACCACAAGCTTTTGGAATCACAGTCCCAGGATGTCACAGAATCCTTATCGTACGTACCGTTCCACAACACATATTTTCACTCTCAAATGACTAGATCTCTTTCTGATATTGTTTGCAGGGTGTGCCTCATTCTCACATGTGAGCGAAATGCAAGGCTCTCTGTGTATGATAGGATAACTACCCAGTAAACGCTCTCTCTCTCTCTCTCTCTATCCCAAATCTCTCATCTATTATCTCTTTATAGACCATTTGTAATCCTGGAAAGCCAATAGTTGCCGAGTGGTCCTCCCCACCTGGCTGGTAAGTCATCAATCTCATTCGACCAGTCCCTTCTAGAGTCTGATTGATTCAAATATCTACACGTCACTCACTGTCACTCCAAGTGTGACAGCCTGGCGTGCGGTGACTCCTTGTCGTCAATCTCCCCTCACCTCCTTATTTCTGGTACCAGTACGATACTAAGAATGGTTAAATCTAAGACCTGCATTCAATCCAGACAATTTTCAACTTATAGTAAATACTAACTTCTCACTCCGGTCTCTCGTTTAAGCTGCTTAATTGTATTGGCACAGACGTTGTGTTGACCCTTGCTTGACCTCACTTCGCTATTGCTTAGGCAATATTTGACTCTTAAAGAATACATTTGCCATCTTCAATTTCTTAAGCTCTAAACACTTATGTTCCACTGGGATCTGTTACATAAGCTCAGGAGGGGGTGCGCACTAGCCGCCCTTAGACGAAGCTTTAGTCTGTGCGGCCCATGTAAACGGCTTATGTCAAGAGCACGAGGGTGAAGGGGGACACCAGAGACCACGTCCCAAGAGTACGAGGGATGTAAGAGGCCCACCAGAGACCACGTCCCAAGAGTACGAGGGATGTAAGAGGCCCACCAGAGACCACGTCCCAAGAGTACGAGGGGTGTAAGAGAGACACCAGAGACCACGTCTCAAGAGTACGAGGATGTAAGAGGCCCACCAGAGACCACGTCCCAAGAGCACGAGCATGTAAGAGAGACACCAGAGACCACGTCCCAAGAGTACGAGGATGTAAGAGGCCCACCAGAGACCACGTCCCAAGAGTACGAGTGGTGTACCGAAAAACCCCAGAAAACACGTCCCCAACACAGGCGTAAGAAATCTTTGGTTCCACAGCGGAGAAAAGACGGACGAAAGCTGCCAGTCGGTCTGTCAGTCACACTACCAGCGGCGGGGACCACAAGATGATGACATAGTTGATTAGTTGTTGTGGTTATGGATAACAGCTACAGGACTTGGAAACGATCTATACATATATCCGGAGATTCCACCAATTCCGACACATCTCCGAGAAGATAATATAGTCACAGTTATATTTGAAACAAATGATGAGCTAGATTATGCAATCAATCATTAAGCATGTTTTCATTTTGGAAGAAAAAATATTCAGTTTCTTTTATTTGAAATCGACAGGGGAAGTAATTAATAAAAGGGGGATAAGATGGTATTTGGCAAAGTAACGCTGACTGATCCCAGTGGTCAGGGATGTCCAGATAATAAATTGTATGGAGGGAGAGGGGGGGGGGGGGGGTGTTCGGGTCTATTACATGGGGATGGGGGGGGGGGGGGGTTCTGTTACATGGGGGTTCTGTTACATGGGGTGGTCTGTTACATGGGGGTTCTGTTACATGGGGGGTGGGTTCTGTTACATGGCGGGGGGGGGGTTCTGTTACATTGGGGGGGGGGGTTCTGTTATATTGGGGTTCTGTTACATGGGGTTGAGGTTTGTTACATGGGGGGGGGGGGGGGGGTCTGTTACATGGGGGTTCTGTTACATGGGGGGGGGGTGGTCTGTTACATTGAAGGCGGGTCTGTTACATGGAAAAGGGGGGGGGGTGGGAGGTCTAATACATGTCTGTGTCTGTATTTGTGTACGTGTGTGTTTGTGTGTGTGTCTGTATTTGCGTATGTGTGTGTGTCTGTATTTGTGTATGTGTGTGTGTATGTGTCTGTCTGTCTGTGTGTATGTCTGTATTCGTGTATTTGCGTGTCTGTGTGTGTGTCTGTATTTGTGTATGTGTATGTTTGTGTGTATGTTTCTGTCTGTGTGTGTGTGTCTGTATTTGTGTATGTGTGTATCTGTGTTTGTATTTATGTATGTCTGTGTTTGTATTTGTGTATGTTTGTGTGTTTGTATTTGCGTATGTGTGTATCTGTTTGTGTGTTTGTATTTGTGTATGTGTGTCTTTGTATTTGTGTATGTGTCTGTGTGTGTATGTGTGTGTCTGGGTGTGTGTGTGTTTGTATTTGTGTGTTTGTATTTGTGTATGTGTGTGTGTGTCTGTGTGTGTGTGTCTGGGTGTGTGTGTGTTTGTATTTGTGTATGTGTGTATTTATGTGTGTTTTGTATTTGTGTATATGTGTCTTTGTATTTGTGTATGTGTGCGTGTCTGTGTGTGTATGTGTGTCTGTGTGTGTCTGGGTGTGTGTGTGTTTGTATTTGTGCATGTGTGTGTTTGTATGTGTGTCTGTGTGTGACTCTATTATCAACAGAGCAAACCCTGGCACCAAGAGCAGCCCTCTAGATGAGTGTCCTGTACACGAGGGTTGTCCTATACACGAGGGTTGTCTGAGTGAACACTCGTTTCTTCTCGCTACAGTTTATAGCAGCTGTCTTTCTCTGGTGTGTTCGGCATGGATTTCTCATGTATTTCCTCTAGTGGTGACCTGTGGGTGAACTGGCTCTAACCGTCAGTAGGTCGGCTAGTCTGGTTGTTCCTACATAAGTAGATATTATAAACGAGGTCCGAGCGGAGTATGACGTATGAGAGGACGGAGCAGGAGAGTGTACAAACAGCGAGCTAAAGGGACCATCAGCATCCATACCTTACGCCATTTGATGAGAAAGAATGAGCACCTATGGGTATGCCCGGAGTGCAGTGAAGTCGATTCTTAGAAACAGAAACAGTTGCAAAATAGTTTCCTACGTCAGCCACACTTTTTATGAGCTACCATGGCCAGTCCCCCCTTCGATGTTGTCTCACATCTCACTCCCACACATGTGTGTGTGTCTGTGTGTGTGTGTGTGTTCGTATGTGTGTTTCTCTGTGTGTATTTGTGTGTCTGTACGTATGTGTGAATGGTATGGTATTATGTGTAAAGTATGGAATGGTATGTAATGGTATGGTATGGTGTATATTGTGTGGCATGGTGTGTATTGTGTGGTATGGTATGTAATGTGTGATATGGTACGCTAAGTATGTGTTTATGTGTGTATGTGCATGTTGGTATGTATGTATGCATGTATATGTATGTGTATGTGTCCGTGTGTACGTGTGTGTGAATATATTTATGTATTTATATTTTGTTTATGTGTGTATATGCATGTTTGTATGTATGTATATCTTGTTTATGTGTGTTAATCTCAAGTTAACGCACTCACCCAATGCGAACACTTAACGTTGTAAGACTATGGCCCACTTAACTTAACATCTTTATACTGGCTTAGAAGACTCTGTAGAAGATTCTGTATACAACCGTATCATTTGCATTTCTTTGCTCTAAAAGCTATGCACATCCAATCTATTCTTAAATGCATTAAATGTTCCCACCTCCACTACTTCCTGTGGCAATGCATTCCAAGAATTCACGACTCTCTAACCAAAGAAAAAATAGTTCCTTATATTCACCCTGGATCTTTCTTTAATTATTTTTGTAAAATAAAACTGTGGCCCACTGAACACATGTGTTCTTGAAACGTAAAACTGTGGCCCACTGAACACACGTGTTCTTATAACGTAAAACTGTGGCCCACTGAACACATGTGTTCTTGTAACGTAAAACTGTGGCCCACTGAACACACGTGCTCTTGTAACGTAAAGCTGTGGCCCACTGAACACACGTGTTCTTGTAACGTAAAACTGTGGCCCACTGAACAAACGTGTTCTTGTAACGTAAAACTGTGGCCCACTGAACACATGTGTTCTTGTAACATAAAACAAGTACCGTTCATTAACAAACAAATGTACAATATCAGAAAACGTTTGTGCACAGAGTATGTATAAGAAGTGTTGTGAATATAATGTGTCGGCTTTGTGGTAGTCTAAAACACGTTTGGAGCCGGTGTGTCGGCCTACGGGGGGGGGGGGGGGGGGGGACTCGGTTAAAGGGAAGGAGCCGGTGTGTCGGCTCTTCGGGGGGAATCGGTTAAAGGGAGGGAGTCGGTGTGTCTGCCTACGGGGGGAATTGGTTAAAGGGAGGGAAGACCCAGTTAAAGGGAGAGAAGACCCAGTTAAAGGGAGGGAAGACCCAGTTAAAGGGAGGAAAGACCCAGTTAAAGGGAGGGAAGACCCAGTTAAAGGGAGGAAAGACCCAGTTAAAGAGAGGGAAGACCCAGTTAAAGGGAGGGAAGATCCACCCAAAAAATAGTTATCTGTTAAACAAAAGAACAGACAAATCTCCAACGGTCCTATTGATTCAACCCGTGGCCACATGCTTCAAGTTATATCTCGCCATTTGAACTTTTAGAATAGAAAACATTTAGAACTTTGTATTGCCATGTTACTGTACCATGTATGAAAAAACAGGAGCCTTAAAACACAAAGGAAGTTCTATCAGTGAAGCAAGTCTGTAAGCTATAGCTCTAAAATCGTTGAAATGATATTCGGTTCTGTGAATCACAGGCCCGATCTTCGTGAAAATTCATTAATAAAAAATATTTCAACCCCTTATCAGGAAATAGCTAAGTATCCCCCCAGGAAGATGTGGCTGATCCTCTCTTTGTGTCTGCTCTTCACCCAAGACAAGTCTCCTACGTCTCATGGCTCTTCTTGATTCAAGAGAAGCAGCTTTAGTTTTTCCTTGGGAATGTTGTATGCGAAGGCTGCCTTTTTCTCGGCAGAATGTATTAATCAATTTACACGGTTGAGTGACCAAATCCTGAAGGATTGTTTTCAGGCTGTTAGATCCATCACTAAAGATGCAGACAGCAAACTACAACAGCAGTATTTACAGTTACAAGTTCTTGACTTTTTATTTGAGGGAACTATTTCCATTTGAAACTGTTCAATGACTCATTTGCATTTTGAATGTAACCTTGAAGACACTTTCTCAGTAATTCTGTTAGAGAGAGATCCTTTAATATGGGCTTAATATCATCCATGACAGCAACACGATACCCCCATGGACCCTCACGTTACACCCATCTGCTGGACCCTCACGTTACACCCATCTGCTGGACCCTCACGTTACACCCATCTGCTGCCTCCATGGACCCTCACGTTACACCCATCTGCTGGACCCTCACGTTACACCCATCTGCTGCCTCCATGGACCCTCACGTTACACCCATCTGCTGGACCCTCACGTTACACCCATCTGCTGCCTCCGTGGACTCTCACGTTACACCCATCCGCTGCCTCCGTGGACCCTCAGGATCCGTCCTCGTACAAACCTCATCGTGACTTAGTTTCCATTTCGGAAATTATCTGTCCTGTAGTCCGGTGGTCCTGTGGTACTGTGGTCCGATGGTCCTGTGGTCCGGTGGTCTTGTGGTCTGGTGGTCTTGTGGTTTTGTGGTAATGTGGTCCTGTGGTCATGTAATCTTGTGGTCCTGTGGTCCTGCAGTCATGCAGTCTTGTAGTCTTGTGGTCATGTGGTCCTGCAGTCTTGTGGTCCTGCGGTCTTGTGGTCCTGTTGTCTTGTTTCTCCCAGTACTGGCAAGAATTGCACTTTTTACTAGTTGCCTTAGATTTCCTCTCTAGTATGTCAATCAATGACAGGTGTGACACCAACTGTAGTTTAGTGACCTCTGGTCATCCAGGTACCATCACAAGCCAATGACAGGTGTGACACCAGCTGTAGTTGAGTGACCTCTGGTCATCCAGGTACCATCACAAGCCAATGACAGGTGTGACACCAACTGTAGTTGAGTGACCTCTGGTCATCCAGGTACCATCACAAGCCAATGACAGGTGTGACACCAACTGTAGTTGAGTGACCTCTGGTCATCCAGGTACCATCACAAGCCAATGACAGGTGTGACACCAGCTGTAGTTGAGTGACCTCTGGTCATCCAGGTACCATCACAAGCCAATGACAGGTGTGACACCAACTGTAGTTGAGTGACCTCTGGTCATCCAGGTACCATCACAAGCCAATGACAGGTGTGACACCAACTGTAGTTGAGTGACCTCTGGTCATCCAGGTACCATCACAAGATACATCTATATCTCGGAACTTGCTGTCATCTTCTCTTCCACTTTCAAACCTTGAACAGCAGCAGCCATTCCTTTCCGCATAATAGCATTACTGTAGTGTCTAACTGGGAGTGTCTAACTGGGAGTGTCTAACTGGGAGTGTCTAACTGGGAGTGTCTAACAGGGAGTGTCTAACTAGGAGTGTCTAACTGGGAGTGTCAATCCAGTGTACCACAGAGAGTGCTCAAGTCAGTGTGACTACAGAAAGTGCTCAAGTCATTGTGACTACACAAAGTGCTGAAGTCAATGTGACTACAGAAAGTGCTCAAGTCAGTGTGACTACACAAAGTGCTCAAGTCAGTGTGACTACACAAAGTGCTCAAGTCAGTGTGACTACAGAAAGTGCTCAAGTCAGTGTGATTACAGCCAATACAGCGCATGGTAAACGCTGCACACAGGTTGATAAGGTTTATCTTTGCATTTCTGTCCGAAGAGCTGGCTACTCGAAGGGAAAGGTTATTGTCCATGACAGTCTGCACTGCTACAGTGAAACACAACTTCACTCCCAAATCTGCACTGCTACAGTGAAACACAACTTCACTCCCAAGTCTGCACTGCTACAGTGAAACACAACTTCACTCCCAAGTCTGCACTGCTACAGTGAAACACAACTTCACTCCCAAGTCTGCACTGCTACAGTGAAACACAACTTCACTCCAAAGTCTGCACTGCTACAGTGAAACACAGCTTCACTCCCAAGTCTGCACTGCTACAGTGAAACACAACTTCACTCCCCAGTTCTTGTCTGTTCACTTCAACAAGTTGTAGAGTACTCTGGCAATAGGTGCACGTCAATCTGTCAGCGATGTTCTGACCAAGAAGCCCCAGGTCAACAATTGTGTGTCCCTCAGCCACACCAGTATAATCTGTGTCAGAGCTTCAAACAGACCCTCACCACAGTCATGGACTAGGGTGCCAATGTCCAGAATTTCCTGCTACGATCGTGAAAGGGGCGTGGCATTTTCGTTCATTCCAATTTAAAAACATTCAGTATGCGCTGATGATGAAGTATCAGTCTGATCGTAGCTCACTGAATGGCACTGTGTTCTCAAGGATTGTTTTATCTTTGTTCCGATCAGCTGTATATTGATTGCTACGAAATTTACATTTCTTTGATACACTTTTATTGAACTTTCTGTCTGAAGCCATAGCTGTCACAAATATATTCACGTATTTCTACAAATTAACCAAGTTCAATCACTTTTATGTTAGCACAATGCTTTTACAGCTATGTTGGATACAAAATGGAGCGATTGTTGTATTCGTTGCATTTAGTATTAGTATATTGTTCTAGGGAGTGTTTATTATTTGGTATGGCATTTAATTGAAGGTTAGCGAAAAAGTATATTTTGATATTGTTCTAATGTAGCAGCTCTAGCTGGCAGACCTACCGTAGCAGATGGTACAAGGGGTCTGCACTAACTATACTCTCACTGCAAACAAATTAACTACGACACTAATTGGAAATAAAACACAACAATGAAACTTTATTTCTACACAGACGAACTGTAACTTGATAGACGAACTGTAACTTGATAGATGAACAGTAACTTGATAGACGAATTGTAACTTGATAGACGAACTGTAACTTGATAGACGAACTGTAACTTGATAGACGAACTGTAACTTGATAGACGAACTGTAATTTGACAGACGAACTGTAACTTGAGAGACGAACCGTTTTGTAGATTGACACAGAATGGAAGATTCGTGTCTGTTCAACAACCCAGGTAATTCGTCCGTGTGCCTATTATCCTCGGAAGCTTGTAGTGATCGTTGACGAGCTGGGTCGCTGTTCTAGTCAAATATCTCTCTAGTTAGACGCTGATTCTTGACATAATTCTGCTAAGATGCCGGATTGTGCGTGTCCCTCGTGACGCACTACTATGTCTGTCTCTACCACGTGCTATACGAAACATCAATTTCATGACTATTGACCCCCCCCTCCCTCCCTCCCTCCCTCTCTCTCTCTCTCTCTCTCTCTCTCTCTCTCTCTCTCATTCTGCACCACACACGCTCTTGGTTACCATAGCATCCGCTCGATCTCTACTACACGCTGTCCTGTGTTCTCTACTACAAGCTGTCCTGTGTTCTCTACTACACGCTGTCCTGCGTTCTCTACTACAAGCTGTCCTGTGTTCTTTACTACACGCTGTTCTGTGTTTTGCCCTCCACAGACATCTAACTGTGGCGGTGCTACAAGCTGGCCTAACCAAGGTCTAGACTAGTAATCGAACTGCCTAGTTTATGTGACACAAGTTCAGATTAGTTGACTAAAGGCAATCACAGCGGTCATGTATCAACCGGACTCTCCAGTCTATTTCATTTATTCTGCAAATCTATCTCGCAGTCTGTGCTCGATAGCTTCCCTCCCTACAACCCTCACCTCCCTACAACCTTTCCCTCCCTACAACCCTCCTCTCGATACACAACCCTTCCCTCCTTATAACCCTCCCCACCCTACAACCCTCCCCTCCTTATAACCCTCCCCTCCTTACAACCCTCCCCTCCCTACTACCCTCCCCACCCTACAACCCTCCCCTCCCTACAACCCTCCCCACCCTACAACCCTCCCCTCCTTACAACCCTCCCCACCCTACAACCCTCTCCTCTCTACAACCCCCCCCCCCCCCCCCCACCCTACAACCCTATCAAGAACTGGTGTAGGGATGAAACGTTGCCTGTTTGTGACAGAGGCAATCAAGAAAACTTGGCGCGAGGATCTTGCTGCTGTGGATGGATGCTTGTCTGTTAGAGACGTGAGGAAGTTGATGAGTGCCATAAGTGGGTCGTCTAGAGAAGGTCACCATCGATCCAAGCAAGCCAGAGATCATTAATAATCAGAACCGGCCATGTTTATTTGTTAGCAAAAACAACGGTTATGGGTGGAGCCCAGCCACAACAACAACAACATCTCCACCCCCTCCACACACAAGTTGAAGTGTTGCCGTGTCTACGGCTGACGTCACACAGTCGCCTCATTGACCAAACGTTACAACAAGAATAAACCGGTTCCCACATCAGCTGTAGCACAACATAAACCGGTTCCCACATCAACTGTACCACAACATAAGCCGGTTACCACATTAGCTGTACACACAACATAAACCGGTTCCCACATCAGCTGTACACACAACATAAACCGGTTCCCACATCAGCTGTACCACAACATAAACTGGCTCCAACCTCAGCCGTACCACAACACAAACATGTTCCAACATCAGCTGTACCACAACATAAGCCGGTTCCAACATCAGCTGTGCAACAACATAGACCGGTTCCAACAACAGCTGTGCAACAACATCAACCGGTTCCAACATCAACTGTACCACAACATAAACCGGTTCCAACATCAGCTGTGCAACAACATGGACCGGTTCCAACATCAACTGTGCAACAACATAATTGAATTGTTCTTCTCCGGATTCTCTTCATGGTTATCTTTTCATAGTATTTACTTCCCCCTTCTGTTCTACATGTTCTCTGTTCTACATGTTCTCTGTTCTACATGTTCTCTGTTCTACGTGTTCTCTGTTCTACATGTTCTCATGTTCTACGTGTTCTCTGTTCTACATGTTCGCTGTTCTACATGTTCTCTGTTCTACGTGTTCTCTGTTCTACGTGTTCTCTGTTCTACGTGTTCTCAGGTTCTACATGTTCTCTGATCTATGTGTTCTCTATTCTACATGTTCTCAGGTTCTACATGTTCTCTGATCTACGTGTTCTCTGTTCTACGTGTTCTCAGGTTCTACATGTTCTCTGATCTATGTGTTCTCTATTCTACATGTTCTCAGGTTCTACATGTTCTCTGATCTATGTGTTCTCTATTCTCTAATTTATGTACTCTGTTCTGTGTGATGTATGTTCTATGGACCTATATCTAAGTAGTGATATATATGAAATTTATTCACCCTCAATGGCTCTCCCTCACTGGTCTCTCCCTCGCTAGTCTCTCCCTCGCTAGTCTCTCCCTCGCTAGTCTCTCCCTCAATGGCTCTCCCTCGATGGTTGTCCCTCACTGGTCTCTCCCTCACTGGTCTCTCCCTCACTGGTCTCTCCCTCACTGCTCTCTTCCTCACTGGTCTCTCCCTCACTGGTCTACCTCACTGGTCTCTCCCTCACAGGTCTACCTCACAGGTCTACCTCACTGGTCTCTCCCTCACTGGTCTATCTCACTGATCTCTCCCTCACTGGTCTCTCCCTCACTGGTCTCTCCTTCAATGGATCTCCCTCAATGGTCTCTCCCTCACTGGTCTCTCCCTCACTGGTCTACCTCACTGGTCTACCTCCCTGGTCTACCTCCCTGGTCTACCTCACTGGTCTCTCCCTCACAGGTCTACGTCACTGGTCTCTCCCTCACTGGTCTCTCCCTCACTGGTCTCCCCCTCACTGGTCTCCCCCTCACTGGTCTCCCCCTCACTGGTCTCCCCCTCACTGGTCTCCCCCTCACTGGTCTCCCCCTCACTGGTCTCCCCCTCACTGGTCTCCCCCTCACTGGTCTCCCCCTCACTGGTCTCCCCCTCACTGGTCTCCCCCTCACTGGTCTCCCCCTCACTGGTCTCCCCCTCCTGGTCTCTCCCTCACTGGTCTCCCCGTCCTGGTCTCCCCGTCCTGGTCTCCCCTCACTGGTCTCCCCCTCCTGGTCTCTCCCTCACTGGTCTCCCCCTCCTGGTCTCCCCCTCCCTGGTCTCCCCCTCCTGGTCTCCCCCTCCTGGTCTCCCCCTCACTGGTCTCCCCCTCCTGGTCTCCCCCTCACTGGTCTCTTCCTCACTGGTCTCCCACCAATGGTCTCTCTCTCACTGGTCTACCCCACTGGTCTCTCCCTCACTGGTCTCCACCCACTGGTCTCTCCCTGACCCTCTTCTTTAAAGCCTGTCAATCAAAGGCTCATTTTCCACTCCATCTCCCTGAAATGCTTCTCCCTGACTTACTGTTTGATGAACAAATACTTGGATATCTTGTCGTCCTGAATCGTCCACTCACCCACTCGCCCCCACGAACACTAGACCACTTGCTCACTCCTCCACTCATCCATTCTTCCACTCGACTACTAGCCCACTTGCTCACTCCTTCTCTCATCCACTCATCCATTTATCCACTCACCCATTGGTCAACTTGCTCACTCCTCCACTTGTCCCCTCATCAACTCATCCACTCGCCTACTCGTCCACTTGTCAACTCATCCACCTATCCATTCATCCACTTATTCCCTTATCCATTCATCCACTCGCCCCCTAGCCTACTCATAATTTCTCCCCCACTCATCCACTCGCCTACTCCTCTACTCATCCACTCGTTCACTCGCCCACTCCTCTACTCGCCCACTCGCCCATTCAACTACTCGCCCACTCGCCCACTCCTCTACTCGCCCACTCGCCCACTCCTCTACTCACCCACTCGCCCACTCATCCACTCGCCCACTCATCTACTCGCCCACTTGCCCACTCATCTACTCGCCAACTCATTCACTCATCTACTCGCCCACTCACCCACTCGTCCACTCGCCCACTCCTCTACTCGCCCACTCCTCTACTCGCCCACTCATCCACTCCTCTACTCGCCCACTCATCCACTCTTCTACTCGCCCACTCATCTAATCGCCCACTCATCTACTCGCCCACTCGCCTACTCATCTACTCGCCCACTCATCTACTCGCCCACTCATTTACTCGCCCACTCATCTTCTCGCCCACTCATCTTCTCGCCCACTCATCCACTCCTCTACTCGCCCACTCGCCCACTCGCCCACTCATCTTCTCGCCCCCTCGCCCACTCATCTACTCGCCCACTCATCGATTCGCCCACTTGCCCACTCATCTACTCGCCCCCTCGCCCACTCATCTACTCGCCTACTCATCCACTCGCCCACTCGCCCACTCATCTACTCGATTACCCATCCACTCCTCTACTCGCCCACTCGCCCACTCGCCACTCATCTTCTCGCCCACTCATCCACTCCTCTACTCGCCCACTAGCCCACTCATCCACTCATCCACTCGCCCACTTGCCCACTCATCCACTCGCCCACTCATCCACTCCTCTACTCGCCCACTCATCTACTCGCCTACTCATCCACTCGCCAACTCATCTACTCGCCTACTCATCCACTTGCCCACTCATCTCTCGCCCACTCATCCACTCATCCACTCCTCCACTCGCCCACTCATCTACTCGCCCACTCATCCAATCATCTACTCGCCCACTCGCCCACTCATCCAATCCTCCACTCGCCCACTCATCTACTCGCCAACTCATCCACTCATCTACTCGCCCACTCGCCCACTCATCCACTCCTCCACTCGCCCACTCATCTACTCGCCCACTCATCCACTCATCTACTTGCCCACTCATCTATTCGCCTACTCATGCACTCGCCCACTCATCTACTCGCCCACTCGCCAACTCATCTACTCGCCTACTCATCCACTCGCCCACGTGCTCACTCATCTACTCGCCCACTCGCCCACTCATCTATTCGCTTACTCATCCACTCGCCCACTCATCTACTCGCCCACTCGCCCACTCATCTACTCGCCTACTCATCCACTCGCCCACTTGCTGACTCATCTACTCGCCCACTCATCTACTCGCCTACTCATCCACTCGCCCACTTGCTCACTCATCTACTCGCCCACTCGCCCACTAATCTACTCGCCTACTCATCCACTCGCCCACTTGCTCACTCATCTACTCGCCCACTCGCCCACTCATCTACCCGCCTACTCATCCACTCGCCCACTTGCTCACTCATCTACTCGCCCACTCGCCCACTCATCTACTCGCCCACTCGCCCAATCATCTACTCGCCTACTCATCCACTCGCCCACGTGCTCACTAATCTACTCGCCCACTCGCCCACTCATCTATTTGCTTACTCATCCACTCGCCCACTTGCTCACTCATCTACTCGCCCACTCGCCCACTCATCTACTCGCCTACTCATCCACTCGCCCACTTGCTCATTCATCTACTCGCCCACTCGCCCACTCATCTACTCGCCTACTCATCCACTCGCCCACTTGCTCACTCATCTACTCGCCAACTCGCCCACTCATCTACTCGCCTACTCATCCACTCGTCCACTTGCTCACTCCTCTACTCGCCCAATCCCCCACTCATCTACTTGCCCACTTATCCACTCCTGTACTCACCCACTCACCCACCCACTCATCCGCTCGCCCACTCACCCACTCGCCCACTCATCTACTCGCCCATTACCAACTCACCAACTCGCCCACTCATCCACTTGCTCACTCGCCCACTCATCCATTCGCCCACTCGCCCACTCATCCACTTGCCTATTCGCCCACTCGTCCACTCATTAACTCATCCCCTCATTCGCTCGCCCACTAGTCTACTCACCCACTCATCCGCTCGCCCACTCACCCACTCACCCACTCGCCAACTCACCCACTCGCTCACTCATCCACTCGCCCACTCATCTACTCGCCCTCTCATCCACTCCTTTACTCGCCCACTCGCCTACTCATCCAGTCGCCCACCCATCCACTCCTCTACTCGCCCACTCGCCCACTCATCTTCTCGCCCACTCATCCACTCATCTACTCGCCTACTCATCCACTCGCCCACTCGCCCACTCATCCACTCATCTTCTCGCCCACTCATCCACTCATCCACTCGCCCACTATTCTACTCGCCCACTCATCTACTCGACTACTCATCCACTCGACCACTTGCTCACTCATCTACTCGCCCACTCGCCCACTCATCTATTCGCCTACTCATCCACTCGCCCACTTGTACCATCATCTACTCGCCCACTCGCCTACTCATCTATTCGCCTACTCTTCCACTCGCCCACTTGCTCACTCATCTACTCGCCCACTCATCTACTCGCCTACTCATCCACTCGCCCACTTGCTCACTCATCTACTCGCCCACTCATCTACTCGCCCACTCATCTACTCGCCTACTCATCCACTCGCCCACTTGCTCACTCATCTACTCGCCCACTCATCTACTCGCCCACTCATCTACTCGCCTACTCATCCACTCGCCCACTTGCTCACTCATCTACTCGCCCACTCATCCGCTCGCCCACTCACAAACTCATCCGCTCACCCACTCACCCACTCGCCCAATCATCCACTCGCCTACTCGCCCACTCGCTCACTCATCCCCTCACCCACTCACCCACTCGCCCACTCGCCCACTAGCCCACTCCACCTGTGCCTGACATCAAGAGTAGAGTGATGACCTCCTCCATGTCCTTCTCCCGCCAGCTCCTGAACTCTGGGGTCATGCGTCATTTCCGTCCTTTCTCTATGCTAACTCAAGCGTACGTGACTCTTTCTCTATGCTAACTCAAGCGTACGTGACTCTTTCTCTATGCTAACTCAAGCGTACGTGACTCATTCTCTATGCTAACTCAAGCGTACGTGACTCTTTCTCTATGCTAACTCAAGCGTACGTGACTCTTTCTCTATGCTAACTCAATCGTACATGACTCATTCTCTATGCTAACTCAAGCGTACATGACTAATTCTCTATACTGAATCATTCGTACGTGACTAATCCACTCCTCCACTCCTCCACTCGCCCACTCATCCAATCATCTACTCGCCCACTCGCCCACTCATCCACTCCTCCACTCGCTCACTCATCTACTCGCCCACTCATCCACTCATCTACTCGCCCACTCGCCCACTCATCCACTTTTCCACTCGCCCACTCATCTACTCGCCCACTCATCTACTCGCCCACTCATCTACTCGCCCACTTGCTCACTCATCTACTCGCCCACTCGCCCACTCATCTACTCGCACACTCATCTACTCGCCCACTTGCTTACTCGCCCACTCGCCCACTCATCTACTCGCCTACTCATCCACTCGCCCACTTGCTCACTCATCTACTAGCCCATTCGCCCACTCATCTTCTCGCCTACTCATCCACTCGCCCACTTGCTCACTCATCTACTCGCCTACTCATCCACTCGCTCACTCATCTACTCGCCCACTCGCCCACTCATCCACTCGCCCACTTGCTCACTCATCTACTCGCCCACTCATCTACTCGCCCACTCATCCACTCGCCCACGTGCTCACTCATCTACTCGCCCACTCGCCCACTCATCTATTCGCCTACTCATCCACTCGCCCACTTGCTTACTCATCTACTCGCCCACTCGCCCACTCATCTACTCGCCTACTCATCCACTCGCCCACTTGCTCACTCATCTACCCTCCCACTCATCTACTCGCCTACTCATCCACTCGCCCACTTGCTCACTCATCTACTCGCCTACTCATCCACTCGCTCACTCATCTACTCGCCCACTCGCCCACTCATCTACCCGCCTACTCATCCACTCGCCCACTTGCTCACTCATCTACTCGCCCACCCGCCCACTCATCTACTCGCCTACTCATCCACTCGCCCACTCATCCACTCCTCTACTCGCCCACTCATCCACTCCTCTACTCGCCCACTCATCCACTCCTCTACTCGCCCACTCATCCACTCCTCTACTCGCCCACTCATCTACTCGCCCACTCGCCCACTCCTCTACTCGCCCACTCGCCCACTCCTCTACTCGCCCACTCGCCCACTCATCTACTCGCCCACTCATCTACTCGCCCACTCGCCCACTCATCTACTCGCCCAATCGCCAACTCCTCTACTCGCCCACTCATCCACTCATCTATTCGCCCACTCGCCCACTCATCCACTCCTCCACTTGCCCACACATCTACTCGGCCACTCATCCACTCATCTACTCGCCCACTCATCCACTTGCCCACTCATCTACTCGCCCACTCATCCACTCATCTACTCGCCCACTCATCTACTCACCTACTCATCCACTCGCCCACTTGCTCACTCATCTACTCGCCCACTCGCCCACTCATCTACTCGCCTACTCATCCACTCGCCCACTTGTACCATCATCTACTCGCCCACTCATCTATTCGCCTACTCTTCCACTCGCCCACTTGCTCACTCATCTACTCGCCCACTCGCCCACTCATCTACTCGCCTACTCATCCACTCGCCCACTTGCTCACTCATCTACTCGCCCACTCGCCCACTCATATACTCGCCTACTCATCCCCTCGCCCACTTGCTCACTCATCTACTCGCCCACTCGCCCACTCATCTACTCGCCTACTCATCCACTCGCTCACTCATCTACTCGCCCACTCGCCCACTCATCTACTCGCCTACTCATCCACTCGCCCACTTGCTCACTCATCTACTCGCCCACTCGCCCACTCATCTACTCGCCCACTCGCCCACTCATCTACTCGCCTACTCATCCACTCGCCCACTCTTCCACTCGCCTACTTGCTCACTCATCCCCTCACCCACTCACCCTCTCGCCCACTCACCCACTCACCCACTCGCCCACTAGCCCACTCCACCTGTGCCTGACATCAAGAGTAGAGTGATGACCTCCTCCATGTCCTTCTCCCGCCAGCTCCTGAACTCTGGGGTCATGCGTCATTTCCGTCCTTTCTCTATGCTAACTCAAGCGTACGTGACTCTTTCTCTATGCTAACTCAAGCGTACGTGACTCATTCTCTATGCTAACTCAAGCGTACGTGACTCTTTCTCTATGCTAACTCAAGCGTACGTGACTCTTTCTCTATGCTAACTCAATCGTACATGACTCATTCTCTATGCTAACTCAAGCGTACATGACTAATTCTCTATACTGAATCATTCGTACGTGACTAATCCACTCCTCCACTCCTCCACTCGCCCACTCATCCAATCATCTACTCGCCCACTCGCCCACTCATCCACTCCTCCACTCGCTCACTCATCTACTCGCCCACTCATCCACTCATCTACTCGCCCACTCGCCCACTCATCCACTTTTCCACTCGCCCACTCATCTACTCGCCCACTCATCTACTCGCCCACTCATCTACTCGCCCACTTGCTCACTCATCTACTCGCCCACTCGCCCACTCATCTACTCGCACACTCATCTACTCGCCCACTTGCTTACTCGCCCACTCGCCCACTCATCTACTCGCCTACTCATCCACTCGCCCACTTGCTCACTCATCTACTAGCCCATTCGCCCACTCATCTTCTCGCCTACTCATCCACTCGCCCACTTGCTCACTCATCTACTCGCCTACTCATCCACTCGCTCACTCATCTACTCGCCCACTCGCCCACTCATCCACTCGCCCACTTGCTCACTCATCTACTCGCCCACTCATCTACTCGCCCACTCATCCACTCGCCCACGTGCTCACTCATCTACTCGCCCACTCGCCCACTCATCTATTCGCCTACTCATCCACTCGCCCACTTGCTTACTCATCTACTCGCCCACTCGCCCACTCATCTACTCGCCTACTCATCCACTCGCCCACTTGCTCACTCATCTACCCTCCCACTCATCTACTCGCCTACTCATCCACTCGCCCACTTGCTCACTCATCTACTCGCCTACTCATCCACTCGCTCACTCATCTACTCGCCCACTCGCCCACTCATCTACCCGCCTACTCATCCACTCGCCCACTTGCTCACTCATCTACTCGCCCACCCGCCCACTCATCTACTCGCCTACTCATCCACTCGCCCACTCATCCACTCCTCTACTCGCCCACTCATCCACTCCTCTACTCGCCCACTCATCCACTCCTCTACTCGCCCACTCATCCACTCCTCTACTCGCCCACTCATCTACTCGCCCACTCGCCCACTCCTCTACTCGCCCACTCGCCCACTCATCTACTCGCCTACTCATCCACTCGCCTACTCGCCCACTCATCTACTCGCCCAATCGCCAACTCCTCTACTCGCCCACTCATCCACTCATCTATTCGCCCACTCGCCCACTCATCCACTCCTCCACTTGCCCACACATCTACTCGGCCACTCATCCACTCATCTACTCGCCCACTCATCCACTTGCCCACTCATCTACTCGCCCACTCATCCACTCATCTACTCGCCCACTCATCTACTCACCTACTCATCCACTCGCCCACTTGCTCACTCATCTACTCGCCCACTCGCCCACTCATCTACTCGCCTACTCATCCACTCGCCCACTTGTACCATCATCTACTCGCCCACTCATCTATTCGCCTACTCTTCCACTCGCCCACTTGCTCACTCATCTACTCGCCCACTCGCCCACTCATCTACTCGCCTACTCATCCACTCGCCCACTTGCTCACTCATCTACTCGCCCACTCGCCCACTCATATACTCGCCTACTCATCCCCTCGCCCACTTGCTCACTCATCTACTCGCCCACTCGCCCACTCATCTACTCGCCTACTCATCCACTCGCTCACTCATCTACTCGCCCACTCGCCCACTCATCTACTCGCCTACTCATCCACTCGCCCACTTGCTCACTCATCTACTCGCCTACTCATCCACTCGCTCACTCATCTACTCGCCCACTCGCCCACTCATCTACCCGCCTACTCATCCACTCGCCCACTTGCTCACTCATCTACTCGCCCACTCATCCACTCATCTACTCGCCCACTCATCTACTCGCCTACTCATCCACTCATCCACTCGCCCACTCATCCACTCCTCTACGCGCCCACTCATCCACTCCTCCACTCGCCCACTCATCTACTCGCCCACTCATCCACTCATCTACTCGCCTACTCATCCACTCGCCCACTTGCTCACTCATCTACTCGCCCACTCGCCCACTCATCTACTCGCCCACTCGCCCACTCATCTACTCGCCTACTCATCCACTCGCCCACTCTTCCACTCGCCTACTTGCTCACTCATCCCCTCACCCACTCACCCTCTCGCCCACTCACCCACTCACCCACTCGCCCACTAGCCCACTCCACCTGTGCCTGACATCAAGAGTAGAGTGATGACCTCCTCCATGTCCTTCTCCCGCCAGCTCCTGAACTCTGGGGTCATGCGTCATTTCCGTCCTTTCTCTATGCTAACTCAAGCGTACGTGACTCATTCTCTATACTGAATCATTCGTACATGACTAATTCTCTAAGCTCACTCATTCTCTGTGATGACTAATGAGTACGTGACTCATCTGTTTCAACTCATGCCTACGTGACTTATTCTCTGTCCTGACTCATGCCAGCATACCTGATAAGGAATCTGTAAAATGGCTCGTTCATGGAGAGAAATCTGGCAATAATTATGTCCTATCTGGCAGATCGAGTTATTGGGACTAGAAAATTCGAATTTTCTGTTGTCCATGGAGATGGCGAAGGGAGAGATCTGGTTAGAGTATGGAGATGATAGATGGGAGATGGGAGATGGGAATGATTGGAGATGGGAATGATTAGCGGTGAGAGATCTGATAGAGTAGGGAGATCACAGGTGGACATACAGTGAGATACGGTGTGTATGTGTTTTGGTTGGGTGAGAGGGAGGCAGGGGTTGTCATTTTATCTCTTCGGGAAAACGTAAGCTCTAGAGAGAAGATGTTAAGTAATGTTACCTTCTGTTAATGTCCTCTAGAGAGAAGATGTTAAGTAATGTTACCTTCTGTTAATGTCCTCTAGAGAGAAGATGTTAAGTAATGTTACCTTCTGTCAATGTCCTCTAGAGAGAAGATGTTAAGTAATGTTACCTTCTGTCAATGTCCTCTAGAGAGAAGATGTTAAGTAATGTTACCTTCTGTCAATGTCCTCTAGAGAGAAGATGTTAAGTAATGTTACCTTCTGTTAATGTCCGTTTGATCAGAGCAGAGCTGAACCTGACAATCAGATGTGCGCATACAACAAGGTCATTTTTGTTGAGAGACACCATTCCACTGAAGTCAGTAGTCTGAGACCAGGACACGCCCACCACTGAAGTCAGTAGTCTGAGACCAGGACACGCCCACCACTGAAGTCAGTAGTCTGAGACCAGGACACGCCCACCACTGAAGTCAGTAGTCTGAGACCAGGACACGCCCACCAATGAAGTCAGTAGTCTGAGACCAGGACACGCCCACCACTGAAGTCAGTAGTCTGAGACCAGGACACGCCCACCACTGAAGTCAGTAGTCTGAGACCAGGACACGCCCACCACTGAAGTCAGTAGTCTGAGACCAGGACACGCCCACCAATGAAGTCAGTAGTCTGAGACCAGGACACGCCCACCACTGAAGTCAGTAGTCTGAGACCAGGACACGCCCACCACTGAAGTCAGTAGTCTGAGACCAGGACACGCCCACCACTGAAGTCAGTAGTCTGAGACCAGGACACGCCCACCACTGAAGTCACTCGTCTGAGACCAGGACACGCCCACCACTGAAGTCAGTAGTCTGAGACCAGGACACGCCCACCAATGAAGTCAGTAGTCTGAGACCAGGACACGCCCACCACTGAAGTCAGTAGTCTGAGACCAGGACACGCCCACCACTGAAGTCAGTAGTCTGAGACCAGGACACGCCCACCACTGAAGTCAGTAGTCTGAGACCAGGACACGCCCACCACTGAAGTCAGTAGTCTGAGACCAGGACACGCCCACCACTGAAGTCAGTAGTCTGACACCAGGACACGCCCACCACTGAAGTCAGTAGTCTGAGACCAGGACACGCCCACCACTGAAGTCATTTGTCTGACACCAGGACACGCCCACCACTGAAGTCATTTGTCTGACACCAGGACACGCCCACCACTTTAGATCTGGAGAAGGCTTTCACATGTGACAGAGAAAAGGGAAGGGAGATGGTAGAGGTACTATTAGATAGACACAAGTGGTACACTAGATGAGGAGTGAACGTCCCACAGGAGGCTGCTAGTGAACAAGGGGAGAGAGAGGAACATTACAGTGTTAACATGGACCAACAGGGAGAGAGAGAGAGAGAGAGAGAGAGAGAGAGAGAGAGAGAGAAATAGAAGCATTGTAGAAATATGTGAAATCAGTGAGAGGTGTGTAAAGAGTCAGTGAGAGGTGTGTGGGGAGTCCGTGGGAGTGTGAGGAGTCAGTGAGAGGTGTGGGAGAAGTCAGTGAGAGGTGTGTGAGGAGTCAGTGAGAGGTGTGTAAAGAGTCAGTGAGAGGTGTGTGGGGAGTCCGTGGGAGTGTGAGGAGTCAGTGAGACGTGTGGGAGGAGTCAGTGAGAGGTGTGTGAGGAGTCAGTGAGAGGTGTGTAAAGAGTCAGTGAGAGGTGTGTGGGGAGTCCGTGAGAGGTGTGTGGGGAGTCCGTGGGAGTGTGAGGGGTCAGTGAGAGGTGTGGGAGGAGTCAGTGAGAGGTGTGTGAGGAGTCAGTGAGAGGTGTGTAAAGAGTCAGTGAGAGGTGTGTGGGGAGTCCGTGAGAGGTGTGTGGGGAGTCCGTGGGAGTGTGAGGAGTCAGTGAGAGGTGTGGGAGGAGTCAGTGAGAGGTGTGTGGGGAGTCTGTGAGAGTGTGAGGAGTCAGTGAGAGGTATGTTGGGAGTCAGTAAGAGCTGTGTGAGGAGTCAGTAAGGTGTGTGGGGAGTCAGTGAGAGGTGTGTGAGGAGTCAGTGAGAGGTGTGTAAACAGTCAGTAATAGGTGTGTGGGGAGTCAATGAGAGGTGTGTGGGGGGGGGGGGTCAGTGAGAGGTGTGTGGGGGGGGGGGGGTCAGTGAGAGGTGTGTGGGGGGTCAGTCAGAGATGAGAGCAACAATACAAGGTGAAGGTCAACACCGGTATAAGCGAGATCAAGTGAAAGTCCTAGCAGGACCACGTGCCAGCCCCAACAGGACCACGTGACAGTCCAAGTATGGTCACTTAACTTTCCAGCCATGTTCCTTTGTCGTGACCTGGTCCTGGACTCAAATTGTGAATGTAAAACACTGGAGGAACCTGAACATCCTGGCACTAACACCAAGCTGTGGTCAGGTGGCAACACACGAGCCTCCTGATGAACGATCTATCTGTAGACACGACCCTGGAGAGGGTGGTTTCTGGGGCGAGCATCAAGTTGTGACTCTTCTTGTTCCACAAATTCGATCACACATTGCACGTGCAATATCTTCTGACATGGTCAAGGTCATCTTTCCGTCCGTGCACATTAATATGCGCGTGAGTTCGTCATGTCAAATTAATTTCTGTTGGATCCTGGCTGTTGAGGAGTAGAAGAGGGTGGGGGGGGGGGAGTAGAGAAGGGTGGGGGAGTAGAGGAGGGTGGGGGTAGAGGAGGTGGGGGAGGGAGAGCTCGGCTTATTTACAGTGTACTTGTCCAAGGAGGAAGCTAAAGGATCTATTAATCATCTGACTGTTTACAATAAAGGGCCATTTCATTTGCATGTGTTTAGTGTGGGCTTGTTTGCGGTCCTGGCTGTCGAGTTTTAGTGTGGGATTGTTTGTGGTCCTGGGTGTCGAGTTTTAGTGCGGGCTTGTTTGTGGTCCTGGGTGTCGAGTTTTAGTGCGGGCGTGTTTGTGGTCCTGTGTGTCGAGTTTTAGTGCAGTCTTGTACAGCGCCCTGCGTGTGGACTCTGACTGCGGGCTTGTACAGCGCCCTGCGTGTGGAGTCAGGCTGCGGATTATGGTGAGGCCAATATTGTCAGGAGCTGGGCACGGACTTTAAGAGGCAACAATCTAGCCACAAGGACATTCCAAGCTTGAACAAAACGTATGTGTCAATCTTTCACTTTAATCAAACGGTCTCAAACCTTTTCAAATCGCGATCGACAGCTATCACCGCTGCATTGCCAAAGTGCTTTGGCGCAGGGTTTCGATGAAGTGGTGTTTACAGTAGTAAAGTTATACTTGGTAGGGGGCGTGAATGAGACCACACATACACCACATACCTTGTCTGAGAGCACTCACACACGCCACATCCCTTGTCTCACACCACACACACACACACACCACACACACACACACACACACACACACCACACCACACACACCACACCACACCACACACACCACACCACACCACACCACACACACCACACACACACCACACACACCACACACACCACACACACACCACACACACAAACACACACCACACACACACACACAACACACATACACCACACTACTCACACACACACACCACACACACACACACACCACATACCTTGTCTCACACCACACACCACATACCTTGTCTCTCACCACACACCACATACCTTGTCTCACAACACACACACACATACCACATACCTTGTCTCACACCACACATACCTTGTCTCACACCACATACACACACACACACACCACATACCTTGTAACACACCACATACCTTGTCTCACACCACACACACACCACATACCTTGTCTCACATAACACACTCACAACATACAACATACAACAGTTTACAGAGACCATACAACACATTACATACATGATATAAAATACATTGACCGTTTATGGTGGCAATGTATCCACACCCCCCCCCCCCCCTTCCACACACACACACACACACACACACAGACACACGCACGCACACACATACACTCACAAACACGCGGACACCTACCCAAACATAGACAGATACACACACACCCACACACACACACCCACACACCGATACACACCCACCCACACACACACTCACCAACCCACTCACACATCTACCTAAACATACACACACACACGCACCCACCCACTCACCCACACACACCCACGCACACACACGCACTCACCCACTCACACGTCTACCCAAACATACACACACACACACACCCACACAGACACACACGCGCACACACATACACTCACACACACGCGGACACCTACCCAAACATACACACAGACACACACACCCACACACACACCAACCTACACACCCACACACCGACACACACCCACCCACACACATACACCCCCACACACCCACACAGACACACGCGCGCGCATACACACACACGCGGACACCTACCCAAACATACACACATACACACACACACACACACACACTCACACACCGACACACACGCACCCACACACGCACCCACCCACTCACACACCTACCCAAACACACACACACAAGTCACAGCTGGACACACCACATCCCATATGATCCCCGCTATCTTTATTCCCAACTGGTCCTGTCAGGGAAGAGAACCCCTGGAATACTGTCTACGAGCAAGGGACCAGCCTGTCCTGGCCGTCCAAGACGGCAAATGTTGGATTTGTAACCGCTGAGGATGTCGGCCAGTAAAACTGACTCACATACCAATGTAACAGGTTATATCCCTTTGGACTAAATTTTTGCCTCTGAATTACTTCCCCTCTCAATATACATTAAACTGAATAATTTGCTCAAATATGAAACATTTACTAAATTTGATTACATAACTTGATACAATTACACAAACACAACTAAGAGAATTTATGCAACTAGCAAAATGGCTTCACTACTGTAATGGATCTATAGGTCTGTAATCTCTTGATCAATGCTAATATATTCTTTCCCTAACAATATAATCTAATTGTTAACAATGATCTTGTTTCTTGATCCTCGCCTCTTCTAACGCGTCAGCGTCATTTGTTCAGGTCTCACTGTCGAATATATACAGGCTTCTTGAATTAATGCTCAGGGAAACGACCCCTAACGTTTGGTCAATACTTTTTTTTATCAGAGAACTCAGGGATACGACACTAGGTGTTTAACCTCTGACCTGAGCCACCCATGGGCTACGGCCGACCCCGAGACACGCTGCTTACTAGAGTCAGACGATCAGAGTCACCTGGAGACAATTGTGTGCAGACCTGAGTTTTTGTTCTGATCACTTCACAGGTCGTCGATAAGACTCTGCTAATGTCCACTCAGAATAGTCGCAAGGACAGCTTTGTATCTGCTAATGTCCACTCAGAATAGTCGCAAGGGCAGCTTTGTATCTGCTAATGTCCACTCAGAATAGTCGCAAGGGCAGCTTTGTATCTGCTAATGTCCACTCAGAATAGTCGTAAGGGCAGCTTTGTATCTGCTAATGTCCACTCAGAATAGTCGCAAGGGCAGCTTTGTATCTGCTAATGTCCACTCAGAATAGTCGCAAGGGCAGCTTTGTATCTGCTAATGTCCACTCAGAATAGTCGCAAGGGCAGCTTTGTATCTGCTAATGTCCACTCAGAATAGTCGCAAGGGCAGCTTTGTATCTGCTAATGTCCACTCAGAATAGTCGCAAGGGCAGCTTTGTATCTGCTAATGTCCACTCAGAATAGTCGCAAGGGCAGCTTTGTATCTGCTAATGTCCACTCAGAATAGTCGCAAGGGCAGCTTTGTATCTGCTAATGTCCACTCAGAATAGTCGCAAGGGCAGCTTTGTATCTGCTAATCCGTGGACCATTGCATGTTATCTGCCTCCGCCCTCCTTTCTTGGATGCTGAGGGCTAATCACATGACCCTAAATGTTCCTACTGCAGAGACGTGCGATAGGTTTCGTGACCTGCCCTCTCATATTCCAGAGCCCAGATTAGGGGCACACTTTTCCTTCCTACACAGCGATTACCCACATTACAGCACTGGTTGACTGGATCAGGCCGTAAGTCAACATACCATGTTAGAACAAGCCCTAAATCAACATTCCAGTGTTGGAACAGGCCCTAGGTCGACATCCCATGTTGGAACATGCCCTAAGTCGACATCCCACGAGGAACAGGTCCTAAGTCGACATCCCGCGAGGAACAGGTCCTAAGTCGACATCCAATGTTTGATCAGGTCCTAAGTCGACATCCCATGCTGGAACAGGCCCTAAGTTTATATCCTATGTTCCAGCTAAAGCTTGATACGACCTATCACCATAGTAACCATCTTGACACGACCTGTCACCATAGTAACCAGCTGTCTGTTTTTCCTGTCCGCCCCACAATCCTTTCTGAATAACAACAAAAAGAACCACACCCCACAAAGTCGACTGACATTCTTGGAATAATTCCCAAGTTCGACACTTGCGTTACACATGTCCACCTTTTCGTCAGTTATGTAGGCAGTGATACATCTCTGGAGCGTTTGGCGCGACCCTGACCAGTGGTCAAATAAAAAAGCTTCATAGAAATGTTCATTTGGTCCTTGAGTCGTAATAAGAGCAGTTGCAATTGGATTTCATTGATCCCTTTGTTTGGGATCTACGTTCGGGATCCCTGTCATACTGTCCTACCTAGACGCTCGTCACACGGGATTCCTGTCATCATGTCCTACCTAGACACTCGTCACACGGGATCCCTGTCATCATGTCCTACCTAGACGCTCGTCACACGGGATCCCTGTCATCATGTCCTACCTAGACGCTCGTCACACGGGATCCCTGTCATCCTTTCCTTTCTAGACGCTCGTCACACGGAATCCCTGTCATACTGTCCTACATAGACGTTCGTCACACGGGATTCCTGTCATCCTGTCCTACCTAGACGCTCGTCACACGGGATCCCTGTCATCTCTAGACGCTCGTCACACGGGATTCCTGTCATCCTGTCCTACCTAGACGCTCGTCACACGGGATTCCTGTCATCCTGTCCTACCTAGACGCTCGTCACACGGGATTCCTGTCATCCTGTCCTACCTAGACGCTCGTCACACGGGATCCCTGTCATCCTGTCCTTCCTAGACGCTCGTCACACAGGATTTAGTGCAAAGAGAAAGTCGTATAAAATAATGCAGTTGATTCTGATGGTAATAGCTAAGATTATCAGTTGGCTAATTAGCTAGTTAGTTAATTAGCTAGTGAGTTAGTTAGTTAGTTAGTGAGTTACCTAGTGAGTTATCCAGTTAGTTAGTTAATTAGTTATCTAGTTAGCCAGATAGTTAGTTTGCTAGTTAGTTAGTTACTTAGTTAGTTGTTTAGTTAGTTATTTCGTTACTTACTTAGTTAGTTATCTAGCTAGTTAGTTAGCTATTTAGTTAGCTAGTTAGTTTTAGTAAGCTAGTTAGTTAGTTAGTGAGTTAGCAAGTTAGCTAGTTAGTAGTTAGTTATTTAGTTAGCTAGTTAGTTAGCTTGTTAGTTAGCTAGTTAGTTAGTTAGCCGAATAGTTAGTTAGCTAGTTACTTAGTTAATTATTTAACTAATTAGTTATCTAGCTAGTTAGTTAGTTAACCAGTTAGTTAGTTACCTAGTTAGTTAGTTAGCTAGCTAGTTAGCTAGTAAGTTAGCTAGTTAGCTAGTAAGTTAGTTAGTCAGCTAGTTCGGTAGTTAGTTAGTTATCTAGTTACTTAGTTTGTTAGCTTGTTAGTTAGCTAGTTAGTTACCTAGTTAGTTAGCTAGTTACTTAGTTAGTTAGTAAGCTAGTTAGTTAGTTAGTTAGTTACCTAGTTAGTTAGTTAGCTAGTTAGTTAGTTACCTAGTTAATTACCTAGTAAGTTAGTTAGCTAATTAGTTAGCTAGTTAGTTAGTTAGTAAGTTATATAAATAGTTAGTTAGCTAGTTAGTAAGCTAGTTAGTTAGTTACCTAGATAGTTAGTTACCTAGTTAGCTAGTTAGTTAGTTATCTAGTTAATTACCTAGTAAGTTAGTAGCTAGTTAGTTAGTTAGTAAGTTATATAATTAGTTAGTTAGCTAGTTGGTGAGTTACTTGGTGAGTTAGTTAGTTAGCTAGCTAGTTATTTAGTGAGTTAGTTAGTTTATTAGCTAGTGAGTTAGTTAGGTATAGGTTCCCGTATACCCTGCTGGATGACGTAGGGAGCCACTCCTGGACCTCACACGTCGCGAGTGAAGCCGTCTGCCAGTGTTGCTGGAAAAGCGTCTTTGCGTCGTCGATCCACCTATCCCTCGGTCGTCCTCTTGCCCGGAAACCGGACTGTCTGGCATTGTAATTACGCAAGAGCAGCTGATCAGGACTTATTCTCATGATTGGCATGTCTTTGCACCTGAATCTATCTCTTGGATACGCCGGCGGCCATTTGCAAACATTTCATTTCGAAGGTAAAGATTGTACTCTCTTGCGTCCTGACATGGTCCAAGTTTTGCTCTGGTAGTACGGGGTTGGTAGAGGATGCAATGAATGAGCTGCTCTCTGACACAGCTGACGTCTTCTAAGAAAATGCTGCCTAGGTACCTGGCTGCTGGGGAGCCACGTGCTGAATGCTCAAGTTCAGCGAGCCCTGAGTTCTCTCCATCTTCAGAATTGTCTTAACCTTCCTGATACGCTTATCGCAGGCTGCTTCCTACTTGGCCAAGTGGTTTAGGGGTGTCTGTTCGTCTCTACGTGCAAGGCATTGGATATCTGAGAATGGCAGTTCATAAATGGATGTATGGTTTGGTCCTGTATCGCAGTGTGATAAGTCTCTGGCAAGACGGCGTCTAAATAAATATTAGACGCAGCAGAGACAGCACACATCCTTGGTACACACCCTTGACCAGAAACGTCTCTGTGACACCGTTCTTAGCAGCTGAGACAGCATACATCCTTGGCATACATCCTTGGCATACACCCTTGATCAGAAACGTCTCTGTGACACCGTTCTTCGGACGCACCAGACTCGATTCTTCGGTACAAAGGCCGCACAATGTCGAGCAATAACCAGCGGCACTGTAGTTAGAAAGTGGAAAAGAGCATGAAGTAAGAAAACATTATAAATAAGTGTGGTCGGAGACCGCACGAGACGACAACACAAAGGAAACTACGCTACGATCAATAGGCCTCGTCGGGGATAACGACAAACAATATGAACCAGCGAATCAAAGAAGGGAAGCAAACATCAACGAGGGATGTCAATTTATAAGGAGAAGATAGGGGGTTTCGCTGAGAGCACGTCAGATCGTCCTCTCGTGTCGGATGCGGGATTCCGAAGGACGGACACAGGCGGGATCACGTGACCTGGAGGAAGTCAGAAGTTGGGATAGGCCGGGTAAGCCAGCGGTGGCCAAATAAGGAATGGCCTAAAGGTGATTTCGGTAGAGAGGGAAGAGGACAGGCGTAGGCTGATAGATGGAGGTCGGAATGGAAGATATTAATGCCATGTGGCTGGAGGCAGCCCATTCGGAAGTTCAGTTTGTTCTCAAGGGTGAATCGATGACGAACGTCAGAGAAGCAAGAAACTAGCCTGTGACACTAACATCAGCCTTACCTCCGTGCCTAGGACCATTGAAGTGGTTAGTTATAGGGGAGCCATACCATTATAGAAATCATTGAGGTGTTTTGCGGAATTGCTAACGTAGTTTCAGATTAGTCTCCGCAACGTATGTCACACCACCCAGGCGACAGATAATAGACTAGATGAGGTTGCGGGACTTAAATACATGAAACCCTCCTTGATGAAGAATTCTGCTTTTTGGGAAGGTCACCGAGGGGAGAGGAAGACGTGTGAAAAAGTAACACATCAACGTGCATTATTGCACGGCCTAGTGCATGGGAGGCCGTGGGGGCTGGTGTGTGGGCGACTACTGACCAGCAAGTCCTTCAGGTTTCTGTCCCATTGGCGCCTGGGAGGCCGTGGGGGCTGGTATGTGGGCGACTACTAACCAACAAGTTCTTCAGGTTTCTGTCCCATTGGCGACTGGGAGGCTGTGGGGGCTGGTGTGTGAGCGACTACTAACCAGCAAGTCCTTCAGGTTGCTGTCCCATTGGCGACCGGGAGGCTGTGGGGGCTGGTCTGTGGGCGACTACTAACCAACAAGTTCTTCAGGTTTCTGTCCCATTGGCGACTGGGAGGCTGTGGGGGCTGGTGTGGGGGCGACTACTGACCAGCAAACCCTTCAGGCTTCTATCCCATTTGTAGACGACAATGGGAGGATCGGGACAATCCTCAATAGTTGCAGGATAATGATGGGAAGGTGACAGGATAAGATATCCCGGACAGAGGCGCAGTGAGGGTGATAAGGGATATCAAGTTTCACACGGCCAGAGAGACGTATGTGAGTAGGAGTGAGGGAGTCGTGACGGGAGAAGGAAGGGCAGAACCCACTGGAGGGCGGAAGAGAGGGTGGTCTCAGGGTAGAGTCGCTCACATCAGAAGTCCAGCACCTCGTGAGCTCTGAGAAGGAAGTCTTCGTCATCCTGACAGAGGATGAGTTGGGAGAAGGAGACCGAATCGCAACAGGATTGAGTATGGGAGGAAGTGTAGTGTTGGTAGTTGCAGGAGCCAGTAGTGTAACAGCCATTTTTGTTTCTAGAACTAAGAAAAGTGTCTATAAAAGAGAACGTAGACATAGCTTCAGAAGATTGAGAGAGAGAGTGAGGGAGAAAGATTGCGGGCTGGTTATCTTATCATACACCTACAGCCTAGCATACACACTCAAAGGTGCGAATAGTGGACACCCTGTAGACAATAAGAGACAGAGCTCTCATCACATGCGAGTGTGAAGATTTGTCTGTGCACGAATTGAGATTGATGTAGAAGGCAGTCTGACTGTTCTCCAGGACCATTGGTGTCTGTTCGAGGAATAATGGGCCCTCTACGATTGGAGTGTCTCGTCTCGTGAAATTGGTGGCAAAAAATGGGGTTCTTCCAGAACACTGGGATAAACTCCCGATCAATGTTAACCCATATTTGTACGTTCTACGGCATAAAGCAGTCAACCCTGACAGAGATCGGCAGATTCATCCCCTCACCCCCCCCCCCTCCCCGCCCCCACCCCACCTAGACGACGGATCGAGGAATGGCAGAGCACAACGAGTTAGATAGTTGACTACTGATTTGTAATACGACTGAATTAGACTAAGTTCAAGGTTTATGTTATTTCAAATATGAGATTTAGAACCTGGGTACACCATTCCGGAGGTACCACCAACAACTATGGCTTCAATCCTCTGTGTGAGTGAAATATATATATGATTTAGTTAGTTGTTATTTTCTTTTGTTGATATTGTGTAACAATTTCTCATGCAATAAATATTATTTTGTGTTAATGGTTAACGATAGTTGTAGTGTTTTCTAAGATTGAAGTGTAAGGTCTTAGAGTCTGTATTGTAGCTCAGTATACCCTAAGCCTAAACTACAACAATAGGTTTGTAGTAGACAGTGCTGGAGAGGCCAGAGGGAGATAGGGATCGTGATGTCGATAAAGTGGACAATCGTGTGAGAGATGTCACAGGTGTGGGATATGTCAGACGTGTGGGAGATACCAGACGTCTGGGAGATGTCACAGGTGTGGGAGATGCCAGACGTCTGGGAGATGTCACACGTGTGGGAGATGTCAGACGTCTAGGAGATGTCAGACGTCTGGGAGATGTCAGACGTCTGGGAGATGTCAGACGTCTGGGAGATGTCAGACGTCTGGGAGATGTCACACGTGTGGGAGATGTCACACGTTTGGGAGATGTCACACGTGTGGGAGATGTCAGACGTGTACTGAATAGATTGGTGGAAGTTATTGGCAAAGGCAATGAAGAATAAGAAGTCCTTCTCAAGTAAATAATGTGAATCCCATCGTTGGTGCATCGGTAGTTCATTGGCGGGTAAAGGGCTGTAATACTGATGCCAAATCAGGTATTCCAGGTGTCAAAAGAGGAAACCAGCGTATCTGAGGACCACTCTAGTGGCCATACCTACGCCGCCGCTCTGGTCAAAGATCTGGACATTGAACCCAGCGATGGGGAGGAGCTTGGCCAGACGGAGGGTGGTGGACGAGAAGATAGATGAGTTATCTCTCTGGTTAATCCTCATCTCATACCGTCCTCCATCCGTCTGCCTACCTCTTCCCTCTCTATCTAAATCCTCATCTCATACCGTCCTCCGTCCGTCTGCCTACCTCTTCCCTCTCTATCTAAATCCTCATCTCATACTGTCCTCCATCCGTCTGCCTACCTCTTCCCTCTCTATCTAAATCCTCATCTCATACTGTCCTCCATCCATCTGCCTACCTCTTCCCTCTCTATCTAAATCCTCATCTCATACTGTCCTCCAACCGTCTGCCTACCTCTTCCCTCTTCATCTAAAAAAGCTTACCCGACCTTCTCCCACTTCTGATGTCCTTCAGGCCACGGGATCCCGCCTTTTTCCTCATTTGGAATCCTGCATCTGACTCCAGAGGTGCCATCTGACTCAAGAAGACCGACCTGACTCATGAGGAGAGACCTGACTCAAGAGGAGCCATCTCACTCAAGAGGACCGACCTGACTCAAGAGGATCGACCTGACTCAAGAGGAGCCATCTGACTCAAGAGGACCGACCTGACTCAAGAGGACCGACCTGACGTTTTCAAAGATAAGAAACCTATTTCAGCCTACATATTAACAGCCCCATTAATGTATTCTTCCATTCTTTGATTCGCTAGTTCTTTGTTGTTCCTCTTCGTTGTCTCTGATGAAGACCTTTCGGCGGTAACAAGGGTCTCGTTCCTCTTTTCGTCTCAGTGCGGTGTTCACCTTGTCTTGTTTTACACAATTGTCAAACAACTGGCTTCGTATCCCATACTACTCTATTACTGCAACGCATCCTGCTCCATCACTCCATCACCGTATCCCATACTACTCTATTACTGCAACGCATCCTGCTCCATCACTCCATCACCGTATGCCATACTGCTCCATCATCGTATCCCATACTGCTCCATCACTTCATCACCGTATCCCATACTGCTCCATCACCGTATCCCATACTGCTCCATCACTCCATCACCGTATCCCATACTGCTCCATCACCATATCCCATACTGCTCCATCACATCCCATACTGCCCCACGATCCGTCCAGTATTTCACACACGTCTTATGGTAAATAACGTTTCAGTGCATCCCCTCCGCTTGCACAAGCCGAACTGGGCTCTGTTGAGATGATGTTCAGCCATCGGTCGTATTCTCCGATGAAGAAGTTGTGCATGCATCTTCCTGTATGACTTAACAGTGGAATGGCCCTATAGGTGTTACAGTTCCACGTAAGGGTCTTTCCTTTTCACGTGGGCACCAGTGTCTGCCCACACGCTTGGATTGTCTCTGAAGAAATGTCATTGGCATGGCTTGGCTTGGTTCGTTCTCAATCTCCGACTACCAAACCCTGACACGGGCCTAAGTAGCAGAATGTAGTCCAGATAAAGAAGTGCGTTGTGTCGTAGTTTACAGCTTGACTGCGATATTTGCACTTTTCCATCCAACATATCCGACTTCAGCAATCATTTTTTGAGTACCGGGCTAACTTTCCCTCTTCGATCCCTTCTCCTTAGCCAGTCTGCCCTGCTGCAGCCTTTTATCCAGGATCACCACGTGCAGGTGTAGAAGGGTCTTGGCAGCTCTGGTTCGCTGGCCCTGACGCTAGCATTCCGCTATGGGTCGCTAACTGTAGCTCATGCGCTGCTCAGCATCTTGATCCCAAATGCCATTGTCCCCAAAGCCTTGTTCTCCTGACTGTTTGTGAGTACTCGGCTACCTCTCGAACCAGTCTGCCTGATCTTAAGTGGCCAGGGCGCAGCTTCCTGCCTTCCTTCCTTCCTGTCTTCCTTCCTTCCTGTGTTCCTGCGTTCCGTCATTCCTTCCTTCCTGCCTTCCTTCATTCCTTCCTTCCCGTCTTCCTTCCTTCCTGTTTTCCTGCCTTTCGTCCTTCCTTCCTGCCTTCCTTCCTTCCTGCCTTCCTTCCTTCCTGCCTTCCTTCCTGCCTTCCTTCCTTCCTTCCTTCCTTCCTTCCTGCCTTCCTTCCTTCGTTCCTGTCTGTTTTCATTCCTGCTTTCTTTCCTTCCTTCCTGCCTTCCTTCCTTCCTTCCTTCCTTCCTGCCTTCCTTCCTTCCTGCCTTCCTTCCTTCCTTCCTGTCTGTTTTCATTCCTGCTTTCTTTCCTTCCTTCCTGCCTTCCTTCCTTCCTTCCTTCCTGCCTTCCTTCCTTCCTTCCTTCCTTCCTTCCTGCCTTCCTCTCACAGGCGTTAATGATTGTGACTGGGTGGATCGCCTTTCAGTCTCATAACTTGAGACTGTGTGGATCGCCCTTAAGTCTCATCGGTTGAGATTGGGTGGATCGTCCTCAATCTCATCACTTTAACGCTCTTAACGAACTATCTAAGTAGGAGGTTGTTATATTTGAGAGATGCTTGCCTTACTGTGTCCAGACTTCCTCCTTAGCCGTCTTGATAATATGTCTGTTATGTCTACTAATAGTCTGGTAAGAAACATAATCGGCTGGCTCCACGTGAAGTGAGCCATGTCTTGGTCCGTTTCTGTGCGGCCTTTATGGACACCCCTCCATCCCACCAGAATGTTCTGTTATGCCCCTGCTGTAGCTGAAGGACTTCCTTCCCCATGCCTTTTAGAGACGGATCGTCGTTTGGAGGAGGCCCATTAGTCGTACCATAACAGAGCTGCTGGGATATAGGACACGATCTACAAGTGAGCGGGCCACAGGGGATATAGGATACAATCTACAAGTGAGCGGGCCACAGGGGATATAGGACACGATCTACAAGTGAGTGGGCCACACGTAGTACAGGACACCATCTACAAGTGAGCGGGCCACAGGGGATATAGGACACGATCTACAAGTGAGCGGGCCACACGGGATAAATGACACGATCTACAAGTGAGCGGGCCACACGGGATAAATGACACGATGTTCACGTCAGCGGGCCACAGAAACAAATTCATTCACTAGCACGGTTCTGTTCTGTGACGGGTGACCACATGATGGAGAGGCTCAACACTTTCAACCACAGAACGTGTAGGCAGGTGATCTTAGCCCAGATGTGTTCAGTCTTCATTTAGATGATCTTCGGACATCTTGTCACCACATAACTCACATCGGACAGCGGAGATGTATCTTTCTTGTCGCCACATAACTCACATCGGACAGCAGAGATGTATCTTTCTTGTCGCCACATAACTCACATCGGACAGCGGAGATGTATCTTTCTTGTCGCCACATAACTCACATCGGACAGCGGAGATGCATCTTTCTTGTGGCCTGTGTCCTGCGTGTGCGTTTCAGCATCAGGTTATGAAGAGGTTTCTTGGCCGGGCCCTAGTATGTGCTTTTGCCTTTCAGCGTCAGGTTTCGGAGGTTCCTTGACCCGGCCCTAGTATGTGCTTGTGCCTTTCAGCGTCAGGTTACGGAGGTTCCTTGACCCGGCCCTAGTATGTGCTTGTGCCTTTCAGCGTCAGGTTACGGAGGTTCCTTGACCCGGCCCTAGTATGTGCTTGTGCCTTTCAGCGTCAGGTTACGGAGGTTTCTTGACCCGGCCCTAGTATGTGCTTGTGCCTTTCAGCGTCAGGTTACGGAGGTTCCTTGACCCGGCCCTAGTATGTGCTTGTGCCTTTCAGCGTCAGGTTACGGAGGTTCCTTGATCCGGCCCTAGTATGTGCTTGTGCCTTTCAGCGTCAGGTTACGGAGGTTCCTTGACCCGGTCCTAGTATGTGCTTGTACACGGGAAGCTTTACTGTTTCTGTCATTTTAGTTATCCCTCTTTTGCATGGCCGAACATTCTATCTGAACAGCATGGCTTTCTGAGGGATACGATCTGGTGTTTGATGTGTCAAGTGGCAGAACTATTTGGTTTGTTGTCTCTTGATGAGGTCTAGCACTGGTGTTGTACCTGCTTGTCTCTTGATGAGATCTAGCACTGGTGTTGTACCTACATGTCTCCTGATGAGGTCTAGCACTGGTGTTGTACCTGCTTGTCTCTTGATGAGGTCTAGCAGTGGTGTTGTACCTGCTTGTCTCTTGATGAGGTCTAGCAGTGGTGTTGTACCTGCTTGTCTCTTGATGAGGTCTAGCAGTGGTGTTGTACCTGCTTGTCTCTTGATGAGGTCTAGCAGTGGTGTTGTACCTGCATGTCTCTTGATGAGGTCTAGCACTGGTGTTGTACCTACGTGTCTCTTGATGAGGTCCGGCACTAGTGTTGTACCTACTTGTCCCTTAGTGAGGTCTAGCACTGGTGTTGTACCTACTTGTCTCTTGGTGAGGTCTAGCACTGGTGTTGTTTCTTGGTGAGGTCTAGCACTGGTGTTGTACCTACTTGTCTCCTGATGAGGTCTAGCACTGGTGTTGTACCTACTTGTCTCTTGATGAGGTCTAGCACTGGTGTTGTACCTACTTGTCTCTTGATGAGGTCCGGCACTAGTGTTGTACCTACTTGTCTCTTGGTGAGGTCTAGCACTGGTGTTGTACCTACTTGTCCCTTGGTGAGGTCTAGCACTGGTATTGTACCTACTTGTCTCTTGATGAGATCTAGCACTGGTGTTGTACCTGCTTGTCTCTTGATGAGATCTAGCACTGGTATTGTACCTACATGTCTCCTGATGAGGTCTAGCACTGGTGTTGTACCTACTTGTCTTCTGGTGAGGTCTAGCACTGGTGTTGTACCTAATTGTCTCCTGATGAGGTCTAGCACTGGTGTTGTACCTAATTGTCTCTTGGTGAGGTCTAGCACTGGTGTTGTACCTACTTGTCTCTTGATGAGGTCTAGCACTGGTGTTGTACCTAATTGTCTCCTGATGAGGTCTAGCACTGGTGTTGTACCTACTTGTCTCTTGGTGAGGTCTAGCACTGGTGTTGTTTCTTGGTGAGGTCTAGCACTGGTGTTGTACCTACTTGTCTCTTGATGAGATCTAGCACTGGTGTTGTACCTGCTTGTCTCTTGATGAGATCTAGCACTGGTGTTGTACCTACTTGTCTCCTGATGAGGTCTAGCACTGGTGTTGTACCTACTTGTCTCTTTGTGAGGTCTAGCACTGGTGTTGTAACTACTTGTCTCTTTGTGAGGTCTAGCACTGGTGTTGTACCTACTTGTCTCTTGGTGAGGTCTAGCACTGGTGTTGTACCTACTTGTCTCCTGATGAGGTCTAGCACTGGTGTTGTACCTACTTGTCTCTTAATGAGGACTAGCACTGGTGTTGTACCTACTTGTCTCTTGATGAGGTCTAGCACTGGTGTTGTACCTACTTGTCTCCTGATGAGGTCTAGCACTGGTGTTGTACCTACTTGTCTCTTGATTAGGTCTAGCACTGGTGTTGTACCTACTTGTCTCCTGATGAGGTCTAGCACTGGTGTTGTACCTACTTGTCTCTTGGTGTGGTCTAGTACTGGTGTTGTACCTACTTGTCTTTTGATAAGGTCTAGCACTGGTGTTGTACCTACTTGTCTCTTGGTGAGGTCTAGCACTGGTGTTGATTCTTGGTGAGGTCTAGCACTGGTGTTGTACCTACTTGTCTTTTGATGAGATCTAGCACTGGTGTTGTACCTGCTTGTCTCTTGATGAGATCTAGCACTGGTGTTGTACCTACTTGTCTCCTGATGAGGTCTAGCACTGGTGTTGTACCTACTTGTCTTTTGATGAGGTCTAGCACTGGTGTTGTACCTACTTGTCTGTTGATTAGGTCTAGCACTGGTGTTGTACCTACTTGTATCCTGATGAGGTCTAGCACTGGCGTTGTACCTACTTGTCTCTTGGTGAGGTCTAGCACTGGTGTTGTACCTACTTGTCTCTTGGTGAGGTCTAGCACTGGTGTTGTACCTACTTGTCTCTTGGTGAGGTCTAGCACTGGTGTTGTGCCTACTTGTCTCCTAATATCTTCGTTTCTGATTCTATCCATTTTTGTTACTCCAAACATTCTGCGTAAGGCCTGTCTTCTCTGTTGTTATGTTGTTTCTTTTATCTGTGAGTGTAAATGTGAAATTCGGGCCCAGATAGCAAAAGTGGGTAGGAATATCGTGTTGTTTAGCGCTCTTCTAGTATCCATTGTCACGTGTTTACATTATTCCGGTCAATGATTTGACTCGCTTTATTACATCTGTTTTAGATTTCAGTGTGTCTTTGCCATCGGCTGAGATTATGTTACCCAGGGACGTGAAATGTTTCACCTGCTTTATTTGTTGCTCTCGGATATTGTTCTTTCTATTTCCTTTCTTGCAAACATCAAAACTCTAGTACCAACCAATAAATCCGACCCAACCAATAAATCCGACCCAACCAATAAATCCGACCCAACCAACAAATCCGACCCAACCAATAAATCCGACCCAACCAATAAATCCGACCCAACCAATAAATCCGACCCAACCAATAAATCCGACCCATCCAATAAATCCGGACCAACTAACAAATCCGGACCAACTAACAAATCCGGACCAACTAACAAATCCGGTCCAACCAACAAATCCGGCCCAACTTACAAATCCGGCCCAACCAACAAACCCGGCCCAACTAACAAATCCGGCCCAACTTACAAATCCGGCCCAACTAACAAATCCGGCCCAACTAACAAATCCGGTCCAACCAACAAATCCGGCCCAACTTACAAATCCGGCCCAACCAACAAACCCGGACCAACTAACAAATCCAGCCCAACTAACAAATCCTCAAAACCAACAAATCCGACCCAACCAACAAATTCGTTATAACCAACAAATCCGTCTCAATGCCGAAGATATATTTGTGGGACGGAAAGGTGCAAATATCGCAGTCAAACTGTAAACTAGTGACACAAAGCATTCCGTTCTCTGGACTACCTCCTGCTACTTGCAAAGCCCTGTTAAGGGTTTGGTAGTGGGAGATTAAGAACGTTCAGGGCTTGGTAGTGGGAGATTGAGAACGTTCAGGGCTTGGTAGTGGGAGATTGAGAACGTTCAGGGCTTGGTAGCGGGAGATTGAGAACGTTCAGGGATTGGTAGCGGGAGATTGAGAACGTTCAGGGATTGGTAGAGGGAGATTGAGAACGTTCAGGGCTTGGTAGCGGGAGTGAGAGAACGAATGAAAAAGAAAAGTCTCAAAACTCGGTCTCA
>JAVGWX010000011.1:91507818-91702818 GCA_036924085.1 Ariolimax columbianus | reverse complement strand
AACAGGGTGGTTCCCGAAACCACTTGGCCACTGTAGGCTAGAGGTAACTTAAAATGGTGGAAACATATTTGAGCTGGACACTGGACAAGCAGGTGAGAGGGTCCCAACAGAGTTTACGTACATCGGACATTCTTTAACAAAGCCGGCCTGCATTTTATTTGTCCAAGAATCTGGTTGTGGAAAGGATGGATGGTCAGTTTTACTGGAGTTATTTCTAGTTTGGTTGGATAGTTCTAGAGACTGAACAAGTGTAAGAGTGTAAGAGAGAGGTGGACAGTGTAGAAGAGAGGTGGACAGAGTGTATAAGAGAGGTAGACAGTGTTTAAGAGAGGTAGACAGTGTTAGAGAGGGGTGGATAGAGTGTAACAGAGATGTGGACAGAGCGTAAGGGAGAGGTGAACGAAGTATAAGAGAGATGTGGACAGAGCGTAAGGGAGAGAGAGGTGGACATATTGTAAGAGAGAGAGAAGTGGACAGAGTGTAAGGAAGAGATTTGGACAGAGTTTAAGAAAAAGAGAAGGGTGTGGGCAGAGTGTAAGAGAGAGAGAGAGAGAGAGGTTGACATAATGTAAGAGAGACAGAGAGAGAGATAGAGAAGTGGAAAGAGTGAAAGAGAGTGCTGGACAGAGTGTAACAGAAAGGTGGACAGATTGTAAGAGAGTGGTAGACAGAGTGTAAGAGAGAGGTGAACAGAATTTAAGATAAAGGTGAACAGAGTGCAAAAGATAGGTTAAAAGAGTGTAAGAGAGTGAGAGAGGTGGACAGAATGTAAGAGAGGTGGACAGAGTTTAAGAAAGAGGTGGACGGAGTGTAAAGGAGAGAGAGGTGGAGTGAGTGTAAGAGAGAGCGGGAGGTAGACAGAGTTTAGAAGAGAGATAGGTTGACAGAATATAAGGGAGAGAGAGAAGTGGACAGAGTGTAATTGAGTGCTGGAAAGAGTGTAACAGAAGGGTTGACAGAGTGTAATAGTGTATCTGAGAGGTTGGCAGAGTGTTAGAGTGCAAGAGAATGAAGGGCAGATTGTAAAAGAGAGAGAGATGGACAAAGTGTACGAGTGCAAAAATAGGGGGACAGAGTGTACGAGAGAGATGGAGGGTGTAATGGAGAGGTGGACAGATTGTAAGATAGAGGTGGGCAGAGTGTTAGAGAGAGGTGGACAGAGTGTAAGAGAGAGGTAGGCAGCGTGTAAGAGAGAGGTGGACAGAATGTAAGAGAGAGGTGGGCAGAGTGTAAGAGAGAGGTGGGCAGAGTGTAAGAGAGAGGTGGGCAGAGTGTAAGAGAGAGGTGGGCAGAGTATTGGAGAGAGGTGGACAGAGTATTGGAGAGAGGTGGACAGAGTATTGGAGAGAGGTAGACAGAGTGTGAGAGAGAGGTAGACAGAGTGTGAGAGAGAGGTAGACAGAGTGTGAGAGAGAGAGGTAGACAGAGTATTGGAGAGAGGTAGACAGAGTGTGAGAGAGAGGTAGACAGTATTGGAGAGAGGTAGACAGAGTGTGAGTGAGAGGTAGACATAGTATTGGAGAGAGATTTGAAGTGGGGGGGGGGGGGGGGTAGTCATTTCTGTAAGAGATTTAAAGTGGGAAGTAGTTATTTCTGTAAGAGATTTGAAGTGGGAAGCAGCCATCTCAACATCCGTACAGCAGTGCTCGCAGGTTCGGTCAGGATGGGGCGCACCAGACGAACAGGCTAGTAATGGTCGCTGACACGTTGAATGCTGGTCCTGATTGTAAGGCTCGCCAAATTGACAGCTGATCACTTGTTTTCTGGCTCTATAGTCTAGGTGTCCTCTACGGAGACATGCTGGCTGTCAGCTTAGCGCGTGTATCTTCTCAATCTGTTTACACAATCCTCGTGTCATTTGTCAATCTGTTTACACAATCCTCGTGTCACTTATCAATCTGTTTACACAATCCACGTGTCACTTGTCAATCTGTTTACACAATCCACGTGTCACTTGTCAATCTGTTTACACAATGCACGTGTCACTTGCCAATCTGTTTACACAATCCTCGTGTCACTTATCAATCTGTTTACACAATCCACGTGTCACTTGTCAATCTGTTTACACAATCCTCGTGTCACTTGTCAATCTGTTTACACAATCCTCGTGTCACTTATCAATCTGTTTACACAATCCACGTGTCACTTGTCAACCTGTTTACACAATCCTCGTGTCACTTATCAATCTGTTTACACAATCCACGTGTCACTTGTCAATCTGTTTACACAATCCCCGTGTCACTTGTCAATCTGTTTACACAATCCCCGTGTCACTTATCAATCTGTTTACACAATCCACGTGTCACTTGTCAATCTGTTTACACAATCCTCGTGTCACTTGTCCGAAGTATCAGTCCTATTCTAGCAGCCTGAACTTAACTTCTTTATACTGGTTTAGAAGACCCTGCAGAGTCTGTATACAACCAGTTCCAATTACATCACCTTGCTCTAAAAGCTATGCACTTCCATTTTATTCGTAAATGCATTAACTGTCCCTGCCTCCACTACCTCCTGTGGCAATGCATTCCAAGCATTCATCACTCTCTGACTAAAAAAATGTTTCCTAATATCTAATCTGAAACCTTCTGTAGTTAATTTGTAGCTATTGTAGCAGATCCCACTGTTTGCCTTGGCCGTGATCTAACTTAGAACATTCTCACACTCATCCACGTCATCATGACCATACTCAGTAAATGACGTATCACACATCAGGTGGCATATTTATTATATCATACTCATATCATATAATGAGTAGAGAAATTACAAACACAATATAATACATATCTTAACTAAACATTCTACTAAAACGGGAATTGTAAGCATTAGCTATTGATGGAATTCCCAACTATCTAAAAAACCCAGTTCTATTGCCTTGCAATTACATCACACACACATCGCCTTAACTGCGTCTTCAACACACCTTATCAAATACTTTTCCTCACTGAAATCCCCTCAGGCGGGCGATCTCGACATAGCTCGCTCACAATGTGTCCTTGCTTACAAACACACTTTCAGATTATCCATTAATGCAAAACTCACACACCTATTTGAGCGATCCTGTTCTATCACTAAACATTCGTCCATCAGTCTACCAATCGCTCCTCTATCTAAGTCGGTGAGTTAAACATACTATCTACATTCAGTCTCTCTCTCTCTCTCCTCCATACAGCCTCTCACTCTCCCCAGCCTGTCCCTCTCTCCAGCCCCCTGAGCTAAACTTTGTCTCGAGTTATATATCCTCAAGCAAGGCCAGTGGTTGACCAATCGATCTCAGGTATGGTCATCTTCAATCCCAATTGGAACGAAACACTTTGCCCACCTGTCATTCATTATCTCGCAGCAAGCCCCGCTGCCAATTTCGTCTGTCAATCAATCTCCCCCTACCAAAATCGGAAGGCCAGTGGTCAGTTTCTGCCTGTCCACATTCCTCAACTCAACTCTGTTCTCCTTTGCTGAGACGGTGAGTGACCTTGACATGCATTCAGGTAGCTTTAAGCTTTAACATGTTCAGGCATCCTAAACTCCCCTTGCTCCGGCGGGAACTGTTACACTATGTCTTCTTGTTATTGTGGGTGATTGTATTTAAAAAACTTGTTATAGTCTAATTTATCCATTCCTCTGGTCATCTTATAAACCTGTATTAAGTCATCGCGAATTCTTCTCTCTTCTAGACACTGTAGGCCGGTTTTTCTGAGTCTTTCCTCATAACTGTAATTCTGGAATCCCACAATCAGCTTTTTTGGTCTTTTTTGTTTTCTTTGCAGCTTGTTTATGTCCCCTCTATGATAAGGGTTCCACACCTGTACACAGTACTCCATTCTAGGTCTAACTAATGCTTTATACAGTTTGACTATCACTTCCTTGCTCCTATGTTTAAAATTTCCTTTTATCATACCTAACATTGCATTTGCCTTTTTCACTGCTACCTGAACTTGCTCACTCACCTTACCTGTATGGTCTATTATAACCCCTAGGTCCCTTTCCATTTTTATTATTCTAATATTGTTCTCTCCCATTCTGTAATTATGTTCCATTTTGAATCTATCAATACCTGAATGACTGTACATTTATCTACATTAAACTCCATTTGCCAGCTTACAGAACACTCTCGAATTTTATCTAAATCCGACCTCAATATATCCACTTCTGCTTTAGATGAGACGCTACTGCATAGTTTTGTGTTATCAGCAAATTTTGCAATCATGGATCCCATATCAATATCCAAATCGTTTATATATATCAAGAACAAAATTGGTCCCAAAAACTGAGCCCTGTGGCACTCCACTTTTCACTTCACACCACTCAGATTATGCTATCATTCCGTTAACCAATTTCCAATCTATTTGGCAACTTCCCCACCTAGTCCGTGTGATTTTAACTTTCGAAATAATCTTCAATTAGATACTCAATCAAAGGCCTTTTCAAAATCTAAATAAATAACATCCACTGGCTCCCCTTATCTATCATTTTAGTAACCTCCTCCATGAATTATAATAGATTTGTTAAGCTCAATCTCCCTCTAGTAAACCCATGCTGGTTATTTCTAATTAGATTAAACTTGTCTAAATGCATTACAATGTTTTCTTTGATTATTGAGTCTAACAATTTACGGACTATGCTCGTTAAACTCACCGGTCTATAATTTGCTGAATCTGATTTTTTGCCATTTTTTGAATATGGGGATCACTCCTGCATCTTTCCAATCCCGTGGAACAATCCCTTTTGTAAGTAATTGAGAACATAATATAGTCAATGGTTTTGCTAGTTGGTCTTTAATTTCAAATATCAATTTTGTATGAATCCCATCTTGACCTGGACATTTATCCACTTTCAACCCCTCCAATTTTTTAAAAACCATTTCCTCTGTAATACAGATTGATCTTAATCCCGCTGTATCCATGTCTCTTTGAAAAAATATCTATAGGATCTGGGATCTTGGAGCAGTCCTCTTTTGTGTAGACTGTCCAAAGTACTGATTGAGCAGATTAGCAGCCTCCCTATTCTCACTTATTATTTTCCCTGTACTGTCTATGAGAGGGCCTACTTTGTCTTTCGTTCTTTGTTTATTTCTAACATAAGAGAAGAAACTTTTACTGTCAGTCTTGATCCTCTGGGCAAGTTTTTTTTCTAAGTCTATTTTTGTTGTTTTATTCACTTTGTGTGTAAGCGACACGTCCTGTCATGTCTTGTTTATTCAGCTTCCGTTATATAAGCGCGATACTTTTGTGGGTTGTGTTTGTGCGTGTGTTTATGTGTGTGTACGTGTGTGTGTGTGCATGTGATTTTATGTGTACGTGTGTGTGTGCGTGTGTTTATGTGTGCGTGTGTTTATGTGTGTGTGTGTGTGTTTATGTGTGTGTACGTGTGTGTGTGTGCATGTGATTGTGTGTGTACGCGTGTGTGTGGGTGTGTTTATGTGTGTGTGTGCGTGTATGTGTGTGTGTGTGCATGTGTTTATGTGTGTGTGTCTTTTTATGTGTGTGTGTGTACGTGTGTTTATGTGTGTGTGCGTGTGTTTATGTGTGTGCGTGTTTGTTTGTGTAGGTTGATGTGTGTATGTGTGTGTCTGTTTATGTGTGTGCGTGTGAGTGTGTGTCTGTTTCTGTGTGGGTGTGTGTATAAATGTGTTAACAAACGGAGCTACCTAAAAAATTCATGTACGAAATACCAACCAAAGGAAAGTCGATAATTGGCCGCCATTGTGCGCTCCAAGAGTCTGCGTCTGCTAATCCAATGCTTGGTGTGACCTAAAGCCTGCGGACATAGTTAGACAAGACAGACAAGCACACATTTCCGGTCAGGATGCCTGGGCAACGCGATAAGTTTCTCTCACCGCGAGGGCGAATATTGGACACGTGGTTCAAAGGGCCTCTAGCGACCTCACAGTACGAGCCGTGCCGGGTGAGACGGATGGCAAAGATGGCGTATCTAGCGGAAGACAATGGACGTGCGGTTAATAAGGCTGTGGGGGGGGGGGGGGGGGGAGACGATGATAAGGCAGGTATTGGTCTAAGTGTGAGGGTGGGTGGGGGACGACTGTGTTGGGGCAGGTATTGATCTAAGTTTGGGGATGGGGCTAGTGTGTTGGGGCGGGTATTGGTCTTCTTGTTCTTCTTCTTCTTACGCTGTCAGAAGTCAACCATTATTTTTTTCGAAAAAAGCAGCGGTCAGCTTGAGGCTGTCGACACTGCCATAGAGCTTGTCTAGTGTTGCAACAGGTGATGACCACATCTGCTCTCTCTGATCCTCGTATGTCGGGCAGTTTTGCAGCAGATGTTCAGCAGTCATTTTCCCGGTACCACACGGGCATTCGTCAGTGCCACCTATCTTCAATTTCTTGAATAGGTGGTACCTCAGTCTATTGTGGCCAGTGTGAAGTCTGAAGACCACGACCTGCTCTTTTCTGTTCAACTGGTAATAGGCATCGTTTTGTGTGTAGCCAGTATGTTCGGTTTCCCCTTTGGTCATGTATCTAGCTCTAATAAGCCGTTTTGACTCTTCGTATGTCACACTAGTAAGTTCGGTATTTTTCTGGCTTTTTAGTGCTGTGACTACGGCCATGGCATCTGTAAGCAGGACTATATGGCTTTCATTTATTTTGCATGTCACCATTTCTTCTACTGCAGCCCTCAGTGCCTCTGCTCTGAAATTGCTTGAGTATTTTCCAGTTGCCACTGATAATGTTGCTTTCCTACCATTTGGTAAGCTCAGGATTGCTCCTGCCCCTCCGTTCTGTGTTGTGTTTGTTACAGAGCCGTCAGTGTATGCATGGGTCCAGCCCATGCTTGGGTAGTTTTTCGTTATGTACCTCAATGTTATGTCTCTTCTTTATTTTTCAGTCTGGCTGTTCTTGTTTCCAATACCTGGTATATTTTCTACAACCTCTGGAAATATTTGCTGCCTCCAGGTAGGTTTGCGTACAGTAGGGATGGGCTTTTGTGTTGTTTATGCGTTGATAGGGTCTTCGTTCATTTTTGCTTTGGCTATTTCTGCAAAGTTTCTCCGCTTTAGTTTCCCATTTCCAAAATTATTTAGTCTTTTATGCATTGGATGGTCAGTCAGTCTTCTGAGTTTTTCTGCTTGCTGCTGGCCTTTGCAGTCTCTTCTGTCGGTCATGGATTGCAGATTTGTAATCTTTTCCAGTTCTATAATTGGCGTTGACTTCCTGCCTCCTGTTATAACTCTCATGGCTTGGTTTTGGAGTTTGCTAATTTTATCAAAGTTCGCCTTTGCTACTGTTGTCCATGCCGCAATGCCATACTCGAGAACTGGTCTCACTCTTCCAGCGTACGGTTTTTTTAGTATGCTTTCGTCTGCTCCCCAGCTTGGGCCAGCAAGTTTCCTCATGATTGCCGTTCTTTCTCCGGCTCTCATTCGGTTTCTCTCGATCTGACTTTTCTATGTCATGCGCCGATCAAATGTGACTCCCAGGTAGTTTGGGTTGTCGTTTGGCCGCAGATATTTGCCGTTACGACTTATTTTTCTGTTTTTGGGGTTTGTTTGAAAGCGAGAATATCGTACATGTTTTTTTTTCCTTATTTATTTTGACCAGCCATGAGTTCGCCCACTCCTCCAGCGATATTAGGGCCTGCTGCATCCGATTTCTTGCTATGGTGAGTTTTTTTTCAGAGGTCCACATAGCCAGATCGTCTGCAAACATGGAGCTATGGACTCTTCTTGGTATATTCTCTGCGATGTTATTTATATACACCAGAAAGAGTGTAGGTGACAGTACTCCTCCTTAGGGTACTCCCTGCTCAAGTGTCACCTTTTTGCTCATATGCCCTTGTACTTGAACTCTGGCTGTTCTGTTTTTGAGGTAGTGGCTGATCCATCTGTAGATTTTCCACCAAACTTCACTTCTTCGTAGCTTGACTTTAAGTCCCTCTTTCCCCACCTTGTCAAATGCCTTCTCTAAATCCACCCAAACCGCTACTGTGTGTTTTTTCTCCTGGTAAGCATCCTCTATTTCCTGTGCTATGAGAGTGATCTGATCCTCAGTGGCTCTGTGCTGTCTAAAGCCTGCTTGACTCCCCAGCACATGAGTGGGTGACCACCAGTAGCATTGGGTTGGCCCCTTAGAGGCGTGAGGCCTGGCACTCTCGCTGCCTGGCGGGACTCTACAGGATGAGAGTTGTAGTTGATAGGTTGTACCGTCATCATTCAATGATATACGTTGGACTGTTTCGTTAAGCCTGTGGCCCAGTGCATTCGATTTTAACAGGCATGTCTGTAGGGATGCCCTCCTTAGCATTTGGCTGTCCCCAGCCTATCTGCAAGGCAGCAGTTGTTTTTGGTCAGAGTTGTCTCACTTAGGGAAGTTGTCTTGCAGGACTATCGTGTCTTCCCCACTCGTGTCTATAGGGTGTGGCAATGATTTAATATGATGGACTATGTACTAGTTTGTACTATCCCGGAAGAGAGGCAGTCCAGTGTGTCTGTGTCCCAGGATCGTCACGTCCTACCAGAAACGTAGCATGTGCATGTGAGTGAGGTATCTCTTTGCTCCCTTTATTTTCTCGACTCATCTGCAGTGATGGCACGCCTAGCATTCTCTGCCACCTGGGAGGATGTCACAATAGGGCAGAGGTGCAATGTCCGCTGGTCTGCATCTCTTCTGCGTCCATTGGGATGACTGATAGCAGACAGAGGTAAAGAGCGTCCCCTTTAACCAGGGGACAAGCCTGGCCATGGCACTGAGATGTTTTTCGCCTGGTGTGCGGACATATCTCATGATCAAGGGTTGAGTCTCAACAGTCCGCAGTGAGGTGGCTGCTCTACTGCTTACGACACCCCGACCGAGAACTAAGTCTTCTACTAGTGGTTTCACAAACCATCGCCGTATGGTGTGAATGTCGAGCAGCTTCCCGCCCGCTTTGATCAGCGGACGGCATATACGTCATTCTGCGGCTCGACCGGGTCGGGCTGAGACGCGAGCCCCAAGTCCCAACCATATCGTAGCCTCCCATCGTAGTGCTGCTGAAATTTTGGGCGGGATTGCGGCTTAGAGGCGTTCAGCCGTAATCCTTCACATGGTAGCCTCGCGCCATTGGCTTATCCGCCTAGCACGTGGACCAAATGTCTGCGACTTCTCTCGAATTGAGCAGGATTACCGTAGCAGCGCCCTGTCATTTGTAGGGTAAAACTGACCTATCTTCCGAGGGTCTAATACCAGCACCCGTTCGTTATTAGACCCAACGAATCAAATAGAGGGATTGTTATTCAGTCAATGATCAAGTGTCTGAAACTTGCGATTCCTCTAGGGTTAAGCAGGATTACCGTAGCAACTCTCTTTTTCATTAAGAGGGTAAAACTGACCTGTCTTCCGTGAGTCTAATTTCAGCACACTTTCCTTATTAGACCCAACGAAAATGCTCTTAGTCTGTCAGTCATTTTACAGTGTTGGCGTGTTGAGTCAAATTAAGCCGAAGGCTCCACTCCTGTTGGTGCCCTTCCGTCAATTTCTTTATCGAACACTGGATGCGAGACAATCGAGCCATTGAGAGCCTAGCCCCAGATTTTCGAGGGTTTAATTCCAGCACACGTTCCCTATTAGACCCAACGAAAGTGCTCTCGGCCTGTCAATCATTTCAATGTTGCCGTTTTGAGTCAAATTAAGCCGCAGGATCAACTCCTGATGGTGCCCTTCCGTCAATTCCTTTAAGTTCCAACTGTGCAACCATACTTCCCCCCAAACCCAAACATTTTGGTTTCCCGGAAGCTGCCCGCAGAGTCATCAAAGCAACTCCTGCGGATCGCTAGTCGGTATCGCTTATGGTCAGAACTACGACGGTATCTTATCGTCTTCGCGCCTATGACTTTCGTTCTTGATTAATGAAAACATTCTTGACAAATGCTTTCGCAGTAGCTCGTCTTGCGGCAATCCAAGAATTTCACCTCTAACGCCGCAATACGAATGCCGCCGTTTGTCCCTGTTAATCATTACCTCCAGTTCAGAAAACCAACAAAATAGAACCGAGGTCCTATTTCATTATTCCATGTACCATTATTCAGGCAGCGGAGGCCTGCTATGAACACTCTAATAATTGATGGAAGGGCACCACCAGGAGTGGAGTCAGCGGCTTAATTTGACTCAACACGCCAACACTGTAAAATGACTGACAGACTAAGAGCATTTTAGTTGGGTCTAATAAGGAACGTGTGCTGAAATTAGACTCACGGAAGACAGGTCAGATCTTTAACCTTCAAATGAAAGAACGCTACGGAAATCGTGTTTAACCCCGCAGAAACCGCAGATTTCAGATACCTGGTCATCGACAAACAAAAGCCCTCTATTAATTCGTCTGGTCTAATAGTGAACGGGTGCTGGTAATAGACCATCGGAAGACAGGTCAGTTTTACCCTACTAATGACAGGGCGTTGCTACGGTAATCCTGCTCAATTCGAGAGGAGCGGCAGACATTTTGGTTTGCGTACCAGGCTGATAAGCCAATGGCGCGAGGCTACCATGTGAGGGATTACGGCCGAACGCCTGTAAGCCGGAATCCCGCCCAAAATCGCAGCACTACTGCAAAGGGAGGCTTCGACATGGTCGGGACCTGGGTTAGTACAAACCAGTACATAGTCCATATCATATATCATATCTCACATATCATCACCGCACCCTGCAGACACGAGTAGCGAAGACTCGTTAGTGTTGTAAGACAACTTCCATAAGAGAGACAACTCTGATCACAAACAACTGCTGCCTTGCAGATAGGCTGGGGACAGCCAAAGGCTAAGGAGGGCATCCCTACAGAAACGCCTGTTGAAATCGGATGCACTGGGCCACATGCTTAACAAAACAGTGCAACGTAAATCGCAGTATGATGACAGTACAACTTATCAGAAAAACGTATGGCGCTCATCCTGCGGAGTCCCGCCAGGCAGCGAGAGTACCGGGCCTCATGCCTCGAAGAGGCCCACCCTTAACTACTGGTGGTCACCCACCCATGTGTCGTGGAGTCAAGGCACATGACTATGGGGCAATTTCTATTGACCAAAAACTCAAGACCCTCAAAATACTACAGTGGAATGCGGAGGGAGTCATTAACAAAAAGCTTTCCCTAACACATCACTTGCATGAAGGTAAGATTGACGTGGCATGTATCCAAGAAACGCACCTCAACAGCAACCATACATTCTCAATCAGAGGATACCAGGCCTTCCACCTGGACAGAGAAGGTCACAAAGGAGGGGTTCTGATACTGACCCGTAACTGCATACCGAGTAGCGCGGTAGCTGTCAATCACACCAGACAAGCAGAAATTGTAGGAGTTGACATAATGGCTCAAGAGACGAAGATCCGCATCTTCAACCTGTACGGACCACCAAACAAAGACCTGTCGCTCTCGAGTATGGAAGTCAAAGACTCCAACTGCATAGTAGTTGGAGACTTCAACAGCCACTCGGAGAGATGGGGATACTCGGACACAGACAGCAGAGGTGACGAAGGATAGCCCTAGCTTCTATTCTAGAACATGGCATACCACCTCGACTCCAGATTTGACCTTCTCTACAATGGACATTCACCATAAAATAGACCGCCAGGTGCTAAACCAATTAGCTGGTAGCGATAACAGGCCAATTAGGCTAGAAATCGATATGGAAGTAGGCCCACAGGAGACAAAACCGCTCCCACGTTGGAATTACAAACGAGTCGACTGGGACAGATTTGCAATCCTGACAGATGGGCTGTGTGAAACCATCAACACACGGACGGAACAACAAAATGAAGCCCATGGTGGAAAGCCTAAGCAAAGCAATAATGCAAGCTGCCACTGAAACCATCCCAAGAGGGGCTAGGAAAAATTATAAGCCCTATTGGAATGATGAGTTGCAGAAAGCGGAAGACGCAATCACAAATGCCAGGAACATGGCAGAGCGAGAACAATCAGTAGAGGCAAACATCGCCCTCAAAGCCGCCACGGCTAAATACAAATACACTCTAAACCAAACAGCAAGAGAAAGCTGAAAAAACAAAACAGAAAGTGCCAACTTAGACAAAGAAGGGAACAAACTATGGAAGTTAGTCAGAGCCATTAACGACGAAACTCCGTCAAACAAACAAATTACAATCAAGCAGGGCGAAAACTTGCTCACTGGAAAAACAGCCGCAAACGCCTTTGTCGAACACTATGCCAAAGCGAACCACATAGATGTCCCTGCAGATAGGCATACGGACATTAATGAAGAGCAAAAGGGGCACGACAACATCAATATGGCACCAGAAGAGCACATGATGGCAAAACTAACAATGAGCGAAATGGAAGAGGCCATGAGAACATTAAAGAAAAGGAAATCTCCCGGAAAAGACGGGATAACAAACGAAATGCTGATGGGGCTGGGCCAAACAGCAAAGAGGAAACTGCTATCAGTCCTGAACCAAAGCTGGAAAAGGGATATTGTACCCCAGGCATGGAAAGACGCAGTACTTGTACCAGTACCAAAGAAAGGAAAAGACAAAACCGATCCACTATCAGCCTACTGAGCTATGTCGGCAAACTGATGGAACGTATGATAAACACCAGACTGATGTGGCATCTGGAAGAAAAACGGATACCACAGCAAGCAGGCTTTAGACAGCACAGATCCACTGAGGACCAGGTCATCCTCATAGCCCAGGAAACAGAAGATGCCTACCAGGAGCAAAAGCATACAATAGCGGTTTGGGTGGACCTGGAAAAGGCATTTGACAAAGTCTGGAAAGATGGATTTAGAGTCAAACTAAGAAGAAGTGATGTTTGTGGGAAAATGTACAAGTGGATCAACCACTACCTCAAAAACGGAACGGCCAGAGTCCAAGTACAAGGGCAGATAAGCAAAAAGGTGACACTTGAGCAGGGAGTACCCCAAGGGGGAGTACTGTCACCCACACTCTTCCTGGTATATATAAACGACATTACAGAGAATATACCAAGAAGAGTCCATAGCTCAATGTTTGCAGACGATCTGGCTATGAGGACCTCTGAAAAGAATCTCACCATAGCAAGAAATCGGATGCAGACGGCCCTAACATCGCTGGAAGAGTGGGCGAACTCGTGGCTGGTCAAAATAAACGAGGAGAAAACCACGTGTACAATATTCTCGCTTTCAATCAAATCCCAAAACACCAAATTAAGCCTAAATGGCAAAATCCTGCAGCCAAACGACAACCCAACCTATCTGGGAGTCACATTTGATCGGGGCATGACATGGAAAAGTCAGATCGAGAGAAACCGAATGAGAGCCAGAGAAAGAATGGCAATCATGAGGAAACTTGCTGGCACAAGCTGGGGAGCAGACGAAAGTATACTAAAGAAACTGTACACTGGAAGAGTGAGACCAGTTCTCGAGTATGGCATTGCGGCATGGACAACAGCAGCAAAGGCGAACTTCGATAAAGTTAACAAACTTCAAAACCAAGCCATGAGAGTTATAACAGGAGGCATGAAGTCAACGCCAATTGTAGAACTTGAAAAGATTACAAAACTGCAATCCATGACCGATAGAAGAGACTGCAGAGCCCAGCTGCAGTCAGAGAAACTCAGAAGACTGACTGACCATCCAATGCACCAGAGACTAAACAATTTCGGAAGTGGGAAACTAAAGCGAAGAAACTTTTCAGAAATAGCCAAAGCAAAGATGCACGAAAACCCCATGAACACCAAAGCCCATCCCTACTGTACGAAAACCTACCTGGAGACAGCATCTATTTCCAGAGGTGGTAGAAAATATACCAGGTATTAGAAGCAAAAACTGCCAGTCTGAAAAAGAAAGAAAAGATACTATCCTGAGTTACATTACGGAAAACTACCCAAGCATGGACTGGACCCATGCATACACCGACGGTTCTGTAACAAACACAACACAGAACGGAGGGGCCGGAGCATTCCTGAACCTACCAAATGGCAGAAAAATAACACTGTCATTCGCTACTGGAAAGTACACAAGCCATTTAAGAGCGGAGGCAGAGGCACTGAGGGCGGCAGTGGAAGAAATGGTGACAGGTAAAAGGAATGAAAGCCATATAGTCCTGCTTACAGATGCCCTGGCCGTAGTCACAGCACTGAAAAGCCAGAAAAATACTGAACTTAATGATTTAAGAGCAGCACTCTGCAAACTGTGCCAGCAGGCTGCACCAAAAAGAGTAGTGGTGCAGTGGGTCCCATCTCACTGCAACATCCAAGGCAACGAGGAGGCAGACAGACTGGCAAAAGAAGGTCCAAAACTACCACAAACAGATACTAGTATGACAAACGAAGATTCAAAATGGCTTATTAGAGCTAGATACATGACCAAAGGGGAAACCGAACATACTGGTTACACCAAAAACGATGCCTATTACCAGTTGAACAGAAAAAAGCAGGTCGTGGTCTTCAGACTTCGCACTGGCCACAATAGACTTAGGTACCACCTATTCAACAAATTGAAGATAGGTGGCACCGACGAATGCCCGTGTGGTACCGGGAAAATGACCGCTGAGCATCTGCTGCAAAACTGCCCGACATACGAGGATCAGAGAGAGCAGATGTGGCCATCACAAGTGGCAACACTAGACAAGCTCTATGGCAGTGTCGACAGCCTCAGGATGACGGCTGGTTTCTTTCGAAAAAATAATGGTTACTGTCTGACTGCGTACGAAGAAGAAGAAGAACACTCTAATTTCTTCAAAGTAAACGCGCCGGCTACCCGGGACGCTCAGCGAAGAGCACCCGCGGGAGAGAGCCGGCAGACGGTATGGCAGGAGCCAACGGGCAGTGAACCGGCGCGAGCCTGACCACCCGCCTGCGCCTGATCCAACTACCAGCTTTTTAACTGCAACAACTTTAATATAGGTATTGGTCTAAGTGGGGGGGGGGGGGGGGGGGGGAACCGCTAGTGTGTTGGGGCAGATGTTGGTCTAAGTGGGGAGGGGGGGGGGGCGCTAGTGTGTTGGGGCAGATATTGGTCTAAGTGGGGGGGGGCGCTAGTGGGGGGGCAGATGTTGGTCTAAGTGGGGGGGGCGCTAGTGTGTTGGGGCAGATGTTGGTCTAAGTGGGGGGGGGGGGGGGGGGCTAGTGTGTTGGGGCAGGTATTGGTCTAAGTGGGGGGGGGGGCTAGTGTGTTGGGGCAGGTATTGGTCTAAGTGGGGGGTGGGGCTAGTGTGTTGAGGCAGGTATTGGTCTAAGTGGGGGGGGGCTAGTGTGTTGGGGCAGGTATTGGTCTAAGTGGGGGGGGGGCTAGTGTGTTGGGGCAGGTATTGGTCTAAGTGGGGGGTGGGGGGTGGGGCTAGTGTGTTGGGGCAGGTATTGGTCTAAGTGGGGGGTGGGGGGGTGGGGCTAGTGTGTTGGGGCAGGTATTGGTCTAAGTGGGGGGTGGGGGGGGGGGGGGGCTAGTGTGTTGTGGCAGGTATTGGTCTAAGTGGGGGGGGGGGCTAGTGTGTTGGGGCAGGTATTGGTCTAAGTGGGGGGGGGGGCTAGTGTGTTGGGGCAGGTATTGGTCTAAGTGGGGGGTGGGGGGGGCTAGTGTGTTGGGGCAGGTATTGGTCTAAGTGGGGGGTGGGGCTAGTGTGTTGGGGCAGGTATTGGTCTAAGTGGGGGGGGGCTAGTGTGTTGGGGCAGGTATTGGTCTAAGTGGGGGTGGGGCTAGTGTGTTGGGGCAGGTATTGGTCTAAGTGGGGGGTGGGGCTAGTGTGTTGGGGCAGGTATTGGTCTAAGTGGGGGGTGGGGCTAGTGTGTTGGGGCAGGTATTGGTCTAAGTGGGGGGTGGGGGGGTGGGGCTAGTGTGTTGGGGCAGGTATTGGTCTAAGTGGGGGGTGGGGGGGGGGGGGGCTAGTGTGTTGGGGCAGGTATTGGTCTAAGTGGGGGGGGGGGCTAGTGTGTTGGGGCAGGTATTGGTCTAAGTGGGGGGGGGTGGGGCTAGTGTGTTGGGGCAGGTATTGGTCTAAGTGGGGGGTGGGGGGGGCTAGTGTGTTGGGGCAGGTATTGGTCTAAGTGGGGGGTGGGGGGGTGGGGCTAGTGTGTTGGGGCAGGTATTGGTCTAAGTGGGGGGTGGGGGGGGGCTAGTGTGTTGGGGCAGGTATTGGTCTAAGTGGGGGGTGGGGCTAGTGTGTTGAGGCAGGTATTGGTCTAAGTGGGGGGTGGGGCTAGTGTGTTGGGGCAGGTATTGGTCTAAGTGGTGGGGGGGCTAGTGTGTTGGGGCAGGTATTGGTCTAAGTGGGGGGTGGGGCTAGTGTGTTGGGGCAGGTATTGGTCTAAGTGGGGGGTGGGGGGGGGGCTAGTGTGTTGGGGCAGGTATTGGTCTAAGTGGGGGGGGGGGGGGGGCTAGTGTGTTGGGGCAGGTATTGGTCTAAGTGGGGGGGGGGTGGGGCTAGTGTGTTGGGGCAGGTATTGGTCTAAGTGGGGGGTGGGGGGGGCTAGTGTGTTGGGGCAGGTATTGGTCTAAGTGGGGGATGGGGGGGTGGGGCTAGTGTGTTGGGGCAGGTATTGGTCTAAGTGGGGGGTGGGGGGGGGGGGCTAGTGTGTTGGGGCAGGTATTGGTCTAAGTGGGGGGTGGGGGGGTGGGGCTAGTGTGTTGGGGCAGGTATTGGTCTAAGTGGGGGGTGGGGGGGGGCTAGTGTGTTGGGGCAGGTATTGGTCTAAGTGGGGGGTGGGGGGGTGGGGCTAGTGTGTTGGGGCAGGTATTGGTCTAAGTGGGGGGTGGGGCTAGTGTGTTGGGGCAGGTATTGGTCTAAGTGGGGGGGGGCTAGTGTGTTGGGGCAGGTATTGGTCTAAGTGGGGGGGGGGGCTAGTGTGTTGGGGCAGGTATTGGTCTAAGTGGGGGGGGGTGGGGCTAGTGTGTTGGGGCAGGTATTGGTCTAAGTGGGGGGTGGGGGGGGCTAGTGTGTTGGGGCAGGTATTGGTCTAAGTGGGGGGTGGGGCTAGTGTGTTGGGGCAGGTATTGGTCTAAGTGGGGGGGGGGGGCTAGTGTGTTGGGGCAGGTATTGGTCTAAGTGGGGGGGGGGCTAGTGTGTTGGGGCAGGTATTGGTCTAAGTGGGGGGTGGGGCTAGTGTGTTGGGGCAGGTATTGGTCTAAGTGGGGGGTGGGGGGGGCTAGTGTGTTGGGGCAGGTATACGTCTAAGTGGGGGGTGGGGGGGTGGGGCTAGTGTGTTGGGGCAGGTATTGGTCTAAGTGGGGGGTGGGGGGGGGCTAGTGTGTTGTGGCAGGTATTGGTCTAAGTGGGGGGGGGGGCTAGTGTGTTGGGGCAGGTATTGGTCGAAGTGGGGGGTGGGGCTAGTGTGTTGAGGCAGGTATTGGTCTAAGTGGGGGGGGGGGCTAGTGTGTTGGGGCAGGTATTGGTCTAAGTGGGGGGTGGGGCTAGTGTGTTGGGGCAGGTATTGGTCTAAGTGGGGGGTGGGGGGGGGCTAGTGTGTTGGGGCAGGTATTGGTCTAAGTGGGGGGTGGGGGGGGGGCTAGTGTGTTGGGGCAGGTATTGGTCTAAGTGGGGGGGGGTGGGGCTAGTGTGTTGGGGCAGGTATTGGTCTAAGTGGGGGGTGGGGGGGGCTAGTGTGTTGGGGCAGGTATTGGTCTAAGTGGGGGGTGGGGGGGTGGGGCTAGTGTGTTGGGGCAGGTATTGGTCTAAGTGGGGGGTGGGGGGGGGCTAGTGTGTTGGGGCAGGTATTGGTCTAAGTGGGGGGTGGGGGGGTGGGGCTAGTGTGTTGGGGCAGGTATTGGTCTAAGTGGGGGGTGGGGGGGTGGGGCTAGTGTGTTGGGGCAGGTATTGGTCTAAGTGGGGGGTGGGGGGGTGGGGCTAGTGTGTTGGGGCAGGTATTGGTCTAAGTGGGGGGTGGGGCTAGTGTGTTGGGGCAGGTATTGGTCTAAGTGGGGGGGGGGCTAGTGTGTTGGGGCAGGTATTGGTCTAAGTGGGGGGTGGGGGGGGCTAGTGTGTTGGGGCAGGTATTGGTCTAAGTGGGGGGTGGGGGGGGCTAGTGTGTTGGGGCAGGTATTGGTCTAAGTGGGGGGTGGGGGGGGCTAGTGTGTTGGGGCAGGTATTGGTCTAAGTGGGGGGTGGGGGGGTGGGGCTAGTGTGTTGGGGCAGGTATTGGTCTAAGTGGGGGGTGGGGGGGGGCTAGTGTGTTGGGGCAGGTATTGGTCTAAGTGGGGGGGGGGCTAGTGTGTTGGGGCAGGTATTGGTCTAAGTGGGGGGGGGTGGGGCTAGTGTGTTGGGGCAGGTATTGGTCTAAGTGGGGGGGGGGGGGGCTAGTGTGTTGGGGCAGGTATTGGTCTAAGTGGGGGGTGGAGTGACGGTGTTGTTGCAGGGCACAAGAAATTATACTTTTAAAAAAACGCTACGTCTTTCGCTGATTGATTTTCTGCTGAGCTGTTTGGCTATTTTTAGATTTGATGGTGTGTGTATCTGTCCTTTTTCTGTCCTTGTTCTGCCATTGTTCTGCCATTGTTCTGACCTTGTTCTGACCTTGTTCTGTCCTTGTTCTGACCTTGTTCTGACCTTGTTCTGACATTGTTCTGTCCTTATTCTAACTACCTTCCTTGCTGGTATGTCTTTCTTTCATTGCTAGGTGTGTTCAGAGACCCACTGCAGAACTGGTTTGACAACACGTGATGTGATCATGTCCCGAATGTCTAGAGTTTTTGGATAAGGAATAGAATCTTATTCTTGAAGGACTGGCTTCGAATCTGTGAAAATAACATGTTTTGGGCTTTTGAAGGAAAGGCATCAAAAACTATCCTGAGATTGTACGAAGCGACTTCAAGTTTAGTGATTTCAGCTTCACATTTGGATCAAACCTCCATGCAAGCATCAGACCCTTCATCAAAGGATGAATTCGGATGTTTGATGTAAACATCATAGCCTGCTTTGATGATGGCCTTAAACGCAGATCCATCAGTATATCCATGTATCCATTCATCGAGATAGGCATCTATAGTTCTTTGAGCTGCTTGAATGAGAGTACTTGGATGTGAACTTTTGGTTGTATCATCTATTAATTTTGTCCGTATTTCTGGAACGCTTGAGATGGTATATCTTTTACTACTGTCTGTAACTCTTGTCTTCTTTCTGAGAGATGGTATCTGTCTTTGATTTCACTAACATGGTTAAGTACAGACATTATTTAAATTCTGTTTTTTGGCTGCCAGTTTTCCCACAAGGAGCGCACTATTATATTCTTTACTGAGCGCACATAACGAAGATACAAGCCTCTCAAAGTATCCTTGTCTGACCCCCATGATGTACCAGTAAGCCTCTGTATCCTTGTCTGACCCTCATGATGTACCAGCAAGCCTCTCAAAGTATCCTTGTCTGATCCCCATGATGTACTAGTAAGCCTCTCAAAGTATCCTTGTCTGATCCCCATAATGTACCAGCAAACCTCTCAATGTATCCTTGTCTGATCCTCATGATGTACTAGCATGCCTCTCAAAGTATCCTTGTCTGATCTCCATGATGTACCATCAAGCCTCTCAATGTACCCCTGTCTGATCCCCAACATGTACCAGCTAGCCTCTGTATCCTTATCTGACCCCCATGATGTACCAGCAAGCCTCTCAAAGTATCCTTGTCTGACCCCCATGATGAACCAGCAAGCCTCTCAAAGTATCCTTGTCTGACCCCCATGATGTACCAGCAAGCCTCTGTTTCCTTGTCTGACCACCATGATGTACCAGCAAGCCTCGCAAAGTATCCCTGTCTGACCCCCATGATGTACCATTAAGCCTCTCAAAGTATCCCTGTCTGATCCCAACTATGTACCAGCAAACCTCTAAAAACCTTTAACCCTAGCCCTATCCCGAACCTCAACGCTAACCTGAACCTCAACCACAACCCTAACCCTAACTCTAACCATAACCTTTAACCCTAACCTGAAACCTAACCCTAACCTGAACCCAAACCCCAACCCCTTCCCTAACCCTAACCATTAACCCTAACCCGAACTCCAACCCCAACCATAACTCTAGCCTGAACCCCAACCCCAGCCATAACCCTAACCTGAACCCCAACCCCTACCCCACACCAACCCCAACCCTAACCATAACCCTTACCTGAACCTCAACCCCTACCCTAACCCTAACCATAACCCTGACCTGAACCCCAACCCCAACCCTAACCCTAACCTTTAACCCTAACCCGAACCCCAACCATAACCCTAACCCCAACCCCTACCCTAACTCCAACCATAACCCTAACCTGAACCCAAACCCCTACCCCAACCCTAACCCTAACCCTAACCCTAACCATAACCCTAACTATAACCCTAACCATAACCCTAACCTGAACCCCAACCCTAACCCTAACAATAACCCTAACTCCAACCATAACCCTAACAATAACCCTAACCATAACCCTAACCATAACCCTAACCATAACCCTAACCCTAACCATAACCCTAACCTGAACCCCAACCCTTACCCTAACTCCAACCATAACCCTAACATGAACCCTAACCATAACCCTAACCATAACCCTAACCATAACCCTAACCATAACCCTAACCATAATCCTAACCATAACCCTAACCATAACCCTAACCATAACCCTAACCATAACCGTAACCATAACCCTAACCCGAACCCAACCATAACCCTAACCTGAACCCCAACCCTACCCTAATTCCAACCATAACCCTAACCATAACCCTAACCATAACCGTAACCATAACCGTAACCATAACCCTAACCATAACCCTAACCATAACCCTAACCGTAACCCTAACAAATTTACTAAATCCATCATCATATCTGGCTGCACTTAGAAATTTAACAAGCTCATTAAAAACACTAAGAGGTTCAATTCTGTTGGATTGAAAACACTTGAATATTTTCCTGACAACAATTTTGACAGGTACCATATAACGGCTGAGCTAATGAAAAACTCAACCAAATCTAACAAACGAGAGCTGGTTGTTTTGTTTCATATCTCTGGAATGGTCGTCTTTTATATCATTTCAAATTTTCATGACGTCACTTAGTTACAATCTCAGAGGTGGCACTGCTCTGTCATCTTGTGTCACTGACAAATGTCAGGGGTTAATCTTCTAGCACTGATCTGTCATCTTCTGTCACTGACAAATGTCAGGGGTTAATCTTCTAGCACTGCTCTGTAATCTTGTGTCACTGACAAATGTCAGGGGTTAATCTTCTAGCACTGATCTGTCATCTTCTGTCACTGACAAATGTCAGGGGTTAATCTTCTAGCACTGATCTGTCATCTTGTGTCACTGACAAATGGCAGCGTTAATCTTCTAGCACTGTTCTGTCATCTTGTGTCACTGACAAATGTCAGCGTTAATCTTCTAGCACTGTTCTGCCACCCTGTGTCACTGACAGATGTCAGGGCTAATCTTCAAATATTATGCCCTAGTATGTCGCACCTGTAAGGGGATGCAGAAACAGCAAGTGTACAATTCTTTAAAAAGTTAACAAAAGTTCACTTTCAACTTTTACTTCGGCAGCATCATTTACAATGACATTCAATGGATGGGATGAACAAGGTACAATGACATTCAATGGATGGGATGAAGAAGATACAACGACATTCAATGGATGGGATGAACAAGGTACAAGGACATTCAATGGATGGGATGAACAAGGTACAATAACATTCAATGGATGGGATGAACAAGGTACAATGAAAGCTCGAGGATTGATATTCATCCTTTTCTCCTGTTATGCTTACACTGCATACTTGCCTGGTTATCGTCCGCACAAATCCGAAATATTTAGTTCGTGGTTTGTTCAGAGTTCACATAGAATAATGTTGCATAAATCTTTCTAACCCCCCACCCCCCTTTCCGCCCACCCCCCCCCCCCCCCTCACAGTGGCTGATGCTGTATAATGATACTCACTCACAAATGCTCCAAATGAGAATTGTCCATATTTTTATAGCCATGAACGTTATCTGTTTATGGAGAATGACGTCTAGCGTGCTGTCGAGAATTATCCATAAATATTTTGCTTTCCTTGCGAATTCCTTAATTTTTAAAAGGTCATTTGCTAAAACAGACATGATTTCGTTTTGACTTAAGTCATGAGGCACGTGACTTTTAGCAGGTTGCGTTTATGTTACGTGATTGACATGCTGTGGGACAGTGGGGTCACACCTTGTTCAGATCTCTACAGCCTTTCAACGTTCTCAGTGTTCGCTCGACATCATTAATCATCGCCAGTACTGAACTCTGACCTGCTAAAAACTAGACAGCTGAAATGATTATGTCCGTAACGGCTATCTACCCTCTTCTTTATTCAGAGTCAAAGTACCGCTGTCATATGTGGTAGAGTCTAGGTTTAGCTGAGTACTTATCTAAAGAGTAACAATATGTACCTACACAATGACACGACGCCAACACAGTAAACACTCATCTCCACCGTCAGACAAAACAATATTATTTAATAATTGTAAAACCAAAACCAATATTAACAAAAAACAAAGTACATCTAAACTAAATAATCAAAACACACACACACACACACACACACACACACGCGCGCGCACGCACGCACACATACCCACTTATATATATATAGTGTACTACATAAAATATTTTTAAGCACTAGCTTTTGATGTTTCCCACAAACAACATAAGCCAGATTCTTGCCGCTGCACTCCCTTTATCTGCACACCCAACACACAATCACCAACTCGTACTCACGATCGGATTATGTACTCAGTGGTTCTGTGCATTCACATGTAATTAGATCACGTCAATTATAATCGGTTCACCTACTCGCTTGTGATCACGTACACAGTCAATCTGTGTGTTGACATGTAATCAGATCACTTTTTATCAGACGATCTGTGTATTCACATACACTCGTTATAGAAAGTGTCCTACACATACAACAAACAGTCAGATCTCTTACTGTTCACAGGGTGTCCAACATAAACACACACAAAGCCACTGGGGAAAACTCGAGAACAATGCTGGTCCAGTCACCCTGCCAACCCACACACTCTCAGACTCGTGACAGCCTCTCAGCTTTATTCTCATCCAGTCTCATGAGCTTTAACCTGTAGAGTATTTTATAGTCTCACTCATTTTATGACTGTCCAATGGTCTTCCGTTGGCTGCCTGATATATTTATGTCGCGGTATGCACCAAGTCACGGCACCGAGTCACGGCACCAAGTCACGGCACCAATTCACTGCACCAAGTCACGGCACTGAGTCACGGCACCAAGTCACGGCACCGAGTCACGGCACTGAGTCACGCTGGTAAACCTATTTATGAACTTTACCCCAACAAGAAATGAGAGATGCGGTCCAGGTTTACAAATCTGAGAAAAATCCAGCTGGAGATCATCAACAGAATTCGGGAATTCGGAATATAATGGCATCTCTGACAGCGTTATCCTCGCGTGACGGCAGTGGCTGGTCGATCTCCTCGCGTGACGGCAGGGGCTGGTCGATCTCCTCACGTGACGGCAGTGGCTGGTCGATCTCCTGACGTGACGGCAGGGGCTGGTCGATTTCCTCACATGACGGCAGGGGCTGGTCGATCTCCTCACGTGACGGCAGTGGCTGGTCGATCTCCTCACGTGACGGCAGGGGCTGGTCGATCTCCTCACGTGACGGCAGGGGCTGGTCGATCTCCTCGCGTGACGGCAGTGGCTAGTCACAGGCCCATATTCCTGGCAGACCTGTGAATTAACCGTCTTGTGCCAAGCCAACAACAAACCCTGCAGCTGACGTGCCCATTATGCCAACTGTGTGCAGGAGCCAAACCGTCTGCCCATGACATAATCGATTCCCATATGTCTATCGCCTGTGACCGAGGATTACCAACTATCTTGTGTCCAGAGGAAAGTCAAACCAGACCGGAAGTTGCCCAGTGCATTGATAACATAATTGTCTGGCACATTTCTCTTCACTCCATGTGCTAGTCTGAGCATCCTACAAGTCTGATTGACTTTATGTGCTAGTCTGAGCCTCCTACAAGTCTGATTGACTTCATGTGCTAGTCTGAGCCTCCTACAAGTCTGATTGACTTCATGTGCTAGTCTGAGCCTCCTTCAAGTCTGATTGACTTTATGTGCTAGTCTGAGCCTCCTACAAGTCTGATTGACTTCATGTGCTAGTCTGAGCCTCCTTCAGATCTGATTGACTTCATGTGCTAGTCTGAGCCTCCTTCAATTCTGATTGACTTCACGTGCTAGTCTGAGCCTCATTCAAGTCTGATTGACTTCATCAGTTGAGCATCTCCATTTTTAAGCTGGGTTAGCCCATCCCGTTGCTAGTTGCGTCGCAGTGCCTAATCACAAGTAAGGTACCCCTTCATAGCTGGGAGAACTGGTGCCTGTCGAGACCGGCAATTGGACATGACACATTTGACAAGTAACAGACCCTCAAAGCCCAGGCACTAGCACTCTAACGACTCAGTCCCAGCTGGAGCATGGCGTTTAAGGCTGGGGAGATTGAGCTGGCCACTCTAAGAATAAAGGTTGCTTGAATTCGTGGGAGAGTTGGGGGGGGGGGGGGGGGTGATATTTAGAGTGACAGGGATTCGGGGATAGCTAACCAATAAAAAATTAGTTGGGGGTAGTTCCAAATTAGAGTGATAGCTAAGTCAGACAACCAACACAAGACCATTGGACAGCCATGTTGTTGCTTGAAACTTTAAAATACTCTGCCAAGATGAACTCAACCAGACTGGCTGGGAAGAAAGCTGAGAGGCTTTTAGTGGGTGAGTTTGCAGGGTGACTGGACCAGCATACACCTCAAGTTTTGGCCAGTCGCTCTATAGGTGTTTATGCTGGACATCCTGTGAACAGTGAGAGATCTGAATGTGTGTCGTCCGTGCAGGACAACTAGTGAACGGTGTGTGATCTACTTACATGTGAATGTACAGATTCGTGTGAATACGTGAAGTGATCTAAGTAATCGTGAATATACAGATCGCCTGATTGTAAATGATCTGACTGTATATGAATGTACAGATCACCAAAGGACGGGATCTGAATGTGTGTGGTATGTGACGGGCCACTTTGGGAACGATGTGTGTTCTGATTATATGTATATGCACAGATCGACTGAGTAGGTGACCCCAAGTGAGTACGTGATCCGACTATAAGTGACGTAATCTAATTACATATGAATGCACAGATCGTCTGAGCATACGTGAATCGATTGTATGTAGATATACAGATCACCTGATTGAAAGTGATCTGATTATATTTGAATGCACAGAACGACTGAGTACGTAATCCGATCATGAGGACGAGTTTGTGATTGTGTGTTGAGTGTGTAGATTAGGGCGTGCAGTGGCGAGAGCCTGTGTATCATGAATTTGGAGGAAACATCAAAGCTAGTGCTTAAAACCTCCGATGTAGTTCTATTTATATATATATATAACGATTTTGTTTCTGTTAATGTGTTATCCTCTTTGTCATTGATGACATGTGGAACCGGACGGAATTCCCTTGTCAGTGTTCTTATCGTCTTAAAGGCATCTCTTTCCCTGCCTTGTTGCTGTAAATTGTATATTTCCTTGCAAGTATCCACTATGTATCTTATCTTTTTTCTACTTATTTCTATTCTCACTTTTCTTGCCAAGTTTTTAAATGTTGTGTTAGTTCTCTGCATTCCCATTTGTTTTAATTATTTCCTTTCTTCAATGAGTTTCTATTTCCTCTGATATATAGATCTGTTTCTGGTGCGACATCCTGGGAATCATTTTGTTTGCTGTCGAGATTAAAATATCCCTTGCGTGCGATGTCAACTTCTCAGATGTCATCTCTTCATGTACCTCAAGCAACGCCTCACATCTGATTTCTACTTTGATGTTGTGTTCAGTCTGTATTGTTGTTATATCGAAGCGTTTTGGCTGGAAACATTTGTTAATCCTACGATTTCTTGTCTTGAACACTGCAAACAGTAATTCGTGGTCCGTATCGCAGTCCGCTCCTGGCAGCGTTTTTTGTTGCCAGCACACTTGATCTCCATCTTTGTTGTACGAGGATGTAATCTATTCGGTTTCTGCTGTTACCATCAGGGGAGTTCCACGTGTATAGTCTTCGATAAAGGTTGTTTAAATACGGTGTTGGCAATGCAGAAGCTATTTTCCATGCAGAATTGAATAAATGGAGATAGTACTGCAGAACCATGTATGGAGATAGCACAAAGCGCTCACTTACAATCCTACCAAAGGAAGAGAAAGAACCTGAACCAACATTGGAGGAAGTACGCTCGGCAATCAAAAGCCTGAAAAAGTCCCCAGGATGCGATGATATCCCAGCAGAGCTAATACAAGCAGGAGGAGAGGCATGTGCTAGAGTCTATCACAAGCTGCGTAAACAGATATGGCACAGTGCAGAGTGGCCAGAAGCATGGAAGAAATCAATTTATATTCCCCTCCCCCAAAAAGGAAACCTGAAGCTGTGCACGAACTACCGAACTATCGCACTGATCAGCCATGCTAGCAAGATACTCTTGCGAATCCTATTAAGAAGGATAGAGAACAGGTTTAAATCTGAAATTCACGTAGTCCAGGCAGGTTTTAGGAACGACAGAGGGACCCGGGACCACATATTCAATTTAAGGAATATCTATGAAAAATGTAGAGTTTAATGTAGACCTGTACACATGTTTCATTGATTACACTAAGGCCTTCGACACGGTAAAACATCAAAATATGTGGAGAATTATGAAGGAAATGGGGTTTCCTTTGCATATAGTCCATCTCATTGAAACATTATACCAAGATCAACAAGCCGCTGTCCGAGTATCTGGGCAAACATCAGATTGGTTTGCAGTACAAAAGGGAGTCTGACAGGGATGTATACTCTCACCTTATCTGTACAACATATATGCGGAATGTATAATGAGAAATGTTCGAGAAGATGAAAACATTGAAAGTTTCGACCCATTTACGATTGGGGGGTACGAGATTCCAGAGTTACGATATGCAGACGACACAGTAATACTATCAAGAAGTGCGGAAGGGCTAGAGCAGCTACTTTCAGCCGTTAATGGACATAGTAAAGATCAAAATCTGTTCATAAACATAAACAAAACAAAGATAATGACCACCGACAAAACACAATGTCAGCATAAATTTACAGTGGGTGGTGAGGAAATAGATCAGGTTACACATTTTGAATATCTGGGCTCCAGAATTGACAAAAATGGGGACTGCTCGAAAGAAATCAGAAGAAGACTAGCTATGGCAATGCAGAGACTGAACAGCCTGAAGAAATTATGGCAGGGCACCAACAAAACGATAAAAGTAAAAGTCTTGAGAGCCTGTATTATTCCTGTGGCAGCTTATGGCTGCGAATCATGGACGATTACCAAAACTAAACTTCTATACAAAGAATCATATCCTTCGAGTCAAAATGTTACAGAAAGATCCTCAGAATACCCTGGACTAAGAAAAACAAAACAATCGTAGACATTCTATTTTGGCTAGAAAATGCAAATACTTTGGTCACATCAAGAGACACAACGGTCTTGAGAGAACAGTGATGGAAGGTATGGTGCCAGAAAAAGCGGCAGAGGTGAACCTAGAAAACGATGGCACAAAGATATCCAGGAATGCCTGGGTATGACTGTGGCGGAGGCTGGAGTTTTGGTAAGGAAAAGAGTTTCTTTCAGACAGGCTTTTCTATGAAGGACATGCTTCACGATGATGATGATGTAATGATTATTTAGTTTGGATTGACTTTGTTATTTGTTAATATTGTTTTGTTTTAACGATTAATAAATGATAATCTTAAGTGTTATGATAGGATAGAGTTTAATGTGTCGTAGACGTGTCGTAGGCGTGTCGTAGACGTGTCGTAGACGTGATACACATTCCAACTCTTTAGATAAGTAAACTACTCAGCTAAACCTAGACTCTACCATTTCCCTTAGTTTGGTCCGAGTGACCAGGATATCTTTGATGGGCTAAGTACTAGGCTACAGCTAAACATCTTGCGCTGCTACACATGGACAAGCCCTCTAACCATTAGGTCAGGCGTTCTAACCACTAGGTCAAGCCCTCTAACCACTAGGTCAGGCGTTCTAACCACTAGGTCAAGAGTTCTAACCACTAGGTCAAGCGTTCTAACCACTAGGTCAGGCGTTCTAACCACTAGGTCAAGCGTTCTAACCACTAGGTCAGACGTTCAAACCACTAGGTCAAGCCCTCTAACCACTAGGTCAGGCGTTCTAACCACTAGGTCAAGCGTTCTAACCACTAGGTCAGACGTTCTAACCACTAGGTCAAGCCCTCTAACCACTAGGTCAAGCGTTTTAACCACTAGGTCAGACGTTCTAACCACTAGGCCAAGCCCTCTAACCACTAGGTCAAGCGTTCTAACCACTAGGTCAAGCGTTCTAACCACTAGGACAAGTCCTCTAACCACTAGGTCAAGCCCTCTAACCACTAGGTCAGGCATTCTAACCACTAGGTCAAGCGTTCTGACCACTAGGACAAGTCCTGTAACCACTAGGTCAAGCCCTTTAACCACTAGGACAAGCCCTCTAACCACTAGGACAATCCCTCTAACCATTAGGTCAAGCGTTCTAACCACTTAAACAAGTGCTCTAACCACTTAGACAAGCGCTCTAACCACTTGGACAAGCGCTATAAGCACCTGATCAAGCGGTCTAACCACTTTGCTGCTTGAAACACACATTCCAGTGAACAAACAACACGAAACAACGACAATAAGGATCTCCAAAAAGACAACATCTGTTGTCAGACAATGTGAAACTAGATACGCTGAGCTGGCGTTCATTTGAGACACGTGTCGGAGACGTCGCCTCATATCGTTCGTGACGAGCAGCAGAGAACAGCCATTCGATCAATGTTTACCACTATCTCATGGACTAGTACATCTCAGCACACACACACAGAGTATTCATTGACACTCAATAGGTTCAGACAGCTGCTTCTTGGCTGGTTTGTGTCTGTGTGGCCACGATCTCGTGAGGCCCAAACATCATTAAAAGAGATATCGTGACGCCCAAACATCATTAAGTGAGATTTCATGACACTCAAACACCATTATGTGAGATCCTACCTTTTCGACTGTTGGGATGTTCCGATGACCCTTACAAATTGTTGGCGTTGACAGAGTTGACTTATTGACTTAATGACGACGTAGTTGGCGCAGGCCTGTCAGCATATAGCTGGCCCAACTCCTGCCCACATACAGATGCTGACATTCCTGCCCACATACAGATGCTGCTATTCCTGTCCACATACAGATGCGCCACCCATGTCCGCATACAGCTGGCAGACTTATTGTCCGCATTTAGATGACGTCACTCATGTCCGCATATCATTAAGTGTAGCACATTTAGGGAGGAAGAGTTCACATGTTGGGTTGGTGCGCACCTGTAGGTCTACCGCGAATAGGGAGTCACCCGAAGCAAATTGATAGCAGATAGTGGGTCCATGAGTAAATGTTGAGACGGATGTGGCTGTCAGGTCTGTGGCTGTCAGGTCTGTGGCTGCCAGGTCTGTGGCTGTCAGGTCTGTGGCTGTCAGGTCTGTGGCTGTCAGGTCTGTGGCTGTCAGGTCTGTGGCTGTTCTGTTGACAAGTCTGTGGCTGTCAGGTCTGTGGCTGTCAGGTCTGTGGCTGCCAGGTCTGTCTGTGCCATGTCTGTGGCTGCCAGGTATGTGGGTGTCAGGTCGTGGCTGCCTTGTTGACAGGTCTGTAAAAAGCGTCAGCAGTCATAGAATATTACTTCCAAGGGCTACCCATCTATTCTAATTGTCTTGTCTGGAATAGTGCCCTAACCCAAGTCAGGTCTGTACTGTCCCGTTGATCACCACGCACCAGATCAGATACAAACGTCACTGATGTATCGCCCTGAAATATGGTCCAGTGATGTGATCATCATACCACGGGGTACTTGGCCTTGAATATCGATGACTGCTCTCAGCACTTCTGGTCTGGCAGATGGCACGATTAGTGGACGGACGATCGCGCGGTGCGCACTCCCGCACACAAAGAGAAAAACACACAGACGCAAATAAGCACATACACTTACAGAAAAAAGCAATCAAGCACACACATACACACACACATACACATACATATACTCTAAAAAAGTACACAACACGTAAGTTCGCGAGCGCACACACAAACGCTCCCACAGACACAATCAATCTCCCACATACACAAACGCTCCCACACACACAAACGCTCCAACACACACAATCGCTCCCACACACACAAACGCTCCCACACATACAAACGCTCCCACACACACAAACGCTCCCACACACACAAACTCTCCCACACACACAAACGCTCCCACACAAACTAATGCTCCCACACACACAAACGCTCCCACACACACAAACGCTCCCACACACACAAACGCTCCCACACACACAAACGCTCCCCCACATACACTCATAGGCATGCAAGGATACAGCACATATCACCTTCTTTCCCTCTCCCCTGTTGACCATTCCCCCCCCCCCCCCCCCCCCCCCCCCCGCCCATCACTAGTCAGGGAACATCGACTCAAACACACGATTGGCGGGTCACACACGGCTACTGACAGTCACTAGCGGTACACACCTGCCTCACTGGTCTAGGATGATCTCGTGTCTAGAACTTTGGGCAATGGAGGGTGTGGTGTTTAAAACATTGGGCAGGAGAGTGTGTGGTGTCTAAAACATTGGGCAGGAGAGGGTGTGGTGTCTAAAACATTGGGCAGGAGAGAGAGAGTGTGGTGTCTAAAACATTGGGCAGGAGAGGGTGTGGTGTCTAAAACATTGGGCAGGAGTGATTGTGGTGTCTAAAACATTGGGCAGGAGAGGGTGTGGTGTCTAAAACATTGGGCAGGAGAGAGAGAGTGTGGTGTCTAAAACATTGGGCAGGAGTGATTGTGGTGTCTAAAACATTGGGCAGGAGAGGGTGGGAATGCTGACGCCACAACTGGTAAACGCCTGACAGCTGTTCATGTCTCCACATTTGACGGATTGTGTTAGCAGAAACTGAAGAGCAGACGAGATGGCAGATGTGAGCTCGCGCTGGGTTCCAGGTTCATGATTGGTGCCATGAGAGGAAACAGGGGGTGGGGGAGGGGGGGGGTTTCGGTCTACTGGTGGGAGTGGGGAGTGGAACAGTTGACGGGTGGGTTGTGGGACAGTTGACGTGTGGGTTGTAGTACAGTTGATGGTTGGGTTGTGGGACAGTTGACGTGTGGGTTGTGGGACAGTTGACGGGTGGGTTGTGGGACAGTTGACGGGTGGGTTGTGGGACAGTTGACGTGTGGGTTGTGGGACAGTTGACGGTTGGGTTGTGGGACAGTTGACGTGTGGGTTGTGGGACAGTTGACGGGTGGGTTGTGGGACAGTTGACGGGTTGGTTGTGGGACAGTTGACGTGTGGGTTGTGGGACAGTTGACGTGTGGCTTGTAGGACAGTTGAAATGTGGGTTGTGGGACAGTTGACATGTGGGTTGTAGGACAGTTGGTGTGTGGGTTGTAGAACAGTTGACGGGCTGGCAGATTATAAGAGGGTTGTTTTATTTCTTGTTTTATTTCTTGGTTGGTTGGTGGTTGGGTTATTTGGTTGGTTGGTGGGTTGGTTGGTTGGTTGGTCTGTTGGCTGGTTGGTTGGTTGGTTGGTTGGTTATTTGGTGGGTGGGTTGGCTGGCTGGTTGGTGGGTTGGATGGTTGGTTGGTTCGCTGGTTGGTTGGATAGTTTGCTGGTTGGTTGGTTGGATAGTTTGCTGGTTGGTTGAATGGTTTGTTAGTTGGTTGGCTGGATGGTTGGCTGGTTGGTTGGCTGGTTTTTTTGTTGGTTTGTGAGTTGGCTGGTTGGTTATTTGGCTGGTTGGTTGGTGGATTGGTTGGTTGGTTGGTTAGTTTATTTGTTAGTTAGTGGATTGGTTAGTTTATTGGTTAGTTGGTGGATTAGTTGGTTGGTTTTATGGTTGGTTATTCGGCTGGTTGGTTTGTTGGTTGGTTGGTGGATTGGTTAGTTTATTTGTTAGTTAGTGGAATGGTTAGTTTATTGGTTAGTTGGTGGATTAGTTGGTTGGCTGGATGGTTGGTTGTTCGGCTGGTTGGTTTGTTGGTTGGTTGGTGGATTGGTTAGTTGGTTGGTTGGTTGGTGGATTGGTTGGTCGGTTGGTTTACGTTCGTTCAATCGGTGGTTTGCAGATGGCTAGTAATTGATCGATGTCACAAATGAACTTGTTACGTCCTAACCAACTCCTCCTTTCTGGTTAAAATGACGTACAACTTCTATCGTCCCCTTTTCTTTAAACAGAACATTATTTAATCAATCCTATAACCCCACCGATCCCACCAACGCCACCGATCCCATAATCCCACCAATCCACCGATCCCATAATCCCACCGATCCCACCAACCCCACCAATCCCATAATCCCACCAATCCCATTATCCAAATAATCCCATAATCCCAACGAACCCATAATCCCACCAATCCCCCCAATCCCACCGATCCCACCAAACCCACCGATCCCACCAATCCCACAAATCCCATAATCCCATAAATCCCACCAATTCCACATATCCCATAATCCCACCAATCCCACTAATCTCACCGATCCCATTATACCACAAATCCCACCAATCCCATAAATCCCACCGATCCCATAATCCCACCAATCCCATAATACCACCAATCCCACCAATCCCACAGATCCCATAATCCCACCAATCCCACCAATCCCACCGATCCCATAATCCTACCAATCCCACCAATCCCACCAATCCCGCCGATCCCATAATCCCACCAATCCCACCAATCCCATAATCCCACCGATCCCATAATACCACCAATCCCACCAATCCCACAGATCCCATAATCCCACCAATCCCACCAATCCCACCAATCCCACCGATCCCATAATCCCACCAATCCCACCGATCCCATAATCCCACCAATCCCACCGATCCCATAATCCCACCAATCCCACCGATCCCATAATCCCACCAATCCCACCGATCCCATAATCCCACCAATCCCACCGATCCCATAATCCCACCAATCCCACCGATCCCATAATCCCACCAATCCCACCGATCCCATAATCCCACCAATCCCACCGATACCATAATCCCACCGATCCCATAATCCCACCAATCCCACCGATCCCATAATCCCACCAATCCCACCGATCCCATAATCCCACCAATCCCACCGATCCCATAATCCCACCAATCCCACCGATCCCATAATCCCACCAATCCCACCGATCCCATAATCCCACCGATCCCATAATCCCACCAATCCCACCGATCCCATAATCCCACCAATCCCACCGATCCCATAATCCCACCAATCCCACCGATCCCATAATCCCACCAATCCCACCGATCCCATAATCCCACCAATCCCACCATCCCATAATTCTGACCTACACGTTGACCGTCAGGAGATAATGGTGAGACAACTACTACTGAAAGGGTATTAACTGCCAAGCATTTATCAGTGAATTATCCCCCATTGTAGTACTGGTTATTAACATCCAAGCCAACATGAACTTGGTTCCGAGGCCTGGATCTGTCGGGCTGAGGGATAGAACGGGACGACTCGGTGGAACTGGGCTGGTTAAGGGCTAGTCTGCGGGCAGATAGACGATGGTTTGTGACTTGATCTTCCTCGCGCACCACCCCATCTATGCGACATCGTCTTCATTGACCGCAACTGGAGGAATTCAACAGTCTACGCAGAAATGGTGCAGAAAAGGTAAACTGGTCTGTCTAAATAAAAGAACCCATTATCAGTTATGTGATTTATGTGTGTGCTCTGTACAAGTGGAGAAATTAGCAAGCGAGAGTAATTATGACCTCCCTAGGAGAGCTCTCTCAAGGTAGAGAAGAAACTATAGCTCTTTTAAGATAGGGAAGAAACTATAGCTCTTCTAAGGTAACGAAGAAACTAAAGCTCTCTTAAAGAAGGGAAGAAACTAAAGCTCTCTTAAGGTAGGGAAGAAACTAAAGCTCTCTTAAGGTAGAGAAGAAATACAGCTCTTTTAAGGTAGGGAAGAAACTATAGCTCTCTTAAGGTAGGGAAGAAACTATAGCTCTTTTAAGGTAGGGAAGAAACTGTAGCTCTCTTAAGGTAGGGAGAAACTGTAGCTCTCTTAAGGTAGGGAGAAACTATAACTCTCTTACGGTAGGGAAGAAACTATAGCTCTTTTAAGGTAGGGAAGAAACTATAGCTCTCTTAATGTAGGGAAGAAACTATAGCTCCCTTAAGGTAGTGAAGAAACTATAGTTCTCTTTAGGTAGGGGGAGAAACAAAAACTGTCTTTAGGTAGGGGGAGAAACAATAGCTCTCTTTGAGTAGGGGTAGAAACCATAGCTCTCTTTAGGTAGGTGGGGGGGGGGGTAACTATAGCTCTCTTTAGGTAGGGGGTGAAACAATAGCTCTCTTTAGGTAGGGGGGGGGTAGTAACTACAGCTCTGTTTAGGTAGGGGGTGGGGAGTAACTATAGCTCTGTTTAGGTAGGGGGGGGGGGGGAGTAACTATAGCTCTGTTTAGGTAGGAGGGGAGTAACTATAGCTCTGTTTATGTAGGGGTGGGGAGTAACTATAGCTTTGTTTAGGTAGGGGGGAAGTAACTAAAGCTCTGTTTAGGTAGGGGGGGGGAGTAACTATAGCTCTGTTTAGGTAGGGGAGAGTAACTATAGCTCTCTTTAGGTAGGGGGGGGAGTAACTATAGCTCTGTTTAGGTAGAGGAGAGTAATTATAGCTCTCTTTAGGTAGGGGAGGAGTAACTATAGCTCTGATTAGGTAGGGAAAGAAACTATAGCTCTTCTAAGGTAACGAAGAAACTAAAGCTCTCTTAAAGTAAGGAAGAAACTAAATCTCTCTTAAGGTAGGGAAGAAACTAATGCTCTCTTAAGGTAGGGAAGCAATACAGTTTTTTTAAGGTAGGGAAGAAACTATAGCTCTCTTAAGGTAGGGAAGAAACTATAGCTCTCTAAAGGTAGGGAAGAGACTATAGCTCTCTTAAGGTAGGGAAGAAACTTTAGCTCTCTTAAGGTAGGAAAGAAACTATAGCTCTCTTGAGGTAGGGAAGAAACTATAGCTCTCTTAAGGTAGGGAAAAACCTATAGCTCTTTTTAGGTAGGGAAGAAACTATAGCTCTTTTAAGATAGGGAAGAAACTATAACTCTCTTAAGGCAGGGGAGAAACTATAGCTCTTTTAAGGTAGGGAAGAACCTATAGCTCTCTTAAGGTAGGGAAGAAACTATAGCTCTTTTAAGGTAGGGAAGAAACTATAGCTCTTTAAAGGTAGGGAAGAAACTATAGCTCTCTTAATGTAGGGAAGAAACTATAGCTCTCTTAAGGTTGTGAAGGAACTATAGCTCTTTTAAGGTAGTGACGAGACTAAAGCTCTTTTAAGGAAGGGAAGTAACTATAGCTATCTTTAGGTAGTGAAGAAACTATAGCTCTCTTAAGGTAGTGAAGAAACTATAGCTCTATTAAAGTAGTGAAGAAACTATAACTCTCTTAAGGTAGTGAAGAAACAATTGTTCTCTTAAGGTAGGGAAGATACTATAGCTCTCTTAAGGTAGGGAGAGAAACAATAGCTCTCTTAAGGTAGGGGGAGAAACAATAGCTCTCTTTAGGTAGGGGGTGAAACAATAGCTCTCTTTAGGTAGGGGGAGAAACAAAAGATGTCTTTATGTAAGGGGAGAAACAATAGCTCTCTTTGAGTAGGGGGAGAAGAAATAGCTCTCTTTAGGTGGGGGGGGGGGGGAGTAACTATAGCTCTCTTTAGGTAGGGGGTGAAACAATACCTCTCTTTAGGTAGGGGGGGTAGTAACTACAGCTCTGTTTAGGTAGGGGGTGGGGAGTAACTATGGCTTTGTTTAGGTAGGGGGGAGTAACTATAGCTCTGTGTAGGTAGGAGGGGAGTAACTATAGCTCTGTTTATGTAGGGTGGGGAGTAATTATAGCTCTGTTTAGGTAGGGAGGAGTAACTATAGCTCTGTTTAGATAGGGGGAGTAACTATAGCTCTGTTTAGGTAGGGGGGAGTAACTATAGCTCTGTTTAGGTAGGGGGGGGAGTAACTATAGCTCTGTTTAGTCAGGGGAGAGTAACTTTAGCTCTCTTTAGGTAGGGGGGGGAGTAACTAAAGCTCTGTTTAGGAAGGGGGAGTAACTATAGCTCTGTTTAGGTAATGGGGAGTAACTATTGCTCTGTTTAGGTAGGGGAGGGAGTAATTATAGCTCTGTTTAGGTAGGGGGAGTAACTATAGCTCTGTTTAGGTAGGGGGGGAGTAACTATAGCTATGTTTAGGTAGGGGGGAGTAACTATAGCTCTGTTTAGGTAGGGGGGAAGTAACTATAGCTCTGTTTAGGTAGACGGGGGGGGGGGTAACTATAGCTCTGTTTAGGTAGGGGAGGGAGTAACTATAGCTCTGTTTAGGTAGGGGGGAGTAACTATAGCTCTGTTTAGGTAGGGAGGGGGGGGTAACTTTAGCTCTGTTTAGGTAGGGGGGAGTAATTATAGCTCTGTTTAGGTAGGGGTTAGTAACTATAGCTCTGTTTATATATAGGGGGAGAAACAATAGTTCAGTTAAGGTAGAGAACGCCTTGAAACTCTAATTTGTAAGGTGTAACAAATGTGACCTTGATGAACTAGCTGGCAGTTCTAAGAAAGTCAAGACGCCATTGCGGTAGACTAAACCAATAGACTAGAAAACTAAACATATGATAGACTAGACCAATAGACTAGACCAATAGACGACCAATAGACAACAAAACTAAACATCTGATAGACCAACAATCCTCCGCCATGAAGGTCATCACTAACATTGAAAGTGTGACGTCACAAATGTTTAACACGCCCTCTCCCCCTCCCCTTTGCTCCCTTCCCTCCGTGACGTCTCCTATAGACAACCCCTGGGGTCATATTCACGCCCTGCTCGAGTTGTGGATCAACCATTGTCTTGAGTGCTGTCAGACCTGGGTTTAATCTCGGTGGGTTTCATGACATGTCATTGGTGTGTCACGCTGCGATCAAACGTTCTATCAAGACTTTTCAAGCGGCCTCGCTTTTCAATGGCACGTCAATCAAAGCCAGTGCTGAGAAGGTCAGCCATCAATGGGCACTCGTTCAATGAGAATTGGATTATACATGCTTTGCTGGCATGTATCTGTGAGCAAGACAGGCCCACAACACCGGGAGTCGCTGGCAAGGTCTGGTGTAGGTCTTTCTGATCTGGTTCTGTGTTTGAGAGTGGCATCTGTCAATATGAACATTTCACCTGGCCTCTTGAGTTAAATGGTTCAGAGATATTCAGAAAAACATGCATGCAGGGATTTGTGCAATGTGCTTTTTTTCGTATAGGAAATGTCAGTCTATGGTCGAGGACACGACGAACTGTCGGTTTATGGATGAGGACATGGCGAACTGTCAGTTTATGGACGAGGACACGACGAACTGTCAGTTTATGGACGAGGACACGACGAACTTGTCAGTCTATGGACGAGGACACGACGAACTGTCAGTATATGGACGAGGACACGACGAACTGTCAGTCTATGGACGAGGACACAACCAGCTGTCAGTCTATGGACGAGGACACAACGAGCTGTCAGTCTATGGACGAGGACACGACGAACTGTCAGTCTATGGACGAGGACACAACGAGCTGTCAGTCTATGGACGAGGGCACGACGAACTGTCAGTCTATGGACGAAGATACGACGAACTGTCAGTCTATGGACGAGGACACGACGAACTGTCAGTCTATGGTCGAGGACACGACGGATTTTATGGACGAGGACACGACGAACGGTCAGTCTATGGACGAGGACACGACGAACTGTCAGTCTATGGTCGAGGACACCACGGACTGTCAGTCTATGGTCGAGGACACGACGGATTCTATGGACGAGGACACGACGAACTGTCAGTCTATGGTCGAGGACACGACGGAATCTATGGACGAGGACACGACGAACTGTCAGTCTATGGACGAGTGCACGAAAAGAATGTATATGTGTGTGTTGATGTATGAGAAAGGGAGTGAGGGTATGTGAGAAAGAGAGTATTGGTGTGAGAGAGAGTGTGTGTATGTGTTTTAGAGTGATAGTGTGTGTATGTGTTTTAGAGTGATAGTGTGTGTATGTGTTTTAGAGTGATAGTGTGTCTGCTAGAGAGAGTGTGTGTATGTTTGAAAAAGGGAGTATGAGCGTGTGAGAGAGAGTGTTTGTGGGAGAGATTGTGTTGGTGCGTGTGTGTGGGTGAGTGTTTGATGGAGTGTGTTGGTATGTGTGCGTGTTAGGAAGTGTTGGTGTGTGTGACTGAGTATGTGTGAATAAGCGTATGTGTAACAGTTCCAGTCGGAGCATGGGCGTTAAGGGTTAGGGGGGGGGGATGGGGGTCGACGACTCTGATAACAAATGTACCTGAATGTGTGCCAAGGTCACTCACCGTCTCGACACTAAGTCGACAAAGGAAAGGGGGTTTGAGGGAAAGGATGTGTCTGATACAGGTAGGGGTTAGGAACTGACCACTCTGTCGTTCCGATTTGGGGTTGTGGGCGGTTAATGACAGACAAGAGGCCATCAGGTCTTGCTACTACATTGGGAGTGACAGGGATTCGGAGTGGTTCGTTCCAATAACAACTAACTGGATGTAGATCCAAACTACAGTGATGGTTGAGTCAGACAACCCACATAAGACCATTGGAGAGTTCTGATACTGCTTGAGACTTTATAATACTAGGCAAAGTTTAACTCAAGCAGGCTGGCCATGGAGAGAGAGAAAGTCATAGTTTAGTTAGGGGACTGTTTAGCTCACCGACTTTTCAGAAGAGCAATCGTTATCCTGCTACCAGTTTAGCAGGCTGTTTTACGAATGTATAAGAGATCAAATAAATTTCAGGGTGACTGAACCAGCATACGCCTTTGAGTCTTGGCCAGTCGCTCTATAAGGTGTGTGTTGGGTACCCTGTGTCTAGAAGAAATCTGGACGTGTGTTGCATGTGCAAGACACTTTTTGTACGATGCATGTTCTGAAGTGTTACACGAGTGCTTGAATACGTGATATGATTAGATGTGAGCGTACAGATTGATCTGAGTACGTAATCGGATCGTGAGGACGAGTTTTTGACTGTGTGTTGAGTGTGCAGATAGGGGAGTGCAGAGAATACTGGGTACCATAGATCTTGGAGGCATAAAATACTGGGTACCATATGAGGCCAAGAATACTGGGTACCATAGGAGGCCAAGAATACTGGGTACCATAGAACCTGGAGAAACCATCAAAACCTTATACTTACAACCTTCGAAATATTTCATATAATGATTATTGTTGTTATGATTGTTCTGTTTTGTTGGTTTTAGGAATGTTAATAAGTACGTACTGTTACCTGCCGTTTTGCTGTGTGTGGTCTTGAAGAATGTGGATACATGTGGATGGAAATCAAGGACTCCAGCTGCCTAGTAGTTGGAGACTTCAACAGCCACTCGGAGAAATGGGGATATTCGGACACAGACAACAGAGGTGATGAAGTGGAAGATTGGGAGATAGACACAAATATCTATCTTATCAATAGGCCGGAGGATAGCCCTAGCTTCTATTCTAGAACATGGCATACCACCTCTACTCCAGACTTGGCCTTTTCCACGGTGGATATTCACCACAAAATAGAGCGCCAGGTGCTCAACCAATTGGCAGGTAGCGACCACAGGCTAATTAGGCTAGAAGTTGATATGGAAGTAGGCCCACAGGAAACAAAACCGCTCCCACGTTGGAATTATAAACGGGCCGACTGGGATAGATTTGCAAGCCTGAAAGATGGGCTGTGTGAAACCATCAACACATGGAATAACAACATGAAACCCATGGTGGAAAGACTAAGCAAAGCAATAATGCAAGCAGCCACCGAAACCATCCCAACAGGGTCAAGGAAAAACTACAAGCCATATTGGAATGATGAATTGCAGAAAGCGGAAGACGAAGTCACAAATGTTAGGATCATGGCAGAGCGAGAACAATCTATGGAGGCAAATATCGTCCTCAAAGCCATCACGGCGAACTACAAAAGAACACTAAACCAAATAAGAGACAGCTGTAAAAACAAAACAGGAAGCCTCAATTTAGATAAAGAAGGGAACAAACAATGGAAGTTAGTCAGAGCCATGAATGACGAAACTCCATCAAATAAAACAAATTACTATCAAGCAGGGCGACAACATGTTTACTGGAAAAAAAGCAGCAAACGCCTTTATAGAACATTATGCTAGAGCAAACCACATTGATGTCCCTACAGAGTGGCATACAGACATTAGTGAAGAACAAAAGAGCCACGACAACATCAATATGGCACCAGAGGAGCACATGATGGTAAAACTAACAATGAATGAAATGGAAGAGGCCATGAGAACTTTAAAGAAAAAGAAATCGCCCGGAAAAGATGGGGTAACAAACGAAATGCTGATGGGGTTGGACCAAACAGCAAAGAGGAAGTTACTATCAGTCCTGAACCAAAGCTGGAAAAGGGGAATTGTACCTCAGGCTGTAAGATGCTGTAATTATACCAGAACCAAAGAAAGAAAAAGATAGAGCAGATCCAAATGGATACAAGCCTATCAGTCTACTGAGCTGTGTAGGAAAACTGATGAAGCGTATGATACACACCAGACTGATGTGGCATCTGGAAGCAAAAGACATACTAATTGCACAGCAAGCAGGCTTTAGACAGCACAGATCCACTGAGGACCAGATCACTCTCATAGACCAGGAAATAGAGGATGCTTACCAGGAGAAAAAACACACAGTAGCTGTTTGGGTGGATTTAGAGAAGGCATTTGACAAGGTGTGGAAAAAGGGGCTTACAGTCAAGCTACGAAGAAGTGAAGTTTGTGGGAAAATGTACAGATGGATCAGCCACTACTTCAAAAACAGAACAGCCTGAGTTCAAGTACAAGGGCAGATGAGCAAAAAAGGTGACACTTGAGCAGGGAGTACCCCAAGGAGGAGTACTGTCACCCACACTTTTCCTGGTGTATATAAACAACATCACAGAGAATATACCAAGAAGAGTCCACAGCTCCATGTTTGCAGACGATCTGGCTATGTGGACCTCTGAAAAAAATCTCACCATAGCAAGCAATCGGATACAGCGGGCCCAAACATCGTTGGAGGAGTGGGCGAAATCATGGCTGGTCAAAATAAATGAGGAAAAAAAAACATGTACGATATTCTCGCTTTCAAACAAACCCCAGAACGCCAAATTAAGTCTTAACGGAAAATATCTGGGGTCAAATTACAACCCAAACTACCTGAGAGTCACATTTGATCGGCGCATGACATGGAAAAGTCAGATCGAGAGAAACCGAATGAGAGCCAGAGAAAGAATGGCAATCATGAGGAAACTTGCTGGCACACGATGGGGAGCAGACGAAAGTATACTAAAGAAAATGTACACTGGAAGAGTGAGACATGGACAACAGCAGCAAAGGCGAACTTCGATAAAGTTAGCAAACTTCAAAACCAATCCATGAGAGTTATAACAGAAAGCATGAAGTCAACGCCAATTGTAGAACTTGAAAAGATTACACATCTGCAATCCATGATCGACAGAAGAGACTGCAGAGCCCAGAACCAAGCAGAGAAACTCAGAAGACTCACAGACCATCCAATGAACCAGAGAATAAATAGAATTGGAAATGGGAAACTAAAGCGGAGAAACTTTGCAGTAATAGCCAAAGCAAAGATGAGCGAAGACTCTATAAACACATTAACAACACCAAAGCCCACCCCTACTGTACGCACACCTACCTGTAAGCAGTATATATTTCCGGAGGTGGTAGAAAATATACCACGTATCGGAAACAAGAACAGCCAGACTGAAAAAGAAAGAAGAGACATAACCCTGAGGTACATAACGAAAAACTACCCAAGCATGGACTGGACCCATGCATACACCGACGGTTCTGTAACAAACACAACACAGAACGGAGGGACAGGGGTATTCCTGAGCCTACCAAATGGTAGAAAAATAACACTGTCAGTGGCAACTGGAAAATACTCAAGCAATTTCAGAACGGAGGCAGAGGCACTGAGGGCTGCAGTAGAAGCAATGCTGACAGGCAAAAGAAATGGAAGCCAGATAGTCCTGTTTACAGATGCCCTGGCCGTAGTCACAGCACTAAAAAGCCAGAAAAATACTGAACTTAATGATTTAAGAGCAGTACTCTGTCAACTATGCCAGCAGTCCGCACCAAAAAGAGTAGTGGTACAGTGGGTTCCATCCCACTGTAACATCCAAGGCAACGAGGAGGCAGACAGACTGGCAAAAGAAGGTGCAAGACTACCACAAACAGATTCTAGTGTGACCTACGACGAGTTCAAAAGGCTTATTAGAGCCAGATACATGGCCAAATGGGAAACAGAACATACTGGCTACACAAAAAATGATGCCTATTACCAGTTGAACAGAAGAGAGCAGGTCGTGGTCTTCAGACTCCGCACAGGCCACAACAGACTGAGGTACCACCTATTCAATAAACTGAAGATAGGTAGCACCGACGAATGCACCTGTGGTACAGGGAAAATGACCGCTGAACATCTGCTGCAAAATTGCCCGACATACGAGGATCAGAGAAAGCAGATGTGGCCATCACCAGTGGCAACAGTAGACAAGCTCTATGGCAGTGTCGACAGCCTCAGGATGACCGCTGCTTTTTTTCGAAAAAATTCAGGTTGACGTCTGACAGCGTACGAAGAAGAAGAAGAAGAAGAAGAAGAAGAAGAAGGATGCATGTGGTAACATTCTAGATAGCTAAACCCCCGTGGAAACGTCTTACGCTGCCACATGTGTGAGGGAGTGTGATGGTTTGTGTGGGTGAGTGTGTGGGGGTGAGTGTGTGGGTGTGATTGTGTGTGGGTGAGTGTGTGTGGGTAATTGTGTGTGGGTGAGTGTGTGGGTGTGATTGTGTGTGGGTGAGTGTGTGGGGGTGAGTGTGTGTGGGTGAGTGTGTGGGTGATTGTTTATGAGGGAGCGTGTTGGTGTGTGAGATTGTCCTGACTTCCGGTGAGCCGGAAGTAGCTGATTGGACGGATCGCCTTACAAACGGAGACAGATTGGGTCGATGTGAGAAAAAAAGGTTCGTTCACCCAGTGAAACCCCTGACTCTTAAACTCTTTGAACACCCACCCAATGACCCATACCTCACCCCAACACCCTATGAGCACCCACCAAATAACCCCACCCGCCTTCCCCTCTCACCCCCACACCCTGTGACCGTTCCTCCAGGTCTCCACCCCCCCCCCCCCACCCCCCACCCCCCCCCCCCCCGGTGCCCATCGTCTCCTAGAATAAAATATGCTGTTGAGAAAATATTCAAGTTTGTTCTCCATCTAAAACCCTTAGTCGGTATTGTCCTTCGTCCCTACCTCACTTCTTCCTTCTCTCCCTGTTTTATTTGACTGTCCGTGCTGCCACGCCCTATAGTAGAGGAACAACTGATCAAGTGAGGAAAGTAAAGGGCTAGGCATGGCAGAGACTGAGAGACAGAAGAAGAGAGAAAGAGAGAGAGAGGAAGAGGAGAGAGAGAAGGAGGAAGAGAGAGAGGAAGAGAGAGAGAGACAGAGAAAGAGAAACAGAAAAAGATGAGATAATCACACCATAACTGAACTGCTGATGTCTTTAGTTTGTAACATATATGAAAGTCTGTCAACTCTTGTCTGTCAGATATGAATGTCTGTCAGATGTGAATGTCAGATGTGAATGTCAGTCAACTCGTGTCTGTCAGATGTGAATGTCTGTCAACTTGTGTCTGTCAGAAGTGAATGACTGCCAGATTTGAATGTCAGATGTGAAAGTCTGTCAACTCGTGTCTGTCAGATGTGAATGTATGTCGGATGTGAATGTCTGTCAGATGTGAATGTCTGTCAGATGTCAATCTCTGTGTAACAGTTCCAGTTCCCTGTGGAGCATACGATTTTCTGCGGGGGAAATTGGGCTGGCGACTATGTTCGCTAAGAATCAAAGAGTTGCTTGAGAATATATTAGGTTCCCAGGGCATAGGTCAAACCCCGGTCACCACACTAGGGCCCACACAGACCACCCAGGTCACCAGACTAGGGCCCGCACAGACCACCCCGGTCACCAAACTAGGGCCCGCACAGACCACTACGGTCACCACACTAGGGCCCGCACAGACAACACAGGTCACCACACCAGGGTCTACGCAGACCACCCAGGTCACCAGACTAGGGCCCGCACAGACCACCCCGGTCACCACACATGGGCCGGCACAGACCACCCCGGTCACCACACTAGGGCCCGCACAGACCACCCCGGTCACCACACTAGGGCCCGCACCGACCACACAGGTCACCACACCAGGGTCTACGCAGACCACCCAGGTCACCACACTAGGGTCTGCGCAGACCACCCAGGTCACCACACCAGGGTCTGCCAAATTCTAGTTCGGGTGGGATCAAATGAGAGTGATGGGTAACCAGCCAATTAGGAAGGACCACTCTATAGACATGTGTGTTTCTAGAGCTAAGAAAATAGTCTATAAAAGACAATGCACAGAGAAATTCGAAAGATTCCGCGAGAGAATATGTTTAAGAAAGACATCAACCAGAGTGGAATGTTAATAATACAGGACCTATGTCATCCTTGTTCTGATATCATGATGGAAAAACTTAGAAGCTACCAGGAAATGCAACATTTTTGTTAAGATCAATGGATAAAGAATATGCATCATCAAATTAAAATTTGTAGGTGACCAAGACTTCATAAAAGGAACACAGTTAATTAGAAAAGCTATTTATCAGATGAACGATGCAGTGACGAATAAACTGAACTAAATAAGTACAATCAGAACATTGATGTGACATCATCTAACAACGTCCAGAATATTCTCCGTACTAATTTAATGAATTATTATTTATTTGTGCGCCATTGTCTGGAATTTGTTAATTAAATAAGTACATGATATTTATGTACACATACACACACCCACACAAACCCCACACAAACAGCACACACATCGCGCACACAGCTTCATCGTGATCAAAGAGAATTCTCAGACAGCGGAGACCGACATCAAGGGGAAATTCTCGGACAGTAGGCTTGGACAGCAGGTTTGGACAGCAGGTTTGGACAGCGGGCTCAGAGTCGCTTGACCAAAATGTTAGTAATATAATGTTACTTAGACGTCATAAGCCGGTTATCTTTGAAGTAGATTTCGGGGAACAGCGTAAATTTGTTAGGTCCCAACACTCGATTGTGTTGTTTTTTTTCTTCATATACGAGATCAGTTTTTAGTAACGGTTAGCTAGTTAACTCGGACAATGGTATATGAGATAGTAGTACAATCATTACATAATTAGACAGTTGGACGAGTTATTGCTGGACACAGACAAGGGTTGGCAGCAGTTGTGATCAGTTAGACATTTGATGTTGACCATTAAAAGCTTTGAAGTCTTGTTTTGCTTATGTGTACATGTTTACAGGTACTCCAACAAACAGTGCAGGTATGTCTTTGATATTTGAAGAGATGAAGATTGAGTGAGGCTACTCAGAAGGATGAGTGAGAGTAGTAATATTTTTGGAGGAGTTTATGTTAATGATCTATTCTTGTTTATATTCTAACACATGTTACGGTTGTGTCTGAGACTCGGAAGATTGAGGAATGATTTGATCAGAAAAATGAAGAATAATTGGAGTTTGCATATTGTTCTTTAATATTTCACGTCGAGCATGGGTAAATATTTCTCCTGAACTATGAGTAGTGAGATCAGACACCCGTGTGGAGTGGAGCGCAAGTTAAAAATGCCTTAGCAGTTGGAAATCGAAAAGAGTAGGCCTAACGGCCCCTGCTCGGGCAAAATTCAAGTTTAAAATCTGGTCAAATTATTCTAGGGATTCTCGCCCCACAGAGAATATGTCGCAAATAGGGGGCGTGTGGTCTTACTAACAGGTCTTGGTTATGTGGTTAGCGGAGTGGCTTAAATGGCGCCTGACAGGCTGCGGGTCTACCTTGCTCTACTTTCTAATTGATTCTACCTCAACCAGTCTCAAAAATAGGCGATCTTATATTCCAGGGGTTAACAGATACTGACATTGACCTGACAAGTTACCAGTGGATTCTCAATCAAATATAAAACAAAGGAGGTCGCATCTCCCTACCACGTCTAACCACATAAACTGACTGAAGAAAGATAGAATATTGAGTGTCTCATATGTTCACAAATTCTCTGTGTTGTAACAAATTTTTTATTTTTTTTCTCGAGGATGGGAGTTAGAGAGAAAGAGCTAGCTTGCTCGGAGGAAAGATGTGTACACTACATAGCCTAGGCGAAATGGGGTAGTAGATAGATGTCAAGAGAAACACGTGCTAACTAGCCTGAGGATAAACCACGTCATTTTGTAGCCTAATAGGACTTGGTATTAGCGGAGACGTCAACCCTGGGACGTATGTAGATGGGAATGCATATTGCAGTACCACAATATGGATACTTAACAATTAGTTGTCATGAAAGGCGTGTTATTGATACCGCCGTCAGGCTAAGGCCATGGAAAAATTGGCTCAAACAGTGTAACACTGAAGAGTCATGTCCTTGGACAAATGCACGAAATCCTTAAGGGGATTGTTTTTCTGGGTGGAATTTCATACAGGAACAAATGCGGGGGTGCTGGATGTAAACGGGTTGACGTTTTTGTTGTTGTCGTTGGTTGTATTTTAAGGGTTGAAATTGAAGATGAGCTTTATGTATTACGTAAAATTTGCATGCATCAGATGTGAAAATGTAAACATTTGTTTCCATTATGCATAATTAAGACTAACATGGTGATCATTTCCCACATGTAAAATGATCATTCATGTGTTGATCTATGGTTTTGGGAGGTATGTAACAGTTCCAGCTGGAGCATGGGCGTTTAGGGCAGGGGTGATTGAATGGCGACTCTGGGAACAAAGGTTATCTGAATACCTGCCAGGTCAGTCATCGTCTCGTGAGAGTGAGTTTGCAGGGTGACTGAACCAGCATACACCTCGAGTTTTGGCCAGTCGCTCTATAAGTGTTTATGTTGGACACTCTGTGAACAGTAAGAGATCTGAATGTGTGTCGTACGGGCAGGACACCTAGTGAACCGTGTGTGACATAAATACATATGGATGTGCTAATTCGTGTGAATACGTGAAGAGATCTAAGTAGTTGTGAATGTACAGATCGCATGAGGACGAGATCTGAATGTGTATGTATGTGCAAGGCACTTTGGGAACGATGTGTTGTCTGATTATAAGTGCATGCACAGACTGACTGAGTGTGTGATCCGACTATGAGTGACTTAATCTAATCGTATATGAATGCACAGATCGCCTGAGCACACGTGAACCGATTGTACGCGGATGTGCTGATCACCTGACTGAATATAATCTGATTATGTGTGACTGCACAGAACCACTGAGTACGTAATCCGATCGTGAGGACGAGTTAGTGATTGTGTGTTGGGTGTGCAGATAAGGGAGATTAGCGGCAAAATCTGAGTTATGTTGTTTGGGGGAAACATCAAAAGCTAGTGCTTAAAAACCTCTCGCGTAGTTCAATATGTATATAGATACATATATATTATAATTATTTAGTTTAGACATATTTTTGTTCTTTTTGGCTAATAATCTTTTTGATGATATTCATGTTATTAAAACATAATTTTTGTTGGACAGTGTTTACTGTGTGAAGTCGTGTCGTGGTGTGAAGTCGTTTGTAGTAGTGTGAAGTTGTGTGTCGTGGTGTGAAGTCGTGTGTCGTGGTGTGTAGTCGTCTGTCATGGTGTGAAGTCGTGTGTCATGGTGTTAAGTCGTCTGTTCGTGTGTGAAGTCGTGTGTCATGGTGTGAATTCGTGTGTCGTGGTGTGAAGTCGTGTGTCGTGGTGTGAAGTCGTGTCGTGGTGGAGATACATGTTGTAACTCTTTAGATAAGTAACTACTCGGCTAAACCTGGACTCTGCTACACAAGGTCAGGGTTGTGGCTCAGGTGGCGGGGTTTGGGGAGGGGAGGCGGCAACCACTCGGTGATCTGCTGACGTCAGGGTCAAGAGGTCTATGTGTGATATAGCTTCGATCATGCCCTCAGACACATAGACAGACACATAGACAGACACAGAGACAGACACAGACACAGAGACAGACACAGAGATAGACACAGACACAGAGACAAACACAGACAGAGACAGAGACACACGGAGACAGAGATAGACACGGAGATAGACATATCCACAGAGACAGACACAGACACAGAGACAGAGACAGACACAGAGACAGACACAGAGACAGAGACAGACACGGAGACAGACACAGAAACAGAGACAGAGACAGACACAGAGACAGACACAGAAACAGAGACAGAAACAGAGACAGACACAGAGACAGAGACAGACACGGAGATAGACACAGAAACAGAGACAGAGACGGAGACAGAGACAGCGAAAGAGACAGACATAGAAACAGAGACAGACACGGAGACAGAGACAGAGACGGAGACAGACAGACACGGAGACAGACACAGAGACAGAGACGGAGACAGAGACAGACACAGAGACAGACACAGAAACAGAGACAGACACAGAGACAGAAACGGAGACAGAAACGGAGATAGAGACAGACACAGAGATAGACACATAGACAGACACATATATAGACACAGAGACAGACACAGAGACAGACACAGAGACAGACACAGAGAAAAACTCACACAGAGACAGAGACATACACGGAGACAGAGACATACAAGGAGACAGAGACATACAAGGAGACAGAGATAGACACGGAGATAGACATATCCACAGAGACAGACACGGAGACAGAGACAGACACGGAGATAGACACAGAAACAGAGACAGAGACGGAAACAGAGACAGCGAAAGAGACGGACACATACACAGAGATAGACACAGAAACAGACACGGAAACAGACACAGAGACAGACGGATACAGAGACAGACACAGACACAGAAACAGAGACACGGAGACATACACAGACACAGACAAAGAGACAGACACAGACACATAGACAGAGACCGACACGGAGACAGAGACAGACATGGAGATAGACAAATCCACAGAAACAGACACAGAGACAGACACAGCGACAGACACAGAGAGAGACACAGAGACAGACACAGAGACAGACACAGACGCAGACACAGAGACAGACACAGAGACAGAGACGGAAACAGACACAGACACGGAGACACACACTCAGACAGAAATGAAGACCCTTTCTCCCTTTTCTTTCTCTCCTTTTCCCTCTATTTCTCTCACCCTGCTATTTTCCAATAATTCTCTTATTCTCATTCATTCTCTGTCATTTTCTCTTTCTTTAAATCATTCTTTCTTTTTCTTTGTTCTCTTCCTCTTTTGCCCTTCTTGTTCTCTCTCTCTCTCTCTCTCTCTCTCTCTCTCTCTCTCTCTCTTTCTTGCTATTTTCACTCTCGCTTTCTCTGCCATGCTTTAGTTTCCACTTTCTCTTGTTTTCTCTGATTTTTGTCTCTAACGTTTTTCCTCTTCTTCTCTTTCATTGTTCCTCACTGCCTCTCTCTCTCTCTTTATCCGTCTTTCATTGTTCCTCATTGCCTCTCTCTCTCTTTATCCGTCTTTCATTTTCCTACTCTCTCGTTCTGTCATTCTTTCTTCGTCAAAACATCTATCTCTCCCATTTTATCTCTCTATCTGTTGTCTACCCTCTCTATCGCTATCTTTCTCTTCTATGTTGACACTTTCTTTCTACTCTTTCGTTAATTTACCTCACAATGTATTTATGTGTATCTTTCTCCTCTCTTTCTCACTCTCTTCCACTCTCTCTCTCTCTCTATCTCTTTCTCACTCTCTTCCACTCTCACTCTCTCTCTATCTCTTTCTCACTCTCTTCCACTCTCACTCTCTCTCTCTATCTCTTTCTCACTCTCTTCCACTCTCTCTCTGTCGTTCTGTCTTCGTGTTTTACTACCTTCCTTTAATATTGCATTCTTTTTATCTGCTTGTCTTTCTATCTTATTATGATTCTCTCTTTTCTTCTCATCACCACATTCTCTGTATCTCTCTCTCTCTCTCTGCCTTTCTTTAACTCTCTTTCTTTAACTCTCTCTATCTCTCTCTCTCTCTCTCACGCTTTTACGTATCTTCTATCTCACTCTTGTTATGCATACATCTCTCTATTATCTCTTTCTCTATTTATCTCTCATTCTCTCTCTGTACCTTTCTTACATTATCAAACCACTCTTCCTCTTTTACTATTTGTGTCTCTTATCTGTTCAAAATATCTCTCACTGTCTCTTTTCTCAACTGAATATTTTATTCACCTTGCCCCTCCTCCCTCACTCCCTCCTCACTCACTCACTCACTCACTCACTCACTCACTCACTCACTCACTCACTCACTCACTCACTCACTCACTCACTCACTCACTCACTCACTCACTCACTCACTCACTCACTCCCTCCCTCCCTCCCTCCCGCCCTCACTCACTCACTCACTCACTCACTCACTCTTTCTCTCTCTCTCTCTTTCTCTCTCTCTTTCTCTCTCTCTCCCTCTCTCTCTCCCTCTCCCTCTCCCTCTCCCTCTCTCTCTTTCTCTCTCTCTCTACCCAGATTTATTGAAACAACGCCACTGGTGATCTTGCTTATGTTAACTCCCCACCCCTCCTTCTAACCTTACGCCACAATTCTAACGAAGTCTTAGGATCATCCCCCAGTTAACCATGCCATGTTCAACTGTTCAACATTTAGAACATCCGTCCTAAGCTGTGGATAATAAGAGTCGATAATAATGGACAGTAATTCTGACCATTACCGCCAAATATCCTGTGACCTGCTTTCTGACAATACAAAGTTACACTGGCACATCTAATCTCCGTTTGAACTCTCAATCAGTCTGTATTTCTCCCTCATCTCCTTGCTTTCTGCCATGTTACAATTACCTTTCAATGACTTCCTTGGTTCGGGATTGGGACAACTTTGTAATCCTGCTGAGATCTCTGCGGAACCCCTGACCTTGAGTTTTCTGCCTGGGACCCCTTACCCTTTCACAAATATGTTATGCCCTAGAGAATACATGGCATTGATCATTTTATATTACGTAAGGGACCACGGCATTCTTTTACACACATGAAACTACAGTTAGAGATTATACAAATGTGACACTCCATTTCCGTTACTAGCGACCCCCATCTGTTCACATGAAATGTATTATTGGGCTCATACCCCGTGATCACCCCTTGATCGACAACCATTGGCCATATTTCCATAACCATCTCTCTTGATCTTTCAATGAACGTTTCATTGTCTAGATGGATTTCATCTGCCTGGGATCCATGACCCTGGGATCAGTGACCCAGCGACCCCCTACCCTGTCTCAAAAAGAAGTCACGAACGTGTGTCGACGTAATATGACGTAGTAGAGCGAGATCAAGGACACAACACACGTTCACAAACAAGCAAGCGTGATCAAAGCAATCCTGAACCAGCAGCAACCCTGAACCACCAGCAATCCTGAACCACCAGCAATCCTGTTTGTCAGATTCATCAGATTCAGAACGTCCGTTAGCCGTCATTTGTAGTCGAGGACTTGGATTCGCCATTTCTCGTATCTTCAATACTCATATTCCATTACTTAGTTGTCAGCTTTGTGTTTGCTTTTGTTGTTTTTGTTTGTTCAGATCATGATTAATATCTATCCTGTGAATACGTGGGCTGTGCTGTTGCCTCCTCAACCAGCATTTCTGTGTTCTTTGGCCCTTATCAGTTGGGGATCTACACATGCACTCGTTTATATCTTCTCCTCTTCCTCCCCCTTCTCTTTCTCCTCCTCCATCTCCTTCTCTTCCTTCTCTTTCTCCTCGTTCGTCTCTTTCTCCCATTCTCCGCTCTGCTTCATCCCGTCGTCTTCCTCCCCTCCTTCTCTTCCGCCGTATCTTCCTTCTCCTCCCGTCTTCGTCATCCCCCTACTCCTTCTCTTCCTCCATCTTCTCTTATTCTTCGTCCACCTTCTCCCTCCTCTTCTTGTTCTCTCTCCTCCTCCTCTCCCATCCCCTCCTCCAACATTCAGTGATGTGGCCCTCCGAGTAGAGTGTCAGAGTGTCCTGCCAAGCTTGTCCTGTCTGTAAACGTGATTCCCTCGAGTATTGGACACAAGCAAATTGTTCCCACAGAGGTCTCCCCTCTGACGGAGATAAAGTGCCAGAGGTCTCCACTCTAAGGGAGATGGAGTGCCAGAGGTCTCCGCTCTAAGGGAGATGTAGTGCCAGAGGTCTCCGCTCTAAGGGAGATGGAGTGCCAGAGGTCTCCGCTCTAAGGGAGATGAAGTGCCAGAGGTCTGCGCTCTAAGGGAGGGTGGGCCAGAGGTCTCTGCTCTAAGGGAGGGTGTGCCAGAGGTCTCTGCTCTGAGGGAGGTCGAGTGCCAGAGTTGAGTTGATTCCCGTGATGGCCCTCGCTCCATCGAGCAACGCCTCCCCCTCCCCTTCAATATACTAAACAGTTACAGAGTACCAGCGGATAACGTGATTCCGAGTAGGAGCAACTATTGGCTGGTTGAATATTCATTTCTTGTACGGCTCGTGCCGAACACGCGCTGAGGGGTAGCGTGACATGAACGTGAAAGAGATACTCAAGCCGGAAAACAGTTTCTTGTTCCGGTCAAGTGATGGACGCCTACACGTGACCGCTCAGATCTCATGGGTCCACTTACAGCTAGTGTGTTCACGTACTTGTACACGCAACACGCATACACACATACTCGCATACACACATACAACCATACACACATACAGATATACTCGCATACACGCATACACACATGCTCGCATACACACATACTCACATACATACTCGCATACACAAATACACACACACATACTCACATGCATACACACATACACGCATACACACATACACACATACTCGCATACACACATACTCGCATACACACATACAACCATACACACATACAGATATACTCGCATACACGCATACACACATACTCGCATACACACACACACACACATGCATACACACATACACGCACACTCGCATACACACATACACACACACACACACATGCATACACACATACACGCACACTCGCATACACACATACACACACACACACACATGCATACACACATACACGCACACTCGCATACACGCATACACACATACTCACATACTCGCATACACGCATACACGCATACTCGCATACACATACACACACACATGCATACACACATACACGCACACTCGCATACACGCATACACACATACTCACATACTCGCATACACGCATACACGCATACTCGCATACACACATACAACCATACACACATACAGATATACTCGCATACACGCATACACACATACACGCATACACACATACTCGCATACACGCATACACACATACTCGCATACACACATACACGCATACACGCATACACACATACACGCATACACACATACACGCATACACACATACACGCATACACACATACTCACATACTCGCATACACACATACACGCATACACACATACACGCACACTCGCATACACACACACGCATACACACATACACACATACTCACATACTCGCATACACACATACACGCATACACACATACTCGCATACACACATACACACACATGCATACACACATACACGCACTCTCACATACAGGCATACACGCATACACACATACACGCATACACACACACAATAAGCATTTACCGACTGACACACGCTTACACACATACATTCACACAAACATACACCACACGCGCGTCCTCAAACAGTTACCAGACGAACCAAGGTAGCTTGGGACCAGAGGTAGAGGTCGATGACCTCCGCAGGCGCTTCCTCACTATAATCCAAACAGAGGGAAGCTACATCATCAACACAGAACCATCTCATTATGTCGAGTTCCTCCCTTCAGATGGTCCAGAACCGTCTCATTATGTCGAGTTCCTCACTTCAGATGGTCCAGAACCGTCTCATTATGTCGAGTTCCTCACTTCAGATGGTCCAGAACGGTCTCATTATATCGAGTTCCTCACTTCAGATGGTCCAGAACCGTCTCATTATGTCGACATCCTCGCTTCAGATGGTCAACTAACTTCAACTATTTTGTTTATTCTGATTCAGAAGTCTTTTCACTTGAATGATGACGCACGGATGGTGACGCCAGCTGAGGCATCTAGGCGTGACTCGCAAACCTCAACTATTCATGAAGGCTTGAATGTTGATGCACGAATTGTGACGCCAACTGACGCGTCTAGGCGTGACCCGCAAACATTCAACTATTCATGGAGGGAAGTTGTGAAAGACCAGCCTGTTGGTGTTAATTCGTTTATTGATCACCAGGATTACTGCCACACCGAGAACATACAAAAAACAGACAGACCACAATGAGAACACACAACAAACAGACAGACCACACTGAGAACATACAACAAACAGACAGACAACACTGAGAACATACAACAAACAGACAGACCACACTGAGAACATACAACACAAACAGACAGACCACACTGAGAACATACAACAGACAGACCACATTGACAACATATAACAGACAGACCACACTAACAACAGACAGACCATACTGACAACAGACAGAACACACTAAAACAGACAGACCACACTGACAACAGACAGACCACACTTACAACATACAACAGACAGACCATACTGACAACATACAACAGACAGACCACACTGAGAACATACAACAGACAGACCACACTTACAACATACAACAGACATACCACACTTACAACATACAACAGACAGACCACACTGACAACAGACAGACCACACTGACAACATACAACAGACAGACCACACTGACAACATACAACAGACAGACCACACTGATAACATACAACAGACAAACAACACTGACAAATACAACAGACAGACCACACTGACAACATACAACAGACAAACAATACTGACAACATACAACAGACAGACCACAATGACAACATACAACAGACAGACAACACTGACAAATACAACGGACAGACCACTCTGACAAGATACGACAGACAGACCACACTGACAACGGACAGGCCACATTGACAACAGACAGACCACACTGACAACAGACAGACCACACTGACAACAGTAAGACCACACTGACAACAGACAGACAGACCACACTGACAACATACAACAGACAGACCACACTGACAACAGACAGACCACACTGACAACAGACAGACCACACTGACAACAGACAGACCACACTGACAACAGACAAACAAAATTGACAACATACAACAGACAGACCATACTGACAAGATAGATACGACAGACAGACCAGACTGACAACAGACAGACAGACAACACTGACAACATACAACAGACAGATAGACAACAATGACAACATACAACAGACAGACCACACTGACAACATACGACAGACGGATCACACTGACAACATACAACAGACAGACCACACTAACAACAGACAGACCACACTGACAACAGACAGACCAAATTGACATCATACAACAGACAGACCACACTGACACCATACAACAGACAGACCACACTGACACCATACAACAGACAGACCACACTGCCAATATATGACAGACATACCATACTGACAATAGACAGACCACACTGACAACGGACAGACCATACTGACAATACAGACCACACTGACAACATACGACAGACAGACAACACTGACAACATACATCAGACAGAACACACTGACAACATACATCAGACAGAACACACTGACAACATGCAACAGACAGACCACACTGACAACAGACAGACTACACTGACAACATACAGACAGAACACACTGACAACATACATCAAACAGAACACACTGACAACATGCAACAGACAGACCACACTGACAACATACAGACCACACTGACAACAGACAGACTACACTGACAAAATACATCAGACAGAACACACTGACAACATACAGACCACATTGTCAACAGACAGACCACACTGATAACATACATCAGACAGAACACACTGACAACATACAGACCACATTGTCAACAGACAGACCACACTGATAACATACATCAGACAGAACACACTGACAACATACATCAGACAGAACACACTGACAACATGCAACAGGAAGACCACATTGACACCATACAGACCACACTGACAACATACAGACCATACTGACAACAGACAGACCACATTGACAACAGACAGACCTCACTGACAACAGACAGACAAAACTGACAACATACAGACTACACTGACAACATACAGACCACACTGACAACATACAGACCACACTGACAATAGCCAGACCACATTGACAACAGACAGACAAAACTGACAACATACAGACCACACTGACAATAGTCAGACCAGATTGACAACAGATAGACCACACTGACAACAGACAGACAAAACTGACAACATACAGACCACACTGACAACAGACAGACAAAATTGACAACATACAGACCACACTGACAACACACAGACAAAACTGACAACATACAGACCACACTGACAATAGTCAGACCAGATTGACAACAGACAGACCACACTGACAACAGACAGACAAAACTGACAACATACAGAGCACACTGACAACAGACAGACAAAATTGACAACATACAGACCACACTGACAACATACATCAGACAGAACACACTGACAACATACAACAGACAGACCAGACTGACAACATGCAACAGACAGAACCCACTGACTACAGACAGACCACAGTGTCAACATACAGACTACACTGACAACATACAGACCACACTGACAACAGACAGACTACCATGACAACATACAGACCACACTGACAACAGACAGACTACACTGACAACATACTGACAACATACAGACCACACTCACAACATACAGACCACACTGACGACATACAACAGACATACCACACTGACAACAGACTGACCACAATAACAACAGACATACCCCACTGACAACAGACAGACCACACTGACAACAGACAGACTACACTGACAACATACAACAGACTAACCACACTGACAACATACGACAGACAAACCACACTGACAACAGACAGACCACACTTACAACAGACAGACCACACTGACAACAGACAGACCACACTGACAACATACGACAGACAGACTTTACTGGCAACATACATACCACACTGACAACAGACAGACCACACTCGCAATAGACAGATCACACTGACAACATACGACAGACAGACCACACTGACAACATACAACAGACAAACCACACTGACAACATACAGACAAACCACACTGACAACATACGACGGACAGACCACACTGTCAACATACGACTGACAGACCACACTGACAACATACAACAGACAAACTACACTGACAACATACAACAGACAGACCACACTGATAACATACGACAGACAGACTACACTGACAAGATACAACGGACAGACCACACTGACAACAGATATACCGCACTGACAACATACGACAGACAGACCACACTGACAACATGCAACAGACATACAAACCACACTGACAACATACGACAGACAGACCACACTGACAACATACAATAGACAGACCACACTGACAACAGATATACCACACTGACAACATACGACAGACACACCACACTGGCAACATACGACAGACAGACCACACTGACAAGATGCAACAGACAGACCACACTGACAACAGATATACCACACTGACAACATACGACAGACAGACCATACTGGCAACAGACAGACCACACTGACGACAGACAGACCACACTGACAATAGGCAGACCACACTGACAACATACAACAGAAAGACCACACTGACAACATACGACAGACAGACCACACTGACAACATGTAACAGACGGAGAGCGACTTTTGACTTCTTCGGTTCAGCCGGAGCATACGGCACCACCTATAACTGGTTGGAACCGAAACGTGTTGTGCACATTTACAGTGGCGAACACTGCTGCAAGAGGGTGTTGCTAGTTCCATGTACAACTATGTTCAGTTGCATTTAGTCACTTGAAAGTAGAGTAGATTTATTACTCCAAGGTGATGTGTCCTAGGATTCAATTGGAGAACTCAGAGCATTAACGGCCTTTACAACTAATTGGTTGTCGTCTCCCATTCTCGTAGAATGAACGCCACCTGAGTGTGGAATAGTCTTATGAGTTTGACATACAGCTCTAAGAACAATAACATATCACTTTTACAGGAATGAAAGAGAGTGGGTGGAGGAGTGTGGCGGTCAGAGGTTGGAGGTCGGAGGTCAGAGGGTGGAGGTTGGAGGGCCTAGGTTGGAGGGTGGAGGTTGGAGGTAGGAGGTTGGAGGGTGGAGGTTGGAGGGTGGAGGTTGGAGGTTGGAGGGCCTAGGTTGGAGGGTGGAGGTTGGAGGGCCTAGGTTGGTGGTTGGAGGGTGGAGGTTGGAGGGTTGAGGTTGGAGGGCCTAGGTTGGAGGGTGGAGGTTAGAGGGTGGAGGTTGTAGGGTGGAGGTTGGAGGTTGGAGGGCCTAGGTTGGAGGTTGGAGGGTGGAGGTTGGAGGTTGGAGGGCCTAGGTTGGAGGGTGGAGGTTGGAGGGTGGAGGTTGGAGGGCCTAGGTTGGAGGGTGGAGGTTGGAGGTTGGACGGCCTAGGTTGGAGGTTGGAGGTTGGAGGGTGGAGGGCCTAGGTTGGAGGATGGAGGTTGGAAGTTGGAGGGCCTAGGTTGGAGGTTGGAGGGTGGAGGTTGGAGGTTGGAGGGTGGAGGTTGGAGGGCCTAGGTTGGAAGGTGGAGGTTGGAGGGTGGACGTTGGAGGTTGGAGGTTTGAGGGCCTAGGTTGGAGGGTGGAGGTTTGAGGTTGGAGGGCCTAGGTTGGAGGGTGGAGGTTGGAAGTTGGAGGGCCTAGGTTGGAGGGTGGAGGTTGGAGGGTGGAGGTTGAAGGGCCTAGGTTGGAGGGTGGAGGTTGGAGGGCCTAGGTTGGAGGTTGGAGGGCCTAGGTTGGAGGGTGGAGGTTGGAGGGTGGAGGTTGGAGGGTGGAGGTTGGAGGGTGGAGGTTGGAGGTTGGAGGGCCTAGGTTGGAGGGTGGAGGTTGGAGGGCCTAGGTTGGTGGTTGGAGGTTGGAGGTTGGAGGGTGATGGTTGGAGGGCCTAGGTTGGAGGGTGGAGGTTGGAGGTTGGAGGGCCTAGGGTGGAGGTTGGAGGTTGGAGGGCCTAGGTTGGAGGTTGGAGGGTGGAGGTTGGAGGGTGGAGGTTGAAGGGTGGAGGTTGGAGGGTGGAGGTTGGAGGGCCTAGGTTGGAGGGTGGAGGTTGGAGGGTGGAGGTTGGAGGGTGGACGTTGGAGGTTGGAGGTTGGAGGGCCTAGGTTGGAGGGTGGAGGTTGGAGGTTGGAGGGCCTAGGTTGGAGGGTGGAGGTTGGAGGGCCTAGGTTGGAGGGTGGAGGTTGGAGGGTGGAGGTTGGAGGGCCTAGGTTGGAGGGTGGAGGTTGGAGGGTGGAGATTGGAGGGCCTAGGTTGGAGGGTGGAGGTTGGAGGGCCTAGGTTGGAGGGTGGAGGTTGGAGGTTGGAGGGCCTAGGTTGGAGGGTGGAGGTCGGAGGTTGGAGGGCCTAGATAGGAGGGTGGAGGTTGGAGGTTGGAGGGCCTAGGTTGGAGGGTGGAGGTTGGAGGGTGGAGGTTGGAGGGCCTAGGTTGGAGGGTGGAGGTTGGAGGGCCTAGGTTGGAGGGTGGAGGTTGGAGGTTGGAGGGCCTAGGTTGGAGGTTGGAGGTTGGAGGGCCTAAGTGTGAGGGTGGAGGGTGGAGGTTGGAGGGTGGAGGGTGGAGGTTGGAGGGCCCAGGTTGGAGGGCCGTTAGTTTTAGATGTGAAACTGAGTGCTTCCGGTCTGGTCGTGGTATACTTCTGGTCAGGTCATGATCTACTGGTCAGTCCATTTGTAGCAGGCCCAGTCGGAGAACGGGCGTTGAGGGGAGGACTAATGGGACCGACGACTCTGGGAACAAAAGTTAACTGAATGTGTACCAAGGTCATTCACCGTCTCGACACTAAGTCGACAAAGGAAACGAGAGGTTACGGGAAAGATTATGTCTATTACAGGTGGGGGTTCGGAGCTGACCACTCTGTCGTTCCGTAGTGGGGCGGGGGGTGTTTGTGAAAGTCAGAGGCCGCCACAGTCTGCTACTGTAATAGTTTCAGCCTGAGCATGAGCGGTTAAGGCAGGGATGATGTGGTCGTTAACTCTGAGAATAACGGTACTTTAATGTGTGCCAAGACCAATCTCTGTTTGGACACTAAGCCAAGGTCACTCACCGTCTCAACAAAGGAAAACGAGGTGGGGGAAAGAATCTTTTGTCCAGGTAGACTCTGACCTCTGGCGCTCGATTGGGTATTGGGGGATGAGTGACAGACAAGAGGGCAGCAGAGCTTACCACTATATTTGAGTGACAGGTGTTCAGAGTAATTCGTTCCCATAACGACTGAATAGAGCCATCCCTCACAGATCCATTGGATAGCTCTGATACTGCTTTAGACTATAAAATACTAGACAAAGTTTAGCTCAATCAGACTGGCCAGAGAATGTGAGCGAGAGAAAGAGAATCTAGATAGGAGTCTATTTAGCTCACCGATTTGATAGAGGAGCGATCGATGGACTGTTTTACGAATGTTAGAGATAGTACAGGAACGCTGAATCAGAAAACACCATGAGTCTTGGCCAGTCGCTCAAATAGGTTTGTTGGGCATCCTGTGTCTAGAGGTAATCTGAACGTGTGTTGTATGCAGGACACTTTGTGAACGAGGTATGTCCTGACGAGATAAGCGAGTGTGTAGATCGACTAGGTGAGATCTAGATGTGTGTGTGGTGTGTGTAGACACCGAGGGAACGAGGTATGTTCTAGAGTTGTGCGAGTGTACAGCTGTGTCTAGGTGAGATCTAGATGTGTGTGTGGTGTGTGAAGACATTGAGGGAACGATGTATATTTCAGAGCGTGTGTATACGCAGATCGACTGAGTTGAGAGATCATATGTGAGTTTACGTAGAATATATTGAATGTATTATGTCCAGATTATTCGCCTGAGGGGATCTGAGTGAGGAAGAGTTTTTGAGAGCGTGTTGAGGATGCAGATAAGGGGAGGGGTGTGTGCGGCAAGAACTGGGTTTGATTAGTGGGAGCAATATCAATAGATTAAACTTATAACTTTAAAGCGAATAATTAGTTAAGAAGTATTCGTGTATTATTTGTATCACATTGCACTCACTTTGATAGTGTTGTATGACTATTATATAATAAATTTGCCACCTGCTGCGTGCTATATTATTTGCTGTGTGTGGTCATTAATGATGTGGATGAGTGTGGTCATGAATGATGTGGATGAGTGTGGTCATGAATGATGTGGATGAGTGTGGTAATAGACTGGTTAGAATAACCCTAGTGCAAACAGTGGGATCTGCTACACTACGACGTTCAAAGTGAGAGGAATTCGGAGTTATTCGTTCAATAACAACTAATTGGAAGTAGATCCAAACTAGGGTGATGGCTAAGTCAGACAACCAACAGAAACAATTGGACCACCATGAAGTTGTTTGAGACTATATAATACTCGACAAAGATCAACTCAGCAGACTGGCCTGGAGAGGAATGAGAGTCTAGCTCACCGACTTGCTAGAAGAGCGATTGAGAGGTTGCTGCTAGCTATCAGGCTGATTAGGAGTTTGACAGAAAGAGATAGAATGAGTTGCAGGGTGACTGAACCAGCAAACGCCTTTGAGTCTTGGCCAGTCGCTCTTTAAGGCGTGTGTTAGACACCATGTGACTAGAAGAGATCTGAATGTGTGTGGTGTGTGTAGGACTCCGAGTGAACGAAGTATGTGTTTTCGCAGATCGACTGAGTGGGTGACCACACGTGAGTAAGCGATGCCGACTATAGGTGACGTGTTCTAGTTTCCGATGAACGCACAGATCACCTGAGTATACGTGAACATATCGAATGTGGATGTACAGATCATCTGACTGAAGGGATCTGAGTGTGGGTGAATACACAGAACGACAGAGAACATAGATCTTGAAGGCGAGTTGTGAGAGTGTGGCAGAGAGATTAGGGGAGGCGAGCGTTGCTGCAATAATCTTGGGAGATTGGGAGAATTAACACGAGCTAATGCTTAAAACTTCCGCGGTAATTAATATTTATATTAATATATGATCATATGGTTACAGATATAGGTGGTTGTTTTTTTGTTTTTTTTTGTGTGTGTGCTAATTTGTGTAATATTGATTATGGGTTTGGTAAATGTTGGTTTTGTTGATTTTCATGTAATAAATCTGCTACCTGCCTTTTGCTGTGTGTGGTCGTGGATGACGTGGATGCAGGTTGTAACATTCTAGGACTTTTCCTGGACTCTGCCACAGTCATAGTGATGGTGATAGTAATGTTCATGAAAAATCAATACCGCCAATTTTGTAGCTCAATTTTATTGTCGGACCACTTTGAGTGTCTGTCTGTGCACGGGTCTAGCGGACCACTTTGAGTGTCTGTTTGTGCACGGGTCTAGCGGACCACATTGAATGTCTGTCTGTGCACGGGTCTAGCGGGCCACTTTGAGTGTTTGTCTGTGCATGGTTCTAGCGGACCACTTTGAGTGTCTGTCTGTGCACGGGTCTAGTGGACCACTTTGAGTGTTTGTCTGTGCACGGGTCTAGCGGACCACTTTGTATGTGATTCTGTCCGTGCAGCAGTCTAGATGAGTCTGGTGTCAATTGGTGGTTTGAAAATTGGTGGTATCGTAGTCATGATTGATGTTGGAACCGTATTCGGGTGATCTCGTCCCCCAGGGTTGCCATATTGCCATTTCTAATTACAAATTTCAGAACCATCGCTTATTTTTTTACATGTTTTCAAATCAGGTTAGATTGTAGCATCGTTAGGACATTTGATAAAAGTTTACATTTTAAAAATTATTTTGATCTTTTTTGCTGTTTTGATTAAAAACAAAACAAACAAAAAAAACATTTTCGAGGTAGCAAACATTGTTTTCTATGCTCGTAAAACTCTGGCTGGAACTTCTTGTAATAGATGAATTTATGGACGATTCCACGTAAAAATCTGGCTGTAATTTCTTGTAATAGATGAATCTATGGACGCGTCCACGTAAACATCTGGCTGGAACTTCTTGTAATAGATGACTCTATGGACGCGTCCACGTAAACATCTGGCTGGAACTTCTTGTAATAAATGAATTTATGGACGCTTCCACGTAAAAATGTGGCTGTAATTTCTTGTAATAGATGAATCTATGGACGATTCCACGTAAAAATGTGGCTGTAATTTCTTGTAATAGATGAATCTATGGACGCATCCACTCTGTACAATGATGTGATTTAGTTGGTGTCTGAGTGATAGAACAAACGCCATTTTAACTGTATTTATGAAGTTGAATTATTTCGCAAAAAGCTATCGGTGACAACAATCGATTTGATTGACAGATTACCAAGAACAACAAAATGTGGACAGTCTTAGAACTGCATTGGTTTCGCTTAGGATGAAGCAGCGGATATTGAAGGGTGTCAAATAAGTCTGTCTGGTCCAGGGCGAAAGATCTATCACCTTTTTGTGTACAGCTAAAATGTGTTTCTTGTTCTATGACACTGTGCATCTAATACACAACATCCGGGCTACCATCAAATATTGGATTTTGGCTGTCAGACATCCCGACTTGGTTTTATAATAGTGAATTAAGACAAGATGCCTGCAGACATCTCTTGAATGTGATGAAACTGAGCCGGCCTACACTGCCAGCCCGCACCGCCTGACGTGCCCCAAGCCGTCAGCCGCTCGATGGCTTGTACGTGGAAATGTGATGTACAATATTTTAATAAAATGGAAAGAGCTAAAGGCTTATTTTACTTTCGCTGACCTTGTCCAAATCAAAGTTTGATTCAAAATACAAGACCAGGTTATTGGAAGACAAAAACAGCTGTCAGATTACAAAACATATTTTCTCTCTCGTGTTTGAGCGCCTGTTATAAAACAAAAGCTGATTTGATCCACACTAATTGTACCAGCAATTATTTCTACATCAGAAAAGTCTGGAGAACAGACTGCAACTCGTACGTGATTAAGGAAACAAAACATGGGGATCAAGTTCGTGTTGGTGTCAAATACATGACAGAAAGTTCTAAGTTCTTGCAAAATAGCAATAGTACTGACGCCTTTCTAGAAAACGGAAATGTCCAAGAAACATGTACTCTATGCCTACGCTAGAGGAAGTGCCAAACCAAATAACATGTAGACTTCCTTTTGCGAAACAGAAATAACAAAATATTTCAAAATTGGACCCTGTCATAATTTTAGATTAAGTTTCAAGGGCCGCATTCTCTAACCGGCCATTGTTACACTAGGAGGACCACAACATCAACATCATTGAAGAACAACATGGACATCTTCTGTACAGGAGAAAAAGCATCTGAGTCGGACGGACTACAGAGAGCGACCTTTTCTGGATTGGCATAGTTCAACAACAGACATTTAAATGGTTCGATACCAACACTTTTACTTGTCTCATAACCCCGTTTAGCAGTGGAGATGTGGAGAGGATATTCTTTCGTGTATCCTTAGTCGGAGCTGTGGAGAGGATATTCTCTCGTGTAGCCTTAGTCGGAGCTGTGGAGAGGATATTCTTTCGTGTAGCCTCAGTCGGAGCTGTGAAGAGGATATTCTTTCGTGTGGCCTTAGTCGGAGCTGTGGAGAGGATATTCTCTCGTGTAGCCTCAGTCGGAGCTGTGGAGAGGATATTCTTTCGTGTAGCCTCAGTCGGAGCTGTGGAGAGGATATTCTTTCGTGTAGCCTTAGTCGGAGCTGTGGAGAGGATATTCTCTCGTGTAGCCTCAGTCGGAGCTGTGGAGAGGATATTCTTTCGTGTAGCCTCAGTCGGAGCTGTGGAGATGATATTTTCTCGTGTAGCCTCAGTCGGAGCTGTGGAGAGGATATTCTCTCGTGTTGCCTTAGTCGGAGCTGTGGAGAGGATTTTCTCTCGTGTAGCATCAGTCGGAGCTGTGGAGAGGATATTCTCTCGTGTAGCCTCAGTCGGAGCTGTGGAGAGTATATATTCTCTCGTGTTGCCTCAGTCGGAGCTGTGGAGAGGATATTCTCTCTTGTAGCCTCAGTCGGAGCTGTGGAGAGGATATTCTCTCGTGTTGCCTCAGTCGGAGCTGTGGAGAGGATATTCTCTCGTGTTGCCTCAGTCGGAGCTGTGGAGAGGATATTCTCTCTTGTAGCCTCAAACAAAACCGAGACACGAAATAGCGTAGAGCTGCATCGTCTTGACGATATTGGTAAAATCAGGGGGGTGGGGGTGGCGGGGTGGGGGTGGTGGGGTGGGCTACTTATTACAAAATATAGTTTTAAGAATGTCACTCCTTCGTCCCTCGAGATGAGAGAAAGTGTCTGTGGTGTGTGTGCCGTGTTATTGTGTGGGTACCGCTATTGTGACAAGGTCTCTACCGTGTCTGTGGTGAGTGTGCCGTGTTATTGTGTGGGTACCGCTATTGTGACAAGGTCTCTACCGTGTCTGTGGTGTGTGTGCCGTGTTATTGTGTGGGTACCGCTATTGTGACAAGGTCTCTACCGTGTCTGTGGTGTGTGTGCCGTGTTATTGTGTGGGTACCGCTATTGTGACAAGGTCTCTACCGTGTCTGTGGTGTGTGTGCCGTGTTATTGTGTGGGTACCGCTATTGTGACAAGGTCTCTACCGTGTCTGTGGTGTGTGTGCCGTGTTATTGTGTGGGTACCGCTATTGTGACAAGGTCTCTACCGTGTCTGTGGTGTGTGTGCCGTGTTATTGTGTGGGTACCGCTATTGTGACAAGGTCTCTACCGTGTCTGTGGTGTGTGTGCCGTGTTATTGTGTGGGTACCGCTATTGTGACAAGGTCTCTACCGTGTCTGTGGTGTGTGTGCCGTGTTATTGTGTGGGTACCGCTATTGTGACAAGGTCTCTACCGTGTCTGTGGTGTGTGTGCCGTGTTATTGTGTGGGTACCGCTATTGTGACAAGGTCTCTACCGTGTCTGTGGCGTGTGTGCCGTGTTATTGTGTGGGTACCGCTATTGTGACAAGGTCTCTACCGTGTCTGTGGTGTGTGTGCCGTGTTATTGTGTGGGTACCGCTATTGTGACAAGGTCTCTACCGTGTCTGTGGTGTGTGTGCCGTGTTATTGTGTGGGTACCGCTATTGTGACACGGTCTCCACCGTGTCTGTGGTGTGTGTGGCGTGTTATCGTGTGGGTACCGCTATTGTGACAAGGTCGCGACTGTGTCTGGGGCGTATATGGCGTGTTATTGTGTGGGTAACGCTATTGTGACAAGGTCTCCACCGTGTCTGTGGCGTATGTGGCGTGTTATTGTATGTGTACCGCTATTGTGACAAGGTCTACGCCGTGTCTGTGGCGTATGTGGCGTGTTATTGTGTGGGTACCGCTATTGTGACAAGGTCTCCACGTTCCGATGTGATTTTATTCAGATAAATATATTTGAACAGGTTTGATTTGTTTTGAAATTGTTAAGTTATTTTCTGGCATGCGTTTACAATTCTCATCTGGCAACCATCTCGGTCTGTTCCTCCGCCAGCCCGTCCCTCGCCAGTTGATTTGGTTATATGATGTCGTTATTGTGGTGTTGTTGATGTTGTTGTTTTGTTTTTGTTGTTGTGTTGTTGTTGTGTTTTTTTTATTGTTGTTGTTGGTGCTGCTGTTGTTGGTGCTGCTGTTGTTGAATGACCACAGTGAATATATTCACTTTTTCGTGAGCCTTTAAAATGGCGTCAGGCGACTGGTTGCAGTAGATTTCCTGACGCCCGAGCATGCTGATGAAGGTAGAACAGCTCGTCCAGGCGGTTGTGCTATGCTTGGCTTCATGTGTATGGATCAGGTCGATCCACCACCTCGCTAGCCAGACTGTCATAAAAGAGCCTGTTTTTGCTGATGACTGCATTGAAGTGAGGCGGGCGGGTGGGGGTAGAATGTTTGGCCTGACCCTGTCTCCGGGTATGTTTTGCCAGACCTGACGTTAGTCTCCTCTCCATGGCTGTTTGTAGTAGTCATGTGGGTGATGACCTCTGCTCCATGGCTGTTTGTAGTAGTCATGTGGGTGATGACCTCTGCTCCATGGCTGTTTGTAGTAGTCATGTGGGTGATGACCTCTGCTCCATGGCTGTTTGTAGTAGTCATGTGGGTGATGACCTCTGCTCCATGGCTGTTTGTAGTAGTCATGTGGGTGATGACCTCTGCTCCATGGCTGTTTGTAGTAGTCATGTGGGTGATGACTTCTGCTCCATGGCTGTTTGTAGTAGTCATGTGGGTGATGACCTCTGCTCCATGGCTGTTTGTAGTAGTCATGTGGGTGATGACCTCTGCTCCATGGCTGTTTGTAGTAGTCATGTGGGTGATGACCTCTGTTCGACTTAGTAGGTCTGGGGAAGGTGCAGCTCTGGAGCCTTGAGACTTTCCTCTGTACTATCCCACTATCGTGGCTCCGCGTGCCACTGACGACGCTGGTCTCCGTAAATCGGCTGACGTGTGCGAGGAGACGTTACTGGGAGGCCACCATTGTCCCTACATATGGGGCATGTGCACCTCGATGTTCAGGTACTAACAAACGGCCTTCTTGGCGGGCTTCGTGGGCTGGTGTGGACCATGTTACGGCCCTACATGATGCACAGTCCATGTTCTACATTGTGTCGACCACATTGGCTAACTCTAGTCGAGGGCAAACTATTTAAATGTTGATCCTTTAACGATCACATTTAACCAAGTGCACTTTTCTCTTGTCTGGTGTCCTTGTCTGACAAGTGCACTTTTCTCTTGTCCTGTCTCCTTGTCTGACAAGTGCACTTTTCTCTTGTCCTGTCTCCTTGTCTGACAAGTGCATATTTCTGCTCCAAATAATTCACCCTCCTATTATTCTCACACTTTTCTTGACGCCCAGCAGCCTCGCTCCCTCCATCTATCCTTGCGTCTCCCTTCCTCCCTCTATCCTTGCGTCTCCCTTCCTCCCTCTATCCTTGCGCCTCCCTTACTCCCTCTATCCTGCGCCTCCCTTCCTCCCTCCAGTCACCCAGCCCTCCCGCCAACTCCCCCATGTTGTGAGTAGACGTCTGCACATAATTGTACAAATGAGATCCCGAGTGCCAACTTAGCACAAATGATTACATATACATTGACACAAAGGGAGAGATAGGGAAGAGAGGGAAAGAGAGGGAAGAGAGGGAGAAAGAGTGGGGACAGGGGGAGAGGGAGAGAGGAGAGAGATATGGCAAGAGAGAGAGAGAGAGAGGGACAGAGAACGGAGGTAATATGTTTCTACATTGCCATGCGTTGTGTAGCGGAGATATCCAGCAGGCTGGGGTGGAGGCCAGGGCCGTAAGAGGCTTATCTCAGTGCCTCAACCAGTTTGCCTCAACCAGTTTGCCTCAACGAGGCTGCCGCTTGCTACGAAATGCCTCGTACATAGACCACGGAATAAAGGTCGCGTCCAGGTCAAACTGGCAAAGGATGTCGGATCTAGTGGAACCCCACAGATGTCATGTACACATTCCATTAGCATGTTCTGGTAGCCATCACTGTCACATTAAATCAGGGCTCAAGTGATCACCGGCATCAACTGGCTAGCGCACATGGCTACTCAATGGGCTTTTCCAAACGTCCAAGAGGACATGATCCAGTGGCCACCGACATCCACCTCCAGTGGCCACCAACATCCACCTCCAGTGGCCACCAACATCCACCTCAAGTAGCCACCAACATCCACCTCCAGTGGCCACCAACATCCACCTCCAGTGGCCACCAACATCCACCTCCAGTGGCCACCAACATCCACCTCCAATGGCCACCAACGTCCACCTCCAGTGGCCACCAACATTCACCTCCAGTGGCCACCAACGTCCACCTCAAATGGCCACCAACATCCACCTCCAGTGGCCACCAACATCCACCTCCAGTGGCCACCAACATCCACCTATAGTGGCCACCAACATCCACCTCAAGTGGCCACCAACATCCTCATCCAGTGGCCACCAACATCCATCGCAAGTGGCCACCAACATCCACCTCCAGTGGCCACCAACATCCACCTCCAGTGGCCACCAACATCCACCTCCAGTGGCCACCAACATCCACCTCCAGTGGCCACCAACATCCACCTCTAGTGGCCACCAACATCCACCTCCAATGGCCACCAACGTCCACCTCCAGTGGCCACCAACATCCACCTCCAGTGGCCACCAACATCCACCTCTAGTGGCCACCAACATCCACCTCAAGTGGCCACCAACATCCACCTCCAGTCGCCACCAACATCCACCTCCAGTGGCCACCAACATCCACCTCCAGTGGCCACCAACATCCACCTCCAATGGCCACAAACATCCACCTCCAGTGGCCACCAACATCCACCTCCAGTGGCACCAACATCCACCTCAAGTGGCCACCAACATCCACCTCCAGTGACCACCAACATCCACCTCAAGTGGCCACCAACATCCACCTCCAGTGGCCACCAACGTCCACCTCAAATGGCCACCAACATCAACATCCAGTGGCCACCAACATCCACCTCCAGTAGCCACTAACTTCCACCTCCAGTGGCCACAAACATCCACCTCCAGTGGCCACCAACATCCACCTCCAGTGGCCTCCAACATCCACCTGTGCGACAGTTCCAGCTGGAGCAAAGGCGTTCAGGGCAGAGGAGATTGGGCTGGCGACTCTAAAAACAAAAGTTGCATGAATGCGTGCGAAGGTCAATTACCGGGTCGAAACTAGGTCGACAAAGGAAACGAGGGGTTTAGGTAGAAGACTTTGTCTGGTATAGGGGTGGGTGTTCATAGCTGAGGTGAATCTTTGGAGCTGACCACTCTGGTGTTCAGAATTGGCGTAGATGGGGTTGGTGACAGTCTGATGCTGCCACGACCGGCTAGGACATTCAGATCTACAGAGATTCGCGGATAAATCATTGGGGGCGGATTCAAATTAGAGTGATGGATAAGTCAAACAACCAACAGAAGTACATTGGACAACCATCTTGTTGTGTGAGACTATAAAATACTCTGCAAGGATGAACCTAGCAGACTGGCTAGGAAGGAGGCTGGGAGTGAGTCTGGAAGTGAGTGAGTGTGCAGGGGGACTGAACCATCATACACCTCGATTTAACAGTCGCGCTCAATAGGTGTTTATGATGGACACTCAGGGAACAGTAGGAGATCTGAATGTGTGTGGAACGTGCAGGACACCTAGTGATCAATGCCTGGTCTAATCACATGCGAATGTACATATTCGGGATATAAGTAATTGTGAATGTACAGATCGCCTAATTGTAAGTTATCTGATCGAATGTGAATGTACAGATCGCCTGATTGTAAGTTATCTGATCGAATGTGAATGTACAGATTCGACTGAGTATGTGACGTGATCTATGTAATCTGATCGCGAGGACGAGTTTGTGATTGGCTGTTGAGTATGCAGATAGGGGAGTGCAGCGTCAAGAATCTGGGTTATGCAGTTTACAGGAGTAAGATCAAAAGCTAGTGCTTAAAACCTCGTATTGTAGTTCAATATATATATAAATATATATATATATATATATTATATATATATATATATATATATATATATATATATATATATATATATATATATATATATATATATTATGATTATTCAGTTTAGATATACTTTCCTTTTTTGTTTTACTGTGCAACGATTAAATAATATTGTTTTGTTTTAACGATTAATTAATGATATTTTTTTGTTTTATGATCAGGATAGTGTTTACTATGTTTTACTCGGTGAAGTCGTGTCGTGGTGTAGGTACATGTTGTAGCTCTTTAGATAAGTAAACTACTCAGCTACACCTAGACTCTACCACACCTCTATGAGGACAAACTCCAGTGGCCACCATTTTTATAGTTGCAAAGAAATGCACCCAACAGAGCACGTGCATGAAATATAAACCCTACTGGGATCCAGAGCTATAGGCAACCGTCACAGACTAAAGAAAGGCCAGGAAGAAGGGAAACAAAATCAGGTAGACAAGAGAGAGAATGGAGACAAAATCAGGGAGAGGAGAGAGAGAATGGAGACAAAATTAGGGAGAGGAAAGAGAGAATGGAGACAAAATCAGGGAGAGGAAAGAGAGAATGGAGACAAAATTAGGGAGAGGAAAGAGAGAATGGAGACAAAATCAGGGAGAGGAAAGAGAGAATGGAGACAATATTAGGGAGAGGAAAGAGAGAATGGAGACAAAATTATCAAGACAAGAGAGAGAATGGAGACAAAATTAGGGAGAGGAGAGAGAAAAGAGAGACAAAATTAGGGAGAGGAAAGAGAGAATGGAGACAAAATCAGGAAGAGGAGAGAGAAAAGAGAGACAAAATTAGGGAGAGGAAAGAGAGAATGGAGACAAAATCAGGGAGACAAGAGAGAGAATGGAGACAAAATCAGGAAGAGGAGAGAGAAAAGAGAGACAAAATTAGGGAGAGCAGGGGAGAATGGAGACAAAATCAGGGAGACAAGAGAGAGAAGGGAGACAAAATCAGGGAGAAAAAGAGAGAGAAGGGAGACAAAAATCAGAGAGAGGAGACAGAAAAAAGGAGACAAAATCAGAGCGAGAAGGAAAACAAAATCAAAGTGAGGAGAGAGAAAAAGGGAGACAAAATCAGGGACAGCAGAGAGAGAAGAGAGACAAAATCAGGGAGAAAAGAGAGGGAAGGAAGACAAAATTAGAGAGATGAGAAAGAAAAAGGGAGACAAAATCAGGGACAGCAGAAACAGAAGGGAGACAAAATCAAGGAAAAGTGAGACAGAAGAGAGAAGGTTGAAAACTCATAAATACCCCCAATAAAACAGAGTAAAATAGACGGACAGCAAAAGTAAGGAATATCTCTAAATAAAATAAACGTGAGACTTGAAGAGAAAATTGTGGATCTAAAAATATAAGAAAATAAAGCTACACTATAACTTTGAGCAAGAGAAAGTTCAACACAACATTCCTGACCACAGAAAGCCAGACTCAGCATCCCTGACCACAGAAAGTTCAACACGACATCCCTGACCACAGAAAGTCAGACTTAACATCCCTGAATACAGAAACTTTAACACAACATCTGTGACAGATTTAGTCTTACCAGACAAATACTGTCTCTGTATTGACAGCTCTTAGTTTTTATAGAATTACGCCGCAAGCGTTATTATATATTTTCATTAAAAAAGCAAATTCAATTAGGGGCGGACTTTCCCCAGGACCTAACCCCTCACATCAGCAAATACCACGGTAGTGGGGCGGATTAATACAGGCGAAACCAGGAAAGGAAATGACGCCATTTTAAAATATAGGACCGGTAGAAAAAATAGTCCGCGTGTTATAAACACCGATTCAAACCGGGAGTCAGGACATATTGATAGAAATTTTTTTAAAGAGAGAGACGATTCAAAGAGACAATTCAGAGAGACGTGCAGAGAGACAGAGAGAGAGAAAGAGAGAGAGAGAGAGAGAGAGAGAGAGCGAGAGAGAAACGCCGGAAGAGTGAACGTCGCATTCACTGAGTTTCAAAATCAGTGTAAAGAAGTAAAGTATTACTGACTTTTATTTGTGAGTAATTAGAAATTCACCAGGTTAAATTTTAACCAGCCTCAGACACGTGGGCGACCTTTCATAAAGTTTATAGTCATCACAGAGTCTACATAGATCTCACAGAAACAGCCTAGATCAGTCATAGCTACCCACTACAGGAGAGAACAGGCTTCCTGTCAAATATAGATCGGCTGAGAGAGAAAACTACCATTTTACACGGGGTCGACCTGCGCCAGGTTAACACGTGGTCAACATGCCTTAGTTTAACACGTGGTCAACATGCACCAGTTTAACACGTGGCTGCCTTCACTAATTTTGTAGTCACCACAGAACCATCGTAGAGTCACAGCAGTAGCCAAGTCTTTCGACACCCACCACGCCGATCGACAGTCGTCGCTAAGGAACGGAGCCAAGGACGTTTACCTGGGTTGGGTTTAAACCACGAATTAACCATCGGCGTCAATACCCCATAATTCGGATTCACATTACAGCAGGTCAAGTACGGAAAGTAAACTGTGGACAATAGTTTGGGGTTTAGCGGTAGTTAGCGTTTCAAGTTAGCTAACCATTAGATAGGAGCGTCTAGGAGGTTGTGTATGGTAGAAGAGTGATTTAAGTTAGCTAACCATTAGCTAGGAGCGTCTAGGAGGTTGTGTATGGTAGAAGAGAGAAAGTGTTGTAACGTGTAGTAATAAAGAATTTGTTTACTGAAGTGTTGCGGAAGTGATAAGACTGCCAAGGTGAAGGGTCAAGGTGAGCCGGGAGTCAAGGTGAGCCGGGAGTCAAGGTGAGCCGGGAGTCAAAGTGAGCCGGGAGTCAAGGTGAGCCGGGAGTCAAGGTGAGCCGGGAGTCAAGGTGAGCCGGGAGTCAAGGTGAGCCGGGAGTCAAGGTGAGCCGGGAGTCAAGGTGAGCCGGGAGAGCAAAGCCCCGTTCCGTCTGCTACACATCCCTGATCTTAAAAAATCAGACACAACACCCCTGAAGTCAGGCTATAACCACACCCACCTCACAGACTATAGCCACACCCACCTCACCGAGAGAGATCAACTAACCTGACTGACAGAGATCAACTAACCTGACTGACAGAGATCAACTAACCTGCCTGACAGAGATCAACTAACCTGACTGACAGAGATCAACTAACCTGACTGACAGAGATCAACTAACCTGACTGACAGAGATCAACTAACCTGCCTGACAGAGATCAACTAAACTGACTGACAGAGATCAACTAACTTTGCTATCAGGAGGTCACCGAGTATTGGACCACTACTAGAGCTGACCTTGTGTAGTGACCCTGCACAAATAGGCGCTGGTTTCTGTGTAGGAAGCCGTTGCACTAATGTGTCATGGGAATTAGTCCAACGTAAAATCGCTGTCTATTGATCTCAGTTGTCCATCACAAGTGATGAAGACCACTCTCTTTGTTCAGCCGTGTGGACAGTCGTATCACTTGCTTAATCCGCTGAAATGGGTGACTTGCGCGGTGATTTGGATTAAAGTAAGGAAGAAACTGCGCCTTTGGTCTCAATACAGCTGTATCAATGCTCTATTGGTCTCAGTACAGCTGTCTCAATGCTCTATCGGTCTCAGTACAGCTGTATCAATGCTCTATTGGTCTCAGTACATATGTCTCAATGCTCTATTGGTCTCAGTACAGCTGTCTCAATGCTCTATCGGTCTCAGTACAGCTGTATCAATGCTCTATTGGTCTCAGTACAGATGTCTCAATGCTCTATTGGTCTCAGTACAGATGTCTCAATGCTCTATTGGTCTCAGTACAGCTGCCTCAATGCTCTATTGGTCTCAGTACAGCTGTATCAATGCTCTATTGGTCTCAGTACAGCTGTATCAATGCTCTATTGGTCTCAGTACAGATGTCTCAATGCTCTATTGGTCTCAGTACAGATGTCTCGACGCTCTGGCACATTCGGTCATTTGTTACTGGAAACAAAATTGTGATTCCCTTAGGACTAATAAGCTTCGTGTTACGACATAGAGTGCATGTGTGTGTGTGTGTGTGTGTGTGTGTACATGGCCAGGGACAAAGTGACTCCAGCCCCCTGCAGTTTCCCCTGAACGCACACCCAACACTCGATTATTCACGCTGATCAAACGAGAGTGCGAGACGTGGTGATTGGAAAGCAATTATTTCTTGTCTATAAATTCCCACAATCCCATTGGTTATTATAAACAGAAGCAAATTAATGCTTGTCAGAAAATAAACATGGCTGGCAGCTGTGAACAAGGTTCCTTTCTCTCTATAAATAGAAATATTCCCAGACTTTAAACAGAACACTTTAATTTGCATATTTAAGTTGGCCTCTCTTCCTGGTGCGCGTGCTAGTCCGACAGGCGCAGGCGACCATGCCTCTCAGCAACTTGCTCTCGCTTGTCATGTTTGTTCTCTTTACAGCTCAGCCTGTCTTCTCTCCACCTTCACCTGTCCCCTCTCCACCTCCACCTGTCCCCTCTCAACCTCCACCTGTCCCCTCTCAACCTCCACCTGTCCTCTCTCAACCTCCACCTGTCCCCTCTCAACCTCCACCTGTCCTCTCTCAACCTCCACCTGTCCCCTCTCAACCTTCACCTGTCCCCTCTCAACCTCCACCTGTCCCCTCTCAACCTCCACCTGTCCCCTCTCCACCTTCACCTGTCCCCTCTCCACCTCCACCTGTCCCCTCTCAACCTCCACCTGTCCCCTCTCCACCTCCACCTGTTCCATCACTAGCTAGGGTTGTGGATAGTTTGTAGGGAGTAGGGTTGTGGATAGTTTGTAGGGAATAGGGTTGTGGATAGTTTGTAGAGAGTAGAGTTGTGGATAGTTTGTAGAGAGTAGAGTTGTGGATAGTTTGTAGGGAGTAGGGTTGTGGATAGTTTGTAGAGAGTAGAGTTGTGGATAGTTTGTAGGAAGTGGAGTTGAGCTGCATGTCATTAATGGAAGGACAGACTTACAGAATTTATTATGATTTTTGTCCGTCTTGTGACCTGGCTACCTGACACATAGACAAGACGGGACAGGTGTTGGGGCCAGGCTAACGGATACATATACAAGACGGGACATAATTCGTGTAATTAAAATATTAACTAAACTATTATAGGTCAACGGGCGACTCCATGAACATTAAGTTACCTGTTGCTCGCACTAGCACGGCTCTTGTGGTCCTATGAGACACGTACAGATGTTAGGTTGTCTCAAAGGACGAGGAGAGTTGTACATGGACAGAGAGAGAGAAAGAGAGAGAGAGAGAGGACAGAGAGAGAGGACGGAGAGAGAGGACAGAGAGAGAGAAAGAGAGAAGAGACAGAGGAGAGCGAGTATATGTTACAAAACGGGAATGGAGTTTGAAGAGACAGAAATTGAGTGGACTAGACAGACAGACAGACGATCAGACAGACATACAGACGAGCAGACAGACAGACAGACGATGAGACAGACAGACGATCAGACAGACAGACAGACAGACAAGCAGACAGACAGACGAGCAGACAGACAGACAGACGAGCAGACAGAAAGACAGATAATCAGACAGACAGACAGACGATCAGACAGACAGACCGACGATCAGACAGACGATCAGACAGACGGACAGACGATGAGACAGACAGACGATCAAACAGACAGACAGACAGACAGACGATCAGACAGACAGACAGACGATCAGACAGACAGACATACGATCAGACAGACGATCAGGCAGACAGACAGACAGACAGACGAGCAGACATATTGTACTCACCCAACTTGAGCAGTTCCGGCAAACATCTGGCACAGTGGATGAGAGCCAGACCAAGCACCAGCGTCGACACCCGTTTCCAGTGCGTGCTTGTCATTGTGTATCCGACATGTCAGCTGTTTGTATATCCAAATGTCAGCTGTTTGTATATCCAAATGTCAGCTGTTTGTATATCCAAATGTCAGCTGTTTGTATATCCAAATGTCAGCTGTTTGTATATCCAAATGTCAGCTGTTTGTATATCCAAATGTCAGCTGTTTGTATATCCAAATGTCAGCTGTTTGTATATCCAAATGTCAGCTGTTTGTATATCCAAATGTCAGCTGTTTGTATATCCAAATGTCAGCTGTTTGTATATCCAAATGTCAGCTGTTTGTATATCCAAATGTCAGCTGTTTGTATATCCAAAAAGTCAGCTGTTTGTATATCCAAAAACTCAGCTATACAGAACGATGCAGAGGTTGCGTGCGCCACTCGTCAAGTGGGACCTCTGATCTGGGACAGACTGTCCCTACCCGTCAGGGACACGGACCTCAGCTGAGCATGAGCTGATAACATGAGCGCCTCGTGAACAGCTCGTGACAACAAGTTATGGACTGAACATACTTCCGGTCATCTCACACTGTGGGAAGCGCATAATGCGGTCACTGAGCTACGTTCACGAAGAAGACATTCCAGGAAAGACTTCTATTGCTCTGTGTCCACTCGACACGACTAGAACAAACAATTCATTTATTTACATTCACAGAAGCAGCGAAAACATTCTCAGACTGACCCTCGACACATCACGGTCCTGGTTGTACTCCGTCAGACTGACCCACGACACATCACGGTCCTGGATGTGATGTACTCCGTCAGACTGACCCACGACACATCAAGGTCCTGGATGTGATGTACTCCGTCAGACTGACCCACGTTACATCACGGTGGATGTGATGTACTCCAGGTCAGACTGACCGACGATACATCACGGACCTTGATGATGTCGTGGCCGTCAGACTGACCCTCGAGTACATCACGTCCTGGACAGTGATGTACTCCGTCAGACTGACCCACGACACATCACGGTCCTGGTTGTACTCACAGAACCCAAACCATCTAAATATGAAACACTTCTTCACATATGTACTTGCGAAACAGCTGTCTCACAGAATGTATTGTGTGACCTTCACATTCGCATTGTTTTCCTGCTTGTGTGCCATATCATGTACGCGCTATACAGCTGGATGAACTGAAACAATAACAGTCAGTGAGTTGAGCAGCAACATTTATAAACTGTCGTCAAGATATTGCTGGCTAGTAATGATTACAGTATTCAGAAAAAGAAACGTAACAAGCTGGTTTCTAAGATGTTGCTGACGATATCGTAATGTCAAAGGCTGACAGCATAAATGGATGTGGCAGTCGAGAGTTGGCTGACCTTCAGAGGGCACATGCCAGCTATTTGGAAATGAGTGTTTCAGCCCGTCATTATCTGGTACAAGACAACCAGTGGTACAAGACAACCAGTGGTACAAGACAACCAGTGGTACAAGACAACCAGTTTTACAAGACAACCAGTGGTACAAAACAACCAGTGGTACAAGACAACCAGTGATTGAACGTGTGTATGATCTCTTGCTGCAGCATACCTCACAACACACCTGACAGCACACCTCACAGCACACCTCACAACACACCTCACAGCACACCTCACAACACACCTCACAGCACACATCACAACACACTTCACAGCACACCTCACAGCACACCTGACAGCACACCTCACAGCACACCTCACAACACACTTCACAGCACACCTGACAGCACACCTCACAACACACTTCACAGCACACCTGACAGCACACCTCACAGCACACCTCACAACACACCTCACAGCACACCTGACAGCATACCTCACAGCACACCTGACAGCACACCTGACAGCACACCTCACAACACTGCTCACAGCACACCCGACAGCACACCTCACAGCACACCTGACAGCACACCTGACAGCACACCTCACAACACACCCGACAGCACACCCCACAGCACACCTGACAGCACACCTGACAGCACACCTCACAACACACCTGACAGCACACCTCACAGCACACCTGACAGCAAACCTCACAGCACACCTGACAGCACACCTGACAGCAGACCTCACAACACACCTGACAGCACACCGGACAGCACACATGACAGCAAACCTCACAGCACACCTGACAGCACACCTGACAGAAAACCTGACAACACATCTCACAGCACACCTCACAGCACACCTCATAGCACACCTCACAACACACCTGACAGCACACCTCACAAAATACCTGAAAGCACACCTCACAACACACCTCACAGCACACCTGACAGCACAACTGACAGCACACCTCACAACACAACTGATAGCACATCTGACAGCACACCTCACAACACACCTGACAGCACACCTGACAGCACACCTGACAGCACACCTCATAACACACCTGACAGCACACCTGGCAGCACACCTGACAGCACACCTGACAGCATACTTCCCAGCACACCTCACAGCACACCTCACAATTCACCTGACAGCACACCTCACAGCACACCTCACAATTCACCTGACAGCACACCTGGCAGCACACCTGACAGCACACCTGACAGCACACTTCTCAGCACACCTCACAGCAGACCTCACAATTCACCTGACAGCACACCTCACAGCACACCTCACAGCACACCTCACAGCACACCTCACAATTCACCTGACAGCACACCTGACAGCACACCTCACAACACACCTGACAGCACACCTCACAATTCACCTGACAGCACACCTCACAACACACCTCACAGCACACCTCACAACACACCTCACAGCACACCTGACAGCACACCTCACAACACACCTCACAACACACCTCACAGCACACCCGACAGCACACCTCACAGCACACCTGACAGCACACCTGACAGCACACCTCACAACACACCCGACAGCACACCCCACAGCACACCTGACAGCACACCTGACAGCACACCTCACAACACACCTGACAGCACACCTCACAGCACACCTGACAGCAAACCTCACAGCACACCTGACAGCACACCTTACAACACACCTCACAACAACCTGACAGTACACCTGACAGCACACCTGACAGCAGACCTCACAACACACTTGACAGCACACCTGACAGCACACATGTCAGCAAACCTCACAGCACACCTGACAGCACACCTGACAGAAAACCTGACAACACACCTCACAGCACACCTCACAGCACACCTCATAGCACACCTCACAACACACCTGACAGCACACCTCACAAAATACCTGAAAGCACACCTCACAGCACACCTGACAGCACACCTCACAACACACCTGATAGCACATCTGACAGCACACCTGACAGCACACCTCACAACACACCTGACAGCACACCTGACAGCACACCTGACAACACACCTGACAGCACACCTGGCAGCACACCTGACAGCACACCTGACAGCACACCTGACAGCACACTTCCCAGCACACCTCACAGCACACCTCACAATTCACCTGACAGCACACCTCACAGCACACCTCACAGCACACCTCACAATTCACCTGACAGCACACCTGGCAGCACACCTGACAGCACACCTGACAGCACACTTCTCAGCACACCTCACAGCACACCTCACAATTCACCTGACAGCACACCTGACAGCACACCTCACAGCACACCTCACAGCACACCTCACAATTCACCTGACAGCACACCTGACAGCACACCTGACAGCACACCTCACAACACACCTGACAGCACACCTCACAATTCACCTGACAGCACACCTCACAACACACCTCACAGCACACCTCACAACACACCTCACAGCACACCTGACACCACACCTCACAACACACCTCACAACACACCTGACAGCACACCTCACAACCCACCTCACAACACACCTCACAGCACACCAGACGCGTGTTCGACACGACAATCGGACGATCCATATGAATGCTGACTTGAGAAAGCTGAGTACACACAAGCTGCCCACTGCCCGTCATATAGTTTCATTACTAGTTTTCTCACAAGCAAAGCAGACGACATCTAATTGGAATTTGATTTCTAAAACTTTGAATTCTAGAATTTAGATTTTGAAGGTTTCCGGTTCAATTTTATGCATTTAAAAAAGCCGATTTGGTGATATTGGATGTATGATGTTTCTAGGTCAATACATCTGGCATGCAGGCAGACAGACACAGCCAGGCAGGCTGGCAGACAGACAGGCGAGCGGACGGACAGACGTTCTGACAGACAGATAGACACAGGCAGACAGACACAGACAGGCAGGCTGGCAGACAGACAGGCGAGCGGACGGACAGACGAGCGGACAGACAGACAGACACAGGCAGACAGACAGACAGACGGCTAATAGATGATTATGCAACACATATCGGACATACACATTTAATTAACCAATTAAATACGCCATACCCTCGACACGCCTGGCATGATATCACGTGACTTTGGCACGTGACTAATAGATGGAGGACGTTGGTTTCCAACAACAATCGAGCGGGGAAGAGCCCAACACCAGAGTTTGTGAGGACTTGGCCTGGACCTACCTAATTGTATGTTTATCTAGTGCATCAGTCCATACCACTAACGGAAACAAAGACGAACTCGTCAAGAAACTGGTAAGACTTTCTGTGAGTGGTGGGGAGAAGTATAGACTTGGCGCTTCCTCTGAAGCTGTAATCATTTCCAGTCAAATAACACGAACACAATGATAGAGAGAGAGGGGAGGAGGGGGACGGAGGTGCCCTCTTGAACGCTTCCCTACGCTACCAACTGCCTTCCACCATCTCTTAAAAAACATAACCACGCAATCTCAGGGCGTCGACATCAATCCTAGGGGAGGGGTGAAACGGGTAACAGAAAATCAGTCATACACGGCCTTCCTATCTGCTTCCATCTAGCAGGCTGGGGGATGTCTGTCAAGCCACCATGGGCAGATCAGTGACGGAGTGATTTACATATGTCAAGGGAAACATACTGGCCAAGACTTGACCTCACGTCAGGGTCAAGGGAAACATGCTGGTCAAGACTTGACCTCACGTCAGGGTCAAGGGAAACATGCTGGCCAAGACTTGACCTCACGTCAGGGTCAAGGGAAACATGCTGGCCAAGACTTGACCTCACGTCAGGGTCAAGGGAAACATGCTGGCCAAGACTTGACCTCACGTCAGGGTCAAGGGAAACATGCTGGCCAAGACTTGACCTCACGTCAGGTTCAAGGGAAACATGCTGGCCAAGACTTGACCTCACGTCAGGGTCAAGGGAAACATGCTGGCCAAGACTTGACCTCACGTCAGGGTCAAGGGAAACATGCTGGCCAAGACTTGACCTCACGTCAGGGTCAAGGGAAACATGCTGGCCATGGCCTGACCTCACGTAAGAGTCAAGTGAAACATGCTGGCCATGGCCTGACCTCACGTAAGAGTCAAGTGAAACATGCTGGCCATGGCCTGACCTCACTTAAGAGTCAAGTGAAACATGCTGGCCATGGCCTGACCTCACGTAAGAGTCAAGTGAAACATGCTGGCCATAACACCCACACAACTTTCACGCAGAGCTCCTGGGGTAGAGTGGGGCATGATCCGATCCAAGGTCCCATTGAAAGCGAATTGGCATCAGTCCCACTTAGGGCCACAGAGAAGGATGTTTTATTGTCAGACCACTGGTGGGTCACATCAAACACAGTGAGAAACTATGAACAGCCGAGAGTGAGAAACTATGAACAGCCGAGAGTGAGAAACTATGAACAGCCGAGAGTGAGAAACTATGAACAGCCGAGAGTTCAGACCAAAGCTCAGATTTCTTCGTCAATTCTAACATTTCATTGTTCGAAATCAGGTCAATAGAAAACTAACCATGCAAGGACAGAAATTAATTATTATGCAGAGATTATTACGCCCAATCTAGTTAGACTTCTTGTGAAATGTTAATCTAAATGCCACTGCCATTAATGGGTTTGTGTAGATGGGGGTGGGGGGGGGGGGGGGTAGGGGGGTGGTTGAAATAATGGGGGTCAAGCAGCATGCATCAGCGGGCTGTCATCAGGGGACTGTCATTAGGGGACTGTAATCAGGGGACTGTCATTAGGAGACTGTCATCAGGGGGACTGTCATTAGGGGGACTGTCATCAAGAGGACTGTCATTAGGGGACTGTCATCAGGGGACTGTCATTAGGGGACTGTCATCAGGGGGGCTGTCATCAGGGCGACTGTCATCAGGGGACTGTCATTAGGGGACTGTCATCAGGGGGACTGTCATCAGGGGGACTGTCATCAGAGGACTGTCATCAGGGGATTGTCATCGGGGGACTGTCATCAGGGGATTTTCATCAGGGGACTGTCATTAGGGGGACTGTCATCAGGGGACTGTCGACAGGGGACTGTCATCAAGGGACTGTCATCAGGGGACTGTCATCAGAGGATTGTCATTAGGGGACTGTCATCAGGGGGACTGTCATCAGGGGACTGTCATCAGGAGGACTGTCATCAGGGGACTGTCATTAGGGGACTGTCATCAGGAGGACTGTAATCAGGGCGACTGTCATCGGGGGACTGTCATTAGGGGACTGTCATCAGGGGGACTGTCATCAGGGGGACTGTCATCAGAGGACTGTCATCAGGGGGACTGTCATCAGGGGACTGTCATTAGGGGACTGTCATCAGGGATACTGTCATCAGAGGACTGTCATCAGGGGATTGTCATCGGGGGACTGTCATCAGGCGATTATGATCAGGGGACTGTCATTAGGGGGACTGTCATCAGGGGACTGTCATCAGGGGACTGTCATTAGGGGACTGTAATCAGGGGACTGTCATTAGGAGACTGTCATCAGGGGGACTGTCATTAGGGGGACTGTCATCAAGAGGACTGTCATTAGGGGACTGTCATCAGGGGACTGTCATTAGGGGACTGTCATCAGGGGGGCTGTCATCAGGGCGACTGTCATCAGGGGACTGTCATTAGGGGACTGTCATCAGGGGGACTGTCATCAGGGGGACTGTCATCAGAGGACTGTCATCAGGGGATTGTCATCGGGGGACTGTCATCAGGGGATTTTTATCAGGGGACTGTCATTAGGGGGACTGTCATCAGGGGACTGTCGACAGGGGACTGTCATCAAGGGACTGTCATCAGGGGACTGTCATCAGAGGATTGTCATTAGGGGACTGTCATCAGGGGGACTGTCATCAGGGGACTGTCATCAGGAGGACTGTCATCAGGGGACTGTCATTAGGGGACTGTCTTCAGGGGGACTGTCATCAGGGCGACTGTCATCGGGGGACTGTCATTAGGGGACTGTCATCAGGGGGACTGTCATCAGGGGGGCTGTCATCAGAGGACTGTCATCAGGGGGACTGTCATCAGGGGACTGTCATTAGGGGACTGTCATCAGGGATACTGTCATCAGAGGACTGTCATCAGGGGATTGTCATCGGGGGACTGTCATCAGGCGATTATCATTAGGGGACTGTCATTAGGGGGACTGTCATCAGGGGACTGTCATCAGGGGACTGTCATTAGGGGACTGTAATCAGGGGACTGTCATTAGGAGACTGTCATCAGGGGGACTGTCATTAGGGGGAGTGTCATCAAGAGGACTGTCATTAGGGGACTGTCATCAGGGGACTGTCATTAGGGGACTGTCATCAGGGGGGCTGTCATCAGGGCGACTGTCATCAGGGGACTGTCATTAGGGGACTGTCATCAGGGGGACTGTCATCAGGGGGACTGTCATCAGAGGACTGTCATCAGGGGATTGTCATCGGGGGACTGTCATCAGGGGATTTTCATCAGGGGACTGTCATTAGGGGGACTGTCATCAGGGGACTGTCGACAGGGGACTGTCATCAAGGGACTGTCATCAGGGGACTGTCATCAGAGGATTGTCATTAGGGGACTGTCATCAGGGGGACTGTCATCAGGGGACTGTCATCAGGAGGACTGTCATCAGGGGACTGTCATTAGGGGACTGTCATCAGGGGGACTGTCATCAGGGCGACTGTCATCGGGGGACTGTCATTAGGGGACTGTCATCAGGGGGACTGTCATCAGGGGGACTGTCATCAGAGGACTGTCATCAGGGGGACTGTCATCAGGGGACTGTCATTAGGGGACTGTCATCAGGGATACTGTCATCAGAGGACTGTCATCAGGGGATTGTAATCGGGGGACTGTCATCAGGCGATTGTCATCAGGGGACTGTCATTAGGGGGACTGTCATCAGGGGACTGTCATTAGGGGACTGTAATCAGGGGACTGTCATTAGGAGACTTCATCAGGGGGACTGTCATTAGGGGGACTGTCATCAAGAGGACTGTCATTAGGGGACTGTCATCAGGGGACTGTCATTAGGGGACTGTCATCAGGGGGGCTGTCATCAGGGCGACTGTCATCAGGGGACTGTCATTAGGGGACTGTCATCAGGGGGACTGTCATCAGGGGGACTGTCATCAGAGGACTGTCATCAGGGGATTGTCATCGGGGGACTGTCATCAGGGGATTTTCATCAGAGGACTGTCATCAGGGGATTGTCATCGGGGGACTGTCATCAGGGGATTTTCATCAGGGGACTGTCATTAGGGGGACTGTCATCAGGGGACTGTCGACAGGGAATGTCATCAAGGGACTGTCATCAGGGGACTGTCATCAGAGGATTGTCATTAGGGGACTGTCATCAGGGGGACTGTCATCAGGGGACTGTCATCAGGAGGACTGTCATCAGGGGACTGTCATTAGGGGACTGTCATCAGGGGGACTGTCATCAGGGCGACTGTCATCGGGGGACTGTCATTAGGGGACTGTCATCAGGGGGACTGTCATCAGGGGGACTGTCATCAGAGGACTGTCATCAGGGGGACTGTCATCAGGGGACTGTCATTAGGGGACTGTCATCAGGGATACTGTCATCAGAGGACTGTCATCAGGGGATTGTCATCGGGGGACTGTCATCAGGGATACTGTCATCAGAGGACTGTCATCAGGGGATTGTCATCGGGGGACTGTCATCAGGCGATTGTCATCAGGGGACTGTCATTAGGGGGACTGTCATCAGGGGACTGTCATCAGGGGACTGTCATCAGGGGACTGTCATCAAGGGACTGTCATCAGGGGACTGTCATCAGGGGACTGTCATTAGGGGACTGTCATCAGGGGACTGTCATTAGGGGGGCTGTCATCAGGGGACTGTCATCAGGGGACTGTCATCAGGAGACTGTCATTAAGGGGCTGTCATTAGGGGGCTGTCATTAGGGGGCTGTCATTAGGGGGACTGTCATTAGGGGACTGTCATCAGGAGACTTTCATTAGGGGGACTGTCATCAGGAGACTGTCATCAGGGAATTGTCATCAGGGGGCTGTCATTAGGGGACTGTCATCAGGAGACTGTCGTTAGGGGAATGTCATCAGGGGACTGTCATTAGGGGGACTGTCATTAGGGGGACTGTCATCAAGGGACTGTCATCAGGGGACTGTCATCAGGGTTTTAAGATATTCAAATGAACAGAAACATTAGACTATAAGAAGTTTTTGTATTTTCAAAATACAACCACCTACACGAACAAGAGGGCATAGATACAAATTAACTAAATAAAGGTCAAGATTAATATAGTGGTGGCAGGGACAACCATTTAAGAATAGCTTGAATGCACATAGCTTTTAGAGCAGGGAAATGTCAATGAAACTGGTTGTATAAAGATTGTTCAGTCTTCTAAACCAGTATAAAGACGCTAAGTTAAGTTAGGACTTCCATACTTTCATTATGTACAGTAGTCATTTTGGAGTGCCTCACAGAACTGGTCTTGTGACTGGCGAGGTCAGAACATCGGTCTAGAGGGTGTATTCCCATCATTTGCTCTAGCTGACACTGGTCTTCTGACTCATCTGATACATAGTGAGCTCATCCGACACATGGATGGCTCATCTGACTCATGGACGCCTCATCTGACTCATGGATGGCTCAACTGACACGTAGATGGCTCATCTGATACATGGATGGCTCATCTGATACATGGATGGCTCATCTGACTCATGGAAGCCTCATCTGACACATGGATGGCTCATCCGACACATCCGGAGATCAATGTGAAGATATGTGCAGCGAATGGCTAGCCGGAAGGAGTTCCACAAGAGTAACCAGGCCTTAACCGTGGCAAATGATGCGTGGTCTCCCAGGTCGTCAGTTATGCCCTTAGATGTGTACACCTACACATGAACTGATGCCCCTGAAAGACTTGTGATGTTGGGGCTGCTGTAAATGTTAATAACGCTCGGCAAAGTAAGAAGTAAATGTACTCAATTGTATGCCTTGTTGTTGTTGTTGTAGTGTTCTGCTCTGGCGGCGACACCATGCGGGTGGCTGTAACGACTTGATTCCTGCTAAGTGCGGCCATGATCTACAAACGTGAGAGGATAGACAACATCTTGACCAGGTGAACTCTGTGACCTCTCTCGGGAACACAACTTTCAGCACGTGCAAGAAGTTACGTCTATTGTCTTGTCTACAGCATGTTCTATTCATCAGATTCTTTTTTTTGTCTCAGCAATAATAACAGACCTTGTCACACCAAGAGTCGATGCCTAGCGTCTCACCTTGTCACACCAAGAGTCAATGCCTAGCGTCAAACCTTGTCACACCAAGAGTCAATGCCTTGCTTCACACTTGCTCAGACCAAGAGTCACTGCCTAGCTTCACACCTGGTCACACCAAGAGTCGTCGCCTAGCTTCACACCTGGTCACACCAAGAGTCGATGCCTAGCGTCTCACCTTGTCACACCAAGAGTCAATGCCTTGCTTCACACTTGCTCAGACCAAGAGTCACTGCCTAGCTTCACACCTGGTCACACCAAGCGTCACCGACTACAGCGTCCCACCTGCTCACACCAAGAGTCATCTCACGATCACATGGACAGAACAAAAGCAAACATTTCTCGTGCAGGTGTCTGGTGTGGCTGCCCACATTGGTCTGAGAGTTGGCGGAGAAAAAAACAGGAGCTAACTACAATCACAGACCACTACAACATTGTCCTGGGAGACAGACCACTACAACATTGTGCTGGGAGACAGACCACTACAACATTGTGCTGGGAGACAGACCACTACAACATTGTCCTGGGAGACAGACCACTACAACATTGTGCTGGGAGACAGACCACTACAACATTGTGCTGGGAAACAGATCACTACAACATTGTGCTGGGAGACAGACCACTACAACAGTGTGCTGGGAGACAGACCACTACAACATTGTGCTGGGAGACAGACCACTACAACATTGTGCTGGGAGACAGACCACTACAACATTGTGCTGGGAAACAGATCACTACAACATTGTGCTGGGAGACAGACCACTACAACATTGTGCTGGGAGACCGACCACTGCAACATTGTGCTGGGAGACAGACCACTGCAATATTGTGCTGGGAGACAGACCACTACAACATTGTGCTGGGAGACAGATCACTACAAAATTGTGCTGGGAGACAGACCACTACAACATTGTGCTGGGAGACAGATCACTACAACATTGTGCTGGGAGACAGACCCCTACAACATTGTGCTGGGAGACAGACCACTACAACATTGTGCTGGGAGACAGACCACTACAACATTGTGCTGGGAGACAGACCACTGCAACATTGTGCTGGGAGACAGACCACTGCAACATTGTGCTGGGAGACAGACCACTACAACATTATGCTGGGAGAGGTCCCTTTCAGTCATGGCTAACTGCAGAGGTCCCTTTCAGCCATGGCTAATGAAAGGCTGTCCTGCAATGCTAACTCACCACTGACTGTTTGATATTCTTTCTCCTTGTCACGTTATCCTTTCACTTCCTCGTGCAAAGGCTTCTATCGGCCCAGTTTGAGGTTCGGCCCAGTTTGAGGTTCGGCCCAGTTTGAGATTCGGCCCAGTTTGAGGTTCGGCCCAGTTTGAGGTTCGGCCCAGTTTGAGGTTCGGCCCAGATTGAGGTTCGGCCCAGTTTGAGGTTCGGCCCAGATTGGGGTTCGGCCCAGTTTGAGGTTCGGCCCAGTTTGAGGTTCGGCCCAGATTGAGGTTCGGCCCAGATTGAGGTTCGGCCTAGTTTGAGGTTCGGCCCAGATTGAGGTTCGGCCCAGTTTGAGGTTCGGCCCAGATTGAGGTTCGGCCCAGTTTGAGGTTCGGCCCAGATTGAGGTTCGGCCCAGTTTGAGGTTCGGCCCCGATTGAGGTTCGGCCCAGTTTGAGGTTCGGCCCAGTTTGAGGTTCGGTCCAGATTGAGGTTCGGCCCAGTTTGAGGTTCGGCCCAGATTGAGGTTCGGCCCAGTTTGAGGTTCGGCAAAGATTGAGGTTCGGCCTAGTTTGAGGTTCGGCCTAGATTGAGGTTCGGCCCAGTTTGAGGTTCGGCCCAGATTGAAGTTCGGCCCAGTTTGAGGTTCGGCCCAGATTGAGGTTCGGCCCAGTTTGAGGTTCGGCCCAGATTGAAGTTCGGCCCAGTTTGAGGTTCGGCCCAGTTTGAGGTTCGGCCCAGTTTGAGGTTCGGCCCAGATTGAGGTTCGGCCCAGTTTGAGGTTCGGCCCAGTTTGAGGTTCGGCCCAGTTTGAAGTTCGGCCCAGATTGAGGTTCGGCCCAGTTTGAGGTTCGGCCCAGTTTGAGGTTCGGCCCAGATTGAGGTTCGGCCCAGATTGAGGTTCGGCCCAGTTTGAGGTTCGGCCCAAATTGAGGTTCGGTCCAGTTTGAGGTTCGGCCCAGATTGAGGTTCGGCCTAGTTTGAGGTTTGGCCCAGTTTGAGGTTCGGCCCAGTTTGAGGTTTGGCCCAGATTGAGGTTCGGCCCAGTTTGAGGTTCGGCCCAGTTTGAGGTTCGGCCCAGATTGAGGTTCGGCCCAGTTTGAGGTTCGGCCCAGATTGAGGTTCGGCCCAGTTTGAGGTTCGGCCCAGTTTGAGGTTCGGCCCAGATTGAGGTTCGGCCCAGTTTGAGGTTTGGCCCAGATTGAGGTTCGGCCCAGTTTGAGGTTCGGCCCAGTTTGAGGTTCGGCCCAGATTGAGGTTTGGCCCAGTTTGAGGTTCGGCCCAGATTGAGGTTCGGCCCAGTTTGATCTTTGGCCCAGTTTGAGGTTCGGCCCAGTTTGCGGTTCGGCCCAATTTGAGGTTCGGCCCAGTTTGAGGTTCGGCCCTATTTGAGGTTCGGCCCAGTTTGAGGTTCGGCCCAGTTTGAGGTTCGGCCCAGTTTGAGGTTCGGCCCAATTTGAGGTTTGGCCCAGTTTATAGTTTGCAGCCTTCTCTTACATGTGTTCCAGGTTTCTTTTACGCGTAAGGCGTGTAAATGGGATCTAAGAGTCTACCAGAGGGGTATATTGACCTTTGTCAAGTTTCTGACAGAGGGGTAAACTGACCTTTGTCAAGTTTCTACCAGAGGGGTAGATTGACCTTCGTCAAGTTTCTGACAGAAGGGTAGACTGACCTTTGTCAAGTTTCTACCAGAGGGGTAGATTGACCTTTGTCAAGTTTCTACCAGAGGGGTAAATTGATCCATGCTCACAACGTCATAGTTCTTCTGTTGTGACAGGTATGGTAGCTTACAGCATTACTATTCTTTCCCCCACTCTTCGGTTCCCACTAACACTCGGGTGTTAAATAATTTGTCCCAACCCGGCACAGGAAACCCAGATAGAAAAACACAACTTCATTGTTTGAATCCCTTAGCGAGAAACGTTCGTGAGCTGGCTGGAATTGGTTGCCGGTGATTATAGCGTGACAAGAAACCAAACAGTCGTCCATGATCATCAGCTGGACAGTCAGACTTTCATATGATATTTTTTGGTCCTTTCATCTTGTCTTTCCGGTGTCGTGGAAACTCTCTGTTTAGCTTGTCTCAGAGTTTCTGTCTTGTACAGGGAGTAGACTTACATTTTGTCTATCCGGTGTCGTGGAAAGTTTCTGATTAGCTTGTCTCAGAGTTTCTGTCTTGTACAGGGAGTAGACTTACATTTAATCAATGTTTCCCCTTAAGTTAAAATGCCGGCCTACTTTTGGGAGTTTTATCCAAAATCGATTTCTCTTAAATGATATTTATCTCTGACTTTTGATAGCTCTTTCCAAATTCCCCAAGTATTACTCCGGTTTGAAAGCTAGGTGGGAGTGCAGATTGCTTGTTTTATTATTTTGTGTCATTCGACTTTATATTCCAAAAATCAATTCTTCCAGTTTGGTTGACTTCATTTACCCTACATCAAATTCTTGCTGTAGGTTCGATAGTTTTCACAAGAGCAAATATTGATGTCGTTTGTGTTTAAAATGTCCACAAATGGTTTGATGTAAAGTTGCATCAGATATTGTCAATGTTTTTCTAGACATTATTCCATTATATGTTATTGTAATCCTTGTCTCTGTCCCCCACCGATAGGTACCAGCACTATTTACATTTCTTGTGGGCTGTCCCTAACCGATAGATCCCAGCACTATTTACATTTCTTGTGGGCTGTCCCTAACCGACAGATCCCAGCACTATTTACATTACTTGTGGGCTGTCCCTAACCGACAGATCCCAGCACTATTTACATTTCTTGTGGGCTGTCCATAACCGATAGATCCCAGCGCTATTTACACTACTTGTGGGATGTCCCCAGCTATTGTTGTAGGAATCTATCATCATCATGTCTCTTTTCTATGGTATTTGTTGTTACTCTCTCCCCCATATCGTTATTGGATTCCTCTATTCTCTTGTTCTGCGGTCCCTCTGTTCTCTCTTGTTCTGCTGTCCCTCTAGTCTCTATTGTTCTGCTGTCCCTCTATTCTCTCTTGTTCTGCTGTCCCTCTATTCTCTCTTGTTCTGCTGTCCCTCTATTCTCTCTTGTTCTGCTGTCCCTCTATTCTCTCTTGTTCTGCTGTCCCTCTATTCTCTCTTGTTCTACTGTCCCTCTATTCTCCCTTGTTCTGCAGTCCCTCTATTCTCTCTTGTTCTGCTGTCCCTCTATTCTCTCTTGTTCTGCTGTCCCTCTATTCTCTCTTGTTCTGCAGTCCCTCTATTCTCTCTTGTTCTGCTGTCCCTCTATTCTCTCTTGTTCTGCTGTCCCTCTATTCTCTCTTGTTCTGCTGTCCCTCTATTCTCTCTTGTTCTGCTGTCCCTCTATTCTCTCTTGTTCTGCTGTCCCTCTATTCTCTCTTGTTCTGCTGTCCCTCTATTCTCTATTGTTCTGCTGTCCCTCTATTCTCTCTTGTTCTGCTGTCCCTCTATTCTCTCTTGTTCTGCTGCCCCTCTATTCTCTCTTGTTCTGCTGTCCCTCTATTCTCTCTTGTTCTGCTGTCCCTCTATTCTCTCTTGTTCTGCTGTCCCTCTATTCTCTCTTGTTCTGCTGTCCCTCTATTCTCTCTTGTTCTGCTGTCCCTCTATTCTCTCTTGTTCTGCTGTCCCTCTATTCTCTCTTGTTCTGCTGTCCCTCTATTCTCTCTTGTTCTGCTGTCCCTCTATTCTCTCTTGTTCTGCTGTCCCTCTATTCTCTCTTGTTCTGCTGTCCCTCTATTCTCTATTGTTCTGCTGCTCCTCTGTTCTGTCTTGCTCTGCTGCTCCTGTTTACTTGTATTATCGATATGTTTCTCCTTTGTTTCCTTCTTTCAGCCTTTTTGAAATAACAAGCGAGATCCACAGACCTAAGAAGTAAGAGTGGCTGAAGCAAATGGGAACAGCACAGCGTGCAGCTCTCTCTTAAGGCACAACTAATGACCCCAGTGATTTAGGGATCGAATCACCCATGGAGTTCTTCCACACTGTGTCACTTTGACTCGTGAAGATCCTAGTGCTAGGGTAGCCCAGCCTCTGTCATCTGAGCCCAATCCTAGGCTAGACCAGCCCCTGTCATCTGAACCCAATCCTAGGCTAGACCACCTCCTGTCATCTAAGTCGTCTGAGTATGTCATGTATTTTGTCATGAGCTGTTTGTGTACTGTCTATAATCGGGGGGTTGGGTGGGGGTTTGGGGGTGGGGTTTGGGGGTTTGGGGGTGGGGCTTCGGTCCTTTCTGTGTCAGCTTACAGATAAGTCACTAGCAACCGTCAATATGCAGTCACATGTTTGTCTCTGTATGAAGCATAGGCGCACATTTGCAGCTGGTACTCGGCCTATAGAATACAACAGCCAATCCAATATTACACTTTCTTTTTTATATAAAAATATTGGAAAGGATTAGTCATCCCAACAGAAGAAGATGTTAACGGCCAAGTTGACCTGAGTTAAAGGCGCTAACAAGGACTCAACAAACAAGATCAGCACAAACACAAATATGGAACTACGTTCAACTAATTCCCGTTATCTAAATACAGGGAATCCTCAAGAGAAAGCGACAATCTAGTGTCGGCAATCATTGAATGTATCTTGTCGTTTTCACCAATAGTTTGTCAAGCACTAAACTTTGGTCTAACTAAACTTTGGTCCAGCACTAAACTTTGGTCTAACTAAACTATAGTATAACTAAACTTTGGTCTAACTAAACTTTGGCCTAACTAAACTTTGGTCTAACTAAACTTTGGTCTAACTAAACTTTGGTCCAGCACTAAACTTTGGTCTAACTAAACTATAGTCTAACTAAACTTTGGTCTAACTAAACTTTGGCCTAACTAAACTTTGGTCTAACTAAACTTTGGTCTAACTAAACTTTGGTCTAACTAAACTATAGTCTAACTAAACTTTGGTCTAACTAAATTATAGTCTAACTAAACTTTGGTCTAACTAAACGTTGGTCTAACTAAACTTTGGTCTAACTAAACTTTGGTCTAACTAAACTTTGGTCTAACTAAACTATAGTCTAACTAAACTTTGGTCTAACTAAATTATAGTCTAACTAAACTTTGGTCTAACTAAACTTTGTTCTAACTAAACTTAACTAAACTATGGTCTAACTAAACTATTGTCTAACTGAACTATAGTCTAACTAAACTTTGGTCTAACTAAACTAAAGTCTAACTAAACTTTGGTCTAACTAAACTTTGGTCTAACTAAACTCTGGTCTAACTAAACTATAGTCTAACTAAACTTTGGTCTAACTAAATTATAGTCTAACTAAACTTTGGTCTAACTAAACTTTGGTCTAACTAAACTTTGGTCTAACTAAACTTTGGTCTAACTAAACTTTGGTCTAACTAAACTATAGTCTAACTAAACTTTGGTCTAACTAAATTATAGTCTAACTAAACTTTGGTCTAACTAAACTTTGGTCTAACTAAACTTAACTAAACTATGGTCTAACTAAACTATTGTCTAACTAAACTAAAGTCTAACTAAACTTTGGTCTAACTAAACTTTGGTCTAACTAAACTCTGGTCTAACTAAACTATAGTCTAACTAAACTTTGGTCCTACTAAACTATAATCTAACTAAACTTAGTCTAACTAAACTATAGTCTAACTAAACTATGGTCTAACTAAACTTTGGTCTAACTTTGAGGCCAGAGAAACACTATCTGACCGTCAGACTAAGGCAACTCGTCTCTTGCATTTCGTATCGCCCCTCGTGCAGCTACCGTAACTCCTGTCTGCTCCATATGTGTCATGCCATCATAGATTTCACTTCGCCATGCAGAGCAATCAGCAGCGATGGTCTCCCAACAATCAGAGACAATGTCGTATGTCTTCAGTGAGGCTTTCAGAGTGTCTTTCTAACGTTTTATTTGGACACCGACTCAAGCTCACCATAGAATATATTCTCTGGAAACCACTCATCTAACATGTGAACAACATGGCCAGTCCATCTTAGCTACGATTTGCACAGAGTTTGTCATGCCAGCCCGCGAAAACACTTCTGAATCTGTTATCATATCTTGCCATTTTATATTCGGCAGTTTCCTCACGCAGCCGGGATGGAAGTGGACAGCTTCTTCGCACGTCAACTGTACACAGTCCAAGTTTCATAGGCGCACAGAAAAGTTGGTAGGACGACTGTACACAATCCAGGTTCTATAGGTGCACAGAAGAGTTGGTAGGACGACTGTTGCATAAAGCTTCAATCTGGATATAATTTTAATTTCTCTCCGGTCTCAAACTGGGTTTCAGATGCTATTTCATCCTCAATATGGACTGCTCTGGAGAGTTTGCTGCCAAGGGTGGTGCAGCACTTCAGTCTTGCTCTGGAGAGTTTGCTGTCAAGGGTGGTGCAGCACTTCAGTCTTGCTCTGGAGAGTTTGCTGCCAAGGGTGGTGCAGCACTTCAGTCTTGCTGGTAGAGAGTGTGCTGCCAAGGTTGGTGCAAACATGTCAACAGTACATTACATCTCAGTCTCTGATTGGGCATCAGCAAGTGATGGAGGGTAGGTGAGAGAGGGTAGGTGAGAGTGAGTAGGTGAGAGAGGGTAGGTAAGGGAGTTAGGTGAGAGAGGGTAGGTGAGAGAGGGTAGGTGAGAGAGAGTAGGTGAGAGAGGGTAGGTAAGGGAGTTAGGTGAGAGAGGGTAGGTGAGAGAGGGTAGGTCAGAGAGAGTAGGTGAGAGAGGGTAGGTAAGGGAGTTAGGTGAGAGAGGGTAGGTGAGAGAGGGTAGGTGAGAGAGAGTAGGTGAGAGAGGGTAGGTAAGGGAGTTAGGTGAGAGAGGGTAGGTGAGAGAGGGTAGGTGAGAGAGAGTAGGTGAGAGAGGGTAGGTGAGAGAGGGTAGGTGAGAGAGGGTAGGTGAGAGACAGTAGGTGAGAGAGGGTAGGTGAGAGAGGGTAGGTGAGAGAGAGTAGGTGAGAGAGGGTAGGTGAGAGAGGGTAGGTGAGAGAGAGTAGGTGAGAGAGGGTAGGTGAGAGAGGGTAGGTGAGAGAGGGTAGGTGAGAGAGGGTAGGTGAGAGGGGGTAGGTGAGAGACAGTAGGTGAGAGAGGGTAGGTGAGAGAGGGTAGGTGAGAGAGAGTAGGTGAGAGAGGGTAGGTGAGAGAGAGTAGGTGAGAGTGGGTAGGTGATAGAGGGTAGGTGAGAGAGGGTAGGTGAGAGGGGGTAGTGAGAGAGGGTAGGTGAGAGTGGGTAGGTGAGAGGGGGTAGGTGAGAGAGGGTAGGTGAGAGAGGGTAGGTGAGAGACAGTAGGTGAGAGAGGGTAGGTGAGAGAGGGTAGGTGAGAGAGAGTAGTTGAGAGAGGGTAGGTGAGAGAGAGTAGGTGAGAGTGGGTAGGTGAGAGAGGGTAGGTGAGAGAGGGTAGGTGAGAGAGGGTAGGTGAGAGAGGGTAGGTGAGAGAGAGTAGGTGAGAGAGGGTAGGTGAGAGAGGGAAGGTGAGAGAGGGTAGGTGAGAGAGGGTAGGTGAGGGAGAGTAGGTGAGAGAGTGTAGGTGAGAGAGGGTAGGTGAGAGAGGGTAGGTGAGAGAGGGTAGGTGAGAGAGGGTAGGTGAGAGAGGGTAGGTGAGAGAGAGTAGGTGAGAGAGGATAGGTGAGAGAGGGTAGGTGAGAGAGAGTAGGTGAGAGAGGGTAGGTGAGAGAGGGAAGGTGAGAGAGGGTAGGTGAGAGAGGGTAGGTGAGAGAGGGTAGGTGAGAGAGAGTAGGTGAGAGAGGGTAGGTGAGAGAGGGTAGGTGAGAGAGAGTAGGTGAGAGATGGTAGATGAGGGAGAGTAGGTAAGGGATTTAGGTGATGGAGGGTAGGTGAGAGAGGGTAAGTGAGGGAGAGTAGGTGAGGGAGTTAGGTGATGGAGGGTAGGTGGGAGAAGGTAGGTGAGAAAGGGTAGATGAAGGAGGGTAGGTGAGAGAGGGTTGGTGAGGGAGGGTAGGTGAGAGAGTGTAGGTGAGGGAGAGTAGGTGAGAGAGGGTAGGTGAGGGAGGGTAGGTGGGAGAAGGTAGGTGAGAGAGGGTAGGTGAGGGAGGGTAGGCGAGGGAGTTAGGCGATTTAGTGTAGGTGAGAGAGGGTAGGTGAGAGAGGGTAGGGGAGAGAGGGTAGGTGAGAGAGCGTAGATGAGGGAGGGTAGGTGAGGGAGGGTAGTTGAGGGAGTTAGGTGATGGAGGGTAGGTGATGGAGGGTAGGTGAGAGAGGGTAGGTGAGAGAGGGTAGGTGAGGGAGAGTAGGTGAGGGAGTTAAGTGATGGAGGGTAGGTGATGGAGGGTAGGTGAGAGAGGGTAGGTGAGAGAGGGTAGGTGAGAGAGGGTAGATGAGGGAGGGTAGGTGAGGGAGGGTAGTTGAGGGAGTTAGGTGATTGAGGGTAGGTGAGAGAGGGTAGGTGAGAGACGGTAGGTGAGGGAGGTTAGATGAGGGAGGGTAGGTGAGGGAGGGTAGTTGAGGGAGTTAGGTGATGGAATGTAGGTGAGAGAGGGAAGGTGAGAGATCGTAGGTGAGAGAGGGTAGGTGAGAGAGGGTAGATGAGGGAGGGTAGGTGAGGGAGGGTAGTTGAGGGAGTTAGGTGATGGAGGGTAGGTGATGGAGGGTAGGTGAGAGAGGGTAGGTGAGAGAGGGTAGGTCAGTCAGAGTAGGTGAGGGATTTAAGTGATGGAGGGTAGGAGGGAGGGTAGGTGAGAGAGGATAGGTGAGATAGGGTAGGTGAGAGAGAGTAGATGAGGGAGGGTAGGTGAGGGAGGGAGGTTTCAGGGAGGTGATGGAGGGTAGGTGAGAGAGGGTAGGTGGGAGAAGGTAGGTGAGAGAGGGTAGATGAGGGAGGGTAGGTGAGGGAGGTTAGTTGAAGGAGTTAGGTGATGGAGGGTAGGTGAGAGAGGGTAGAGGAGAGAGGGTAGGTGAGAGAGGGTAGATGAGGGAGGGTAGGTGAGGGAGGGTAGTTGAGGGAGTTAGGTGATGGAGGGTAGGTGATGGAGGGTAGGTGAGAGAGGGTAGGTGAGAGAGGGTAGGTGAGGGAGAGTAGGTGAGGGAGTTAGGTGATGGAGGGTAGGTGATGGAGGGTAGGTGAGAGAGGGTAGGTGACAGAGGGTAGGTGAGAGAGGGTAGGTGAGAGAGGGTAGGTGAGGGGGAGTAGGTGAGGGAGTTAGGTGATGGAGGGTAGGTGGGAGAAGGTAGGTGAGAGAGGGTAGGTGAGAGAGAGTAGGTGAGAGAGGGTAGGTGAGAGAGAGTAGGTGAGAGAGGGTAGGTGAGAGAGGGTAGGTGAGAGAGAGTAGGTGAGAGAGGGTAGATGAGGGAGAGTAGGTAAGGGAGTTAGGTGATGGAGGGTAGGTGAGAGAGGGTAAGTGAGGGAGAGTAGGTGAGGGAGTTAGGTGATGGAGGGTAGGTGAGAGAAGGTAGGTGAGAGAGGGTAGATGAGGGAGGGTAGGTGAGAGAGGGTTGGTGAGGGAGGGTAGGTGAGAGAGTGTAGGTGAGGGAGAGTAGGTGAGAGAGGGTAGGTGAGGGAGGGTAGTTGAGGGAGTTAAGTGATGGAGGGTAGGTGGGAGAAGGTAGGTGAGAAAGGGTAGGTGAGGGAGGGTAGGCGAGGGAGTTAGGCGATTTAGTGTAGGTGAGAGAGGGTAGGTGAGAGAGGGTAGGGGAGAGAGGGTAGGTGAGAGAGGGTAGATGAGGGAGGGTAGGTGAGGGAGGGTAGTTGAGGGAGTTAGGTGATGGAGGGTAGGTGAGAGAGGGTAGGTGAGAGAGGGTAGGTGAGGGAGAGTGGGTGAGGGAGTTAAGTGATGGAGGGTAGGTGATGGAGGGTAGGTGAGAGAGCGTAGGTGAGAGAGGGTAGGTGAAAGAGGGTTGATGAGGGAGGGTAGGTGAGGGAGGGTAGTTGAGGGAGTTAGGTGATGGAGTGTAGGTGAGAGAGGGTAGGGGAGAGACGGTAGGTGAGGGAGGTTAGATGAGGGAGGGTAGGTGATGGAGGGTAGTTGAGGGAGTTAGGTGATGGAATGTAGGTGAGAGAGGGAAGGTGAGAGATCGTAGGTGAGAGAGGGTAGGTGAGAGAGGGTAGATGAGGGAGGGTAGGTGAGGGAGGGTAGTTGAGGGAGTTAGTGATGGAGGGTAGCTGATGGAGGGTAGGTGAGAGAGGGTAATTGAGAGAGGGTAGGTGAGTCAGAGTAGGTGAGGGAGTTAAGTGATGGAGGGTAGGTGAGGGAGGGTAGGTGAGAGAGGGTAGGTGAGATAGGGTAGGTGAGAGAGAGTAGATGAGGGAGGGTAGGTGAGGGAGGGTAGTTTCAGGGAGTTAGGTGATGGAGGGTAGGTGAGAGAGGGTAGGTGGGAGAAGGTAGGTGAGAGAGGGTAGATGAGGGAGGGTAGGTGAGGGAGGGTAGTTGAGGGAGTTAGGTGATGGAGGGTAGGTGAGAGAGGGTAGGTGAGAGAGGGTAGGTGAGAGAGGGTAGGTGAGAGAGGGTAGGTGAGGGAGAGTAGGTGAGGGAGTTAGGTGATGGAGGGTAGGTGAGAGAGGGTAGGTGAGAGAGGGTAGGTGAGAGAGGGTAGATGAGGGAGGGTAGGTGAGGGAGGGTAGTTGAGGGAGTTAGGTTATGGAGGGTAGGTGATGGAGGGTAGGTAAGAGAGGGTAGGTGAGAGAGGGTAGGTGAGGGAGAGTAGGTGAGGGAGTTAGGGGATGGAGGGTAGGTGAGAGAGGGTAGGTGAGAGAGGGTTGGCGAGAGAGGGTAGGTGAGAGAGGGTAGGTGAGGGAGAGTAGGTGAGGGAGTTAGGTGATGGAGGGTAGGTGAGAGAGGGTAGGTGGGAGAGGGTAGGTGAGGGAGGGTAGGTGAGGGAGGGTAGGTGAGAGAGAGTAGGTGAGAGAGGGTAGGTGAGGGAGGGTAGGTGAGAGAGAGTAGGTGAGAGAGGGTAGGTGAGAGAGGGTAGGTGAGAGAGGGTAGGTGAGGGAGAGTGGGTGAGGGAGTTAAGTGATGGAGGGTAGGTGATGGAGGGTAGGTGAGAGAGCGTAGGTGAGAGAGGGTAGGTGAAAGAGGGTAGATGAGGGAGGGTAGGTGAGGGAGGGTAGTTGAGGGAGTTAGGTGATGGAGTGTAGGTGAGAGAGGGTAGGGGAGAGACGGTAGGTGAGGGAGGTTAGATGAGGGAGGGTAGGTGATGGAGGGTAGTTGAGGGAGTTAGGTGATGGAATGTAGGTGAGAGAGGGAAGGTGAGAGATCGTAGGTGAGAGAGGGTAGGTGAGAGAGGGTAGATGAGGGAGGGTAGGTGAGGGAGGGTAGTTGAGGGAGTTAGTGATGGAGGGTAGCTGATGGAGGGTAGGTGAGAGAGGGTAATTGAGAGAGGGTAGGTGAGTCAGAGTAGGTGAGGGAGTTAAGTGATGGAGGGTAGGTGAGGGAGGGTAGGTGAGAGAGGGTAGGTGAGATAGGGTAGGTGAGAGAGAGTAGATGAGGGAGGGTAGGTGAGGGAGGGTAGTTTCAGGGAGTTAGGTGATGGAGGGTAGGTGAGAGAGGGTAGGTGGGAGAAGGTAGGTGAGAGAGGGTAGATGAGGGAGGGTAGGTGAGGGAGGGTAGTTGAGGGAGTTAGGTGATGGAGGGTAGGTGAGAGAGGGTAGGTGAGAGAGGGTAGGTGAGAGAGGGTAGGTGAGAGAGGGTAGGTGAGGGAGAGTAGGTGAGGGAGTTAGGTGATGGAGGGTAGGTGAGAGAGGGTAGGTGAGAGAGGGTAGATGAGGGAGGGTAGGTGAGGGAGGGTAGTTGAGGGAGTTAGGTTATGGAGGGTAGGTGATGGAGGGTAGGTAAGAGAGGGTAGGTGAGAGAGGGTAGGTGAGGGAGAGTAGGTGAGGGAGTTAGGGGATGGAGGGTAGGTGAGAGAGGGTAGGTGAGAGAGGGTTGGCGAGAGAGGGTAGGTGAGAGAGGGTAGGTGAGGGAGAGTAGGTGAGGGAGTTAGGTGATGGAGGGTAGGTGAGAGAGGGTAGGTGGGAGAGGGTAGGTGAGGGAGGGTAGGTGAGGGAGGGTAGGTGAGAGAGAGTAGGTGAGAGAGGGTAGGTGAGGGAGGGTAGGTGAGAGAGAGTAGGTGAGAGAGGGTAGGTGAGGGAGGGTAGGTGAGACAGGGTAATTGATGGAGGGTAGGTGAGAGAGGGTAGGTGATGGAGGGTACAGCAGAATTAATGAAATTTTGTTTAGAGAAAAGGCAATAAGGCAGACATTGTCACACCCGGAATGATGGATGAGTGAGGCAGAAGACGTTCACACCAAGCGGCAGCTGAAGGAGAGGACCAGGAGGAACAGTTTATAGATTTGTTCCTGCTAAAAGCTAATTTGATTGAAGTCCACGAAGGCGAAGATTATCGGATTTGGAGAGTCGCTCTGGGAAATGAAAGATGGCCAGCGTTTCCAGCCTGGCCCCCAAACAAAGATTAGAAGTTAATCCACTCATTTGATCTCAGATTTCATTGATGAAAGTTGTCTGGTCTAGTCGATGCGCCGGGATCGATGCCTGGGCCGCGTGCACAAGAGTCCTAGTCTGGCAGGACAACAAGGAATTTGATTACTTCATTATGTTTTCTTGCGCTTCTTCTGTCTTCTGTAATGTCTCTTTCCTGGAACATGCGCCTAAATTATCTGGACGATTCTCCACACTTCACCGCCAGACAATGACATATGCTGTCATTTGTTAGGTCACTTGTGTAGGTACTTCTAGCACCAATGAGGCAGGGACGAAGAGCTTCTAACACACACAGCCGCGCCCTAGGTCTCCGTCTCTTGTCTGGACGTCATCTGTGTGAACATGTTACGTCATTAACACACAACGTTCAGAAATTGAAGCCCCAAATGACCATCAAGAAAATTTCATTGGCTCAAAAACGATAAACAATCATAAACCTAACAATCAAGTTAACTTTAACCGTATTCTCAACCATAAACCTAGGCTTAACCCTAATCTCAGATCTAACCCTAACCCTATCCCTAACCCTAACAATTCCCTATACTTAACCCCAACCCTAAACCTAACCCTAGCCCTAACCCTATACTTAACACTAACCCTAACTCTAACGCTAACACTAACCCTAACCCTAACACTAACCCTAACCCTAACACTAACTCTAACCCTAACCCTAACTCTAACCCTAACCCTAACACTAACTCTAACCCTAACACTAACTCTAACCCTAACACTAACTCTAACCCTAACCCTAACACTAACCCTAACCCTAACACTAACCCTAACCCTAACCCTAACCCTAACCCTAACCCTAACCCTAACCCTAACACTAACCTTAACTCTAATCCTAACACTAACCCTAACCCTAACCCTAACACTAACCCTAACCCTAACCCTAACACTAACCTTAACTCTAACCCTAACCCTAACCCTAACCCGAACACTAACCCTAACCCTAACACTAACTCTAACCCTAACCCTAACTCTAACCCTAACCCTAACACTAACTCTAACCCTAACACTAACTCTAACCCTAACACTAACTCTAACTCTAACCCTAACCCTAACACTAACTCTAACCCTAACACTAACTCTAACCCTAACACTAACCCTAACCCTAACCCTAACCCTAACCCTAACAACAGATCCCATCCCAATAGAAACTGATCGAGAGAAACAACATACCAAGACGAATTCAGCTGAGCGACGCTCCTACTGGAACAGTGCTGACGTGGTAGCATGTCTCTGCCTCAGCGAGGCTGCAATTGTAAGGAGCTGCAAACTGGAATGGTGTTACTGGTCTCCAAATAACACTAGCATCAACACAGACAAGCCATACAAGGAATGGCGGGATGTGTCAGGAAACATGGAACAAATATCCAGACCAGAACACATAGAACAAATCTCAACACTAAAAGGCAGGAACAAATCTCTAGACCAAGCAACATGGAACAATTCTCTAACATCAAAACATGGAACAATTCTTTACGCACAAAACATCATGGAACAATTATGTACACAAAAAAACATGGAAAAATTCTCTAACAAAAAAAAACATGGAACAATTCTCTACACACAAGAAAACATGGAACAATTCTCACACCAAAAACACATGGAACAATTCTCTAACAAAAATACATGGAACAATTCTCTAACAAAAAACATGGAACAATTCTTTACACAAAAAACCATGGAACAATTCTCTAACAAAAGAAAACAGAACAATTATCTACACACAAGAAAACATGGAACAATTCTCTACACAAAAAACATGGAACAATTCTCTAACACCAAATATGGAGCAATTCTCTACACACCAAACAACATCGAACAATTCTCCAGACGAGAAAAACGAACACGATGGATCAAACATTTAACGAGCGCAAATAGAAGAAAAGCTGAGACAAAGTTCATGATCCTCAATATGGATACACCAGCCAGCAAACTCTTGTGGATACGAGGGCCAGCAAACTCTTGTGGATACACGGGCCAGCAAACTCTTGTGGATACGAGGGCCAGCAATATGGATAAACCAGCCAGCATACTCTTGTGGATACGAGGGCCAGCAATATGGATAAACCAGCCAGCATACTCTTGTGGATTCGATGGCCAGCAAACTCTTGAGCCTGTCGAGGGCCATCAAACTCTTGTGGATACGAGGGCTAGCAAACTCTTGTGGATACGAGGGCCAGCAATATGGATACACCAGCCAGAATTCTCTTGTGGATACGAGGGCCATCAAACTCTTGTGGATACACGGGCCAGCAAACTCCTGTGGATACACAGGCCAGCATACTCTGCGGATACACTGACCAGCATACCCTCTGGATACACCGACCAGCAAACTTGTGTGGATACGAGGGCCAGCAAACTCTTTTGGATACCAGGGCCAACAAGCTCTTGTGGATACGAGGGCCAGCAAACTCTTGTGGATACGAGGGCCAACAAACTTGTGTGGATACGAGGGCCAGCATACTCTTGTGGATACATGGGATAGCAAACTCTTGTGGATACGAGGGCCAGCAAACTCTTGAGCATGTCGAGGGCCATCAAACTCTTGTAGATACGAGAGCTATCAAACTCTTGTGGATACGAGGACCAACAAACTCTTGAGGATACGAAGACCAATACATTTTTTAGCCTGTCTAGAGCCATCAAGCTCTTGTGGATACGAGGGCCAGGAAACTCTTGAGGCTGTCGAGGGCCAGGAAACTCTTGAGGCTGCGGAGGGCCAGCAAACTCTTCCGGATGCCGAGGGCCAGCAAACTCTTGAGCTGGTCGAGAACTACCACTTAAGAAACAGATGGTAACAACTCACATGCGGCAATCCATTACACTCCAAAGAACTGCATGTGAGAAATGCTAACGGCTATACTAGCACATGTCCTGGAAGGTCCTACACCACTTAGGATACTCGTACAGAAATACAGGAAGAACTGAAACCCGACTCTCAAATCAGTGCACAAGGTCATTATTGGCCACGCAACAACTAAACGTCACCAACAACATTATTAGAAACAAGAAATGCAGAGGAAAAGAAGACAACAGAATCATGGCTTAGTCAGGAGTTTACGGCCTACAGTCAGACACTATAATCATGGCTTAGTCAGGAGTTTAGGGTCCACTGTCAGACAACACAAACATGATTTAGTCAGGAGTTTAGAGTCCACTGTCAGACAACACAAACATGACTTAGTCACGAGTTTAGGGCCTACAGTCAGACAACACAAACATGACTTAGTCAGGAGTTTAAGGCGCACAGTCAGACACTATAATCATGGCTTAGTCAGGAGTTTAGGGTCCACTGTCAGACAACACAAACATGATTTAGTCAGGAGTTTAGGGTCCACTGTCAGACAACACAAACATGATTTAGTCAGGAGTTTAGGGCACACAGTCAGACAACACAAACATGACTTAGTCAGGAGTTTAAGGGGCACAGTCAGGCAACACAAACATGACTTAGTCAGGAGTTTAGGGCCCACAGTCAGACAACAAAAACATGACTTAGCCACGAGTTTAGGGCTCACAGTCAGACATCACAAACATGACTTAGCTACGAGTTTAGGGCCCACAGTCAGACAACACAAACATGACTTAGTCACGAGTTTAGGGGTGACAGTCATACAGCACAAACATGACTTAGTCACGAGTTTAGGGCCCACAGTCAGACAACACGAACATGACTTAGTCAGGAGTTTAAGATGCACAGTCAGTCAACACAAACATGACTTAGTCAGGAGTTTAGGGCCCACAGTCAGACAACACAAACATGACTTAGTCACGAGCTTAGAGCCCAAAGTCAGACAACACAAACATGTCGTAGTCACGAGTTTAGGGCCTACAGTCAAACAACACAAAAATGACTTAGTCACCAGTTTAGTGCCCAAAGTCAGACAAAAGCTCTTTCAAATGTCAGACCGACTTCAACCAAACATGGTGTACTGGGTAATGCCCAGACCGGTAGCGACCACCAATTGCCGGCCGAGTGAGAGACATGACCAAGCCAGAGAATCCAGCTATTCCCCAATTAGCTTATTGAGCTGCCTCGGTCAGGTCATGCAGAGAATGGTGAATAGTGGATTGATGAATCATACAGAGCAGTGCTCGGAAACAGGAGAGCAAGTTACCCAAATGAGGTCAGAATGAAAATGTTTGAGGTAATGACGACTTCACACCGACGCGAGAAAGTACATACAGTTTGCTCACCTGTCTTTGATCAAGGCAGTTTGGACAATTTTAGCTAAATTCGACAGAAATATTCTTACAAATCTAAAACAATTACACCTGCAGCAAACATGCATTAACGAGTAGATATTTGATAATCGACTTATCAGGCTCAGAGAAATGGTTTTTACAAAATTGGATGATGTTGAAAGTGGATAAATGTCCAGGTCAATATGGTATCCATCCGAAATTGCTGCTTGAAATTAGAGACCAACTAGCAAAACCATTGGCTATATTATGTTCTTAATCACTTTCAAAAGGGATTGTTCCATGGGATTGGAAAGATGCAGGAGTGATCCCTTTATTAAAAAAGGCAAAAAAATGAGAGCCAACAAATCATAGACCGGCGAGTTTAACGAGCATAGTCTGTAAATTGTTAGTCAATAATAAAAAAAATAAATATAATGCATTTAGACAAGTTTAATCTAATCAGAAATAGTCAGCATGAGCTTACCAGAGGGAGATCATGCTTAACAAATCTATTAGAATTCATGGAGGAGGTTACTAAAATGATAGATAAAGGGGAGCCTGCGGACTTTATTTATCTAGATTTTGCAAAGGCCCTTGATAGAGTACCTCATGAAAGATTATTTAGAAAGTTAAAATCATATGGACTAGGTGGGGAAATTCCCAAATGATTGAAAGTTGGTTAACGGACAGAAGGCAGAGGGTGGGCATAAATAAGGAGTACTCTGAGTGGTGTGAAGTGAAATGTGGAGTGCCACAGTGCTCGGTTTTGGGATCAATTTTGTTCTTGATATATATAAACGATTTGGACATTGATATGGGATCCACGATCGCAAAATTTGCAGATGGCACAAAACTATGCAGTAGTGTCTCATCTAAAGCAGAAGTGGCTTTATTGATGTCAGATTTAGATAAAATTTTAGAATGGTTTGTGAGATGGCAAATGGAGTTTAGATAAATGTACAGTCATCCACATGGGTAGATCCAATATGGAACATAATTACTTTAAGTCCTTATCATAGAGGAGATATAAACTTGCTGGAGAGAATACAAAAAAGAGCGACAAAGCTGATAGTGGGATTCCAGAATTACAGTTATGAGGAGCGACTCAGAAAAACCGGCCTACATTGTCTAGAAGAGAGAAGAATTCGAGGTGACTTAATACAGGTTTATAAGATGATCAGAGGAATGGATAAATTAGACTATAACATGTTGTTTTTTTAATACAGCAACCCACAAGAACAAGAAGGCATAGCTACAAAATAACTAAAGAAAGATCCAGATTAAATATTAGGAAAATATTTTTTAGTCACATAGTGGTGAATGCTTGGAATGCATTGCCACAGGAGGTAGTGAAGGCAGAGTCGATTCATGCGTTTAAGAATAAATTGGATGCGCATAGCTTTTAGATCAAGGAAATGGAAATGAAACTGGTTGTATACAGACTCTGCAGGGTCTTCTAAACCAGTATAAAGACGTTAAGTTAAGTGAGAAATGAATGTCTGCCCTATGTGAGTTAATTTGTTGTTGTTGTTGTTGTTGTTGTTGTTGTTGGATGACCACGATAGGAAGGATGCGCCCTAAAGATGACATTAAGAAACGGGTTGTCGTGGCTTTCCTCACATCCCGAGCGTGCTGATGAAGATGGACCGGGGTCCTCCAGGTAATTGTGCTATTCTTGGCTTCATCTGCGTGTCACTGACTACTACAGGGATCACGTCGATCTCTGACCTCTAACCAGGCTGCCATGAAAACAGCCAATGTGAGTCTTGTCCAGTATGTTTTACCTGAACCTGACCAAGATGTCTGACCATCATATTTTACATCTCGAGTTGTCCAGTTATCGACCTCAGGTCAGTTAAAGTTCACCTCCAGTTGTCCGGTTAAGAAGCTCGGGTCAGAGTTCACCTCGCGTTGTCCGGTTAACGAGCTCGGGTCAGAGTTCACCTCACGTTGTCCAGTTAACGAGCTCGGGTCAGAGTTCACCTCGCGTTGTCCGGTTAACGAGCTCGGGTCAGAGTTCGCCTCGCGTTGTCCGGTTAACGAGCTCGGGTCAGAGTTCGCCTCGCGTTGTCCGGTTAACAAGCTCGGGTCAGAGTTCGCCTCGCGTTGTCCGGTTAACGAGCTTGGGTCAGAGTTCGCCTCGCGTTGTCCGGTTAACGAGCTCGGGTCAGAGTTCGCCTCGCGTTGTCCGGTTAACGAGCTCGGCGTGTCGTGAAGAATGATGAACGTACGAAAAGGTGGAGCCGTTAATTTGGCAATTTTAGGTGAAGGGTCTGAAGTTGAGAGTAGCGGTGGTGGGGTTAGGCGACATACTGTCACATTTAGAATATCAGAGTGACAAGGTGCCACACGAGGCAATAGGATTCAAAAGAAGAGTAGCCAAGATACGATTGACAGCTAACCAGTCGACTAGGAAGGACCACTCAATCCCCATCTTTGTCTTGTTTTCTTTTATTTGCGTTCGCCTTATTTCTCTATTCCCCAAGGCGGTGTGCGTTGCACTGTGGTTTTTATTTTGCGCCTGTCGGCCCAGTGTATCCGACTTCAGCATGCATTTTCTAAGGGTTGCTTCCCCGGGGTAACGGCCGGTGCTGTGAAGGGAATCAAAACCAGCACCTTGGGGTTGTGAGCCGTGCCACTTAACCACTAGGCCACGCCGTCCCCTGTTTGAGCGGATCTAACATGGGTTTTTAAAATGGAGACTTGGTCATTCGAGAGACAGAGCTGACTGACGCAGGATATCCACCAGGGTGGGGCACTTCTGCTCAGTGATAGACTCGTCAGCAACACGAAAAGGAAATCTGTTCACTTTGAGGGGCAGAATGGGGAAAACGTTACTGTAGCCTTCACATTCATCAACTCGGGTCAGGTCAGGTCAGATCAGGCTAGGTCAGGTCAACTCGGGTCAGGTGAGGTCAGCTCGGATTAGGTCAGGTCAGGTCGGGTCAGGTGAGGTCAGCTCGGGTTAGGTCGGGTCAGGTCAGGTCAGATCAGGCTAGGTCAGGTCAACTCAGGTCAGGTGAGGTCAGCTCGGGTTAGGTCCGGTCAGGTCGGGTCAGGTGAGGTCAGCTCGGGTTAGGTCAGGTAAGCTCGGGTCAGGTCGGGGGATATATTGATGATTGAGAGGGATAACTGACTAATATCGGATCGTACGAAAAGTCGTAAGGGTCTAAACTAAAAGAGCAGTCTCGCAGACTTGCTCGTTGCCTGCTCACGTCAGGTTGCATCGAAACGTTACCTGAATTAGAATGGTCAGAGGAGTCGGTCAAATCTTCTGATCCGAAATATTGTAACCTGAAACCCTGGGGAGCAAGCCAACAATAAAGAAATTGTTATCGCACAGTACACGACCAACGACCGCCAGATATCAACATCATCCACAACTGCCAGAGGGCACATGTGGCTACATAGTAGAAAGTAATTAATCAGTTTAGAATCTCCTCCATGGCCGGTCCTAAGCCCGGATGAGAAAGGAGGAAGGTTGAGAGTGGGTCAGCTACCTCACCTCGTTAAAGAAGAATTTATATAGAAACAACAACCAAAACAAACCAAAAGCCGTCCTTGAAGGGAAAGGTCCCCTCAGCAGGGCCTGTGACGCGGCTCAGCCAAACCCAAAAGGAAGCTGCACTGCCGACTACTTTTCTTTCTTCTTCTTCTTCTTTTTCATCGTACGCTGTTTACAGCGATATTTGCGTTGCACTGTTTTATTTTGTTGAGCCTGTGGCTCAGTGCATGCGATTTCAACAGGTGTTGCTGTAGGGATGCCCTCCTTAGCAGCAGTTGTTTTTGGTCAGAGTTGTCTCTCTTAGGGAAGTTGTCTTGCAGGACTATCGAGTCTTCCCTACTCGTGTCTATAGGGTTTGGCAATGAAATGATGGACTATGTACTAGTTTGTACTATCCCGGAAGAGAGGCAGTCCAGTGTGACTGTGTCCCAGGATCGTCACGTCCTGCCAGAAACGTAGCATATGCATGTGAGTGAGGTATCTCTTTGCTCTCTTTATTTTCTCGGCTCATCTGCAGTGATGGTACGCCTAGCATTCCCCGCCACCCGGGAGGTTGTCACAATAGGGCAGGAGGTGCAATGTCCGCTGGACTGCATTTCTTCTGCGTCCATTGGGATGACTGATAGCAGACAGAGGCAAAGAGCCAGGCAGGAGTGCATTTAACCAGGTGCATTTCTGCGGCTCGACCGGGCCGGGCTGAGACGCATGCCTCAGCCATTTCGTAGCCTCCCATCACAGCGGTGCTGAGATTTGGGGCGGGATTCTGGCTTAGAGGCGTTCGGCCGTAGTCCCTCAGATGGCAGCTTCGCACCATTGGCTTATCAGCCAAGCACGTGGACCAAATGACAGCGACCTGTGATTCCTCTCGAAGGAGTGCATTTGACCAGGGGACAAGCCTGGTCGTGGAACGGAGATGTTGTTCGCCTGGTGTGCGGACATATCTCATGGTCAAGGGTTGAGTCTCAGCAGTTCGCAGTGAGGTAGCTGATCTACTGCTTAAGACACCCCGACCGAGAACTAAGTCTTTTACTAGTGGTTTCATACCTCATCGCCGTATGGGGTGAGTATCGCGCAGCTTCCCGCCCGCTTTGTTCGGTGGACGGCAGAGATCTCTTTCTGCGGCTCGACCAGGTCAGGCTAAGACGCGAACCCTAGGTCCCAACCATATCGTAGCCTCCCATCACCGTGGTGCGGAGATTTAGGCCGGGATTCCGGCTTAGAGGCGTTCGGCCGTAATCCCTCACATGGTAGCCTCGCGCCATTGGATTATGGGCCTAGTACGTGGACAAATGTCTGCGACTCCTCTCGAATTGAGCAGGACTACCGTAGCAACGCCCTGTCATTTGTAGGGTAAGACTGACATGTCTTCCGAGGGTATAATACCAGCACACGTTCACTATTAGACCCAACGAATCAATAGAGGGCTTTTTAGTCAGTCAAGGACCAAGTGTCTGGAACCTGCGATTTCTGTAGGGTTAAGCAGGGTTACCGTAGCAGACGCTCTTTCATTAGGAGGGTACAACTGACCTGTCTTCCGTGGGTCTAATATCAGCACATATTCCCTATTAAACCCAACGAGAGTGCTCTCAGTCTGTCAGTCATTTTACAGTGTTGGCGTGTTGATTCAAATTAAACCGCAGGCTCCACTCCTGGTGGTGCCCTTCTGTCAATTCCTTTATCAAGCACTGGATGCGAGACAGTCAAACCACCGAGAGCATAGCCCCAGATTTTCGAGGGTCTAATTCCAGCACCAGTTCCATATTGGACCCAACGAAAGTGCTCTCGGCCTGTTGATCATTTCAGTGTTGGCCGTGTTGAGTCAAATTAAGCCACAGGCTCCACTCGTGGTGGTGCCCCCGCAGAGCTACCCGCAGAGTCATCGAAGCAACTCCTGCAGATCGCTAATCGGCATCGTTTATGGTCAGAACTATCTGATCGTCTTCACGCCTCTGACTTTCGTTCTTGATTAATAAAAACATTCTTGACAAATGCTTTCGCAGTAGCTCGTCTTGCGGCGATCCAAGAATTTCACCTCTAACGCCTCAATACGAATGTCCCCGTTTGTCCCTGTTAATCATTACCTCCAGTTCCGAAAACCAACAAAATAGAACCGAGGTCCTATTCCATTATTCTATGCACCATTATTTAGGCAGCCGAGGCCTGCTTAGAACACTCTAATTTTTCAAAGTAAACGCGCCGCCCACACAGGACGCTCAGCGAAGAACACCCGTGGAAGAGAGCCGGCAGACGGTAGGGCAGGAGACAACGGGCAGTGAAGCGGCGCGAGCCGGACCGCCCACCTGCGCCTGAGATCCAACTACGAGCTCTTTAACTGCAACAACTTTAATATACGCTATTGGAGCTGGAATTACCGCGGCTGCTGGCACCAGCCTTGCCCTCCAATAAATCCTCGTTAAAGGGTTTAAAGTGTACTCATTCCAATTACGGGGCCTCGAAAGAGTCCCGTATTGTTATTTTTCGTCACTACCTCCCCGTGCCGGGAGTGGGTAAGTTGCGCGCCTGCTGCCTTCCTTGGATGTGGTAGCCGTTTCTCATGCTCCCTCTCCGAAATCGAACCCTGATTCCCCGTTACCCGTTACAAACATGGTAGGCATGTCACGTACCATCGACATTTGATAGGGCAGACATTTGAAAGATGCGTCGCCGGCACATGAAGCCATGCGATCAGCACAAAGTTATCCAGAGTCACCAGTGGGGACGCCGCAACCCCGCGAGGGGAAACGACGATTGGTTTTTAACTAATAAAAGCTTGTTAAGCATGTATTAGCTCTAGAATTGCCACAGTTATCCAAGTAGGATCGTGTCATCTAAGGAACCTCGACTGATTTAATGAGCCATTCGCGGTTTCACCGTGAGACAGTGTGAACTTAGACATGCATGGCTTAATCTTTAAGACAAGCATATGACTACTGGCAGGATCAACCATATATCTGTCAGAGACGTACGTACCGCACACACCAGTCAGCGGAGGACGGGTGTGTAAAAATCTGGGACGGCCGCAGGGACCGACTGACGAACGGACGGACGGTTGTTCCCCCCGTCCCTCACTCCGTCGACCTAGGACCGCCTGACAGGGGCCCCTACACGCACCAAACGACCGACCGACCGGGCTCGCTCGAGGAGGGATGGCAGCGCTCTGTGCAGAACGGATCCCAACGACCCCGGCGATGAATTTCACTGGGACTAGAGACAATTTGGCCTGCCGGCCTGCCCTTCTCCCGAGGGTTGGTCGGGAGAACACAGGGCCTTCAGGCACGATTCCTGCTTTCCATTTGCCGGTCATAAGAGAGTTTGACCACCAGCGAGACGAACTGTCGAGCTCTGCTATAAGCCTTCGAAAAATCACGACTGTCAAAGTTTCTCGTTACAGACCAGAGCAGCGCACCTCATTGGAGGCCACGACACAAAAACCGCTTCCCGATACCTACACGGGGAAAGCGTTTTCGGCAACCCGCGCTATCGCTCCGTCTGGCGGGACTGAGATCGCTTTACGAACACTGGTTGAGATTGAATCGCGGTGGCGAGACAACTACCCCAGATTACTTTTCTTTCGACTAGGAAGTCTTTCAGACTCGGCACCTGGAATGTTAGAACCATGTGGGAAGAGGGGAAGAAAGCGCAGATTCTAAAAGAGAGGGAGCGATATGGCATTAGTATCCTTGGGCTGAGTGATACTAGATAGACTCAGTCAGGAAAGGTCCTATTGGCAACAGGGGAGACTGTGATATACTCAGGACACGAGGAAGAGAAAAATGCACCACATACAGAGGGAGTGAACCTTATGCTCTCAGCGGAGGCCCGAAGTCCGCTCATAGAGTGGAGAGCAGCCAGATCACGACTACTGATGGCTACATTTAGAACAAAGGACAAGGAGGTTAAACTAAATATAATTCTGGGATATGCTCCAACAAATGAGGAGAGAGAAATAGTTCAAGAGGTTTTTCTACAGCAGATTACAGAAACTAGTGTAGGAGACAGGGAGGAGTGACGTTACCACACTAATGGGAGACTTTAACTAGTGGAGGAGACAGGGAGGAGTGACGTTACCACACTAATGGGAGACTTGAACTAGTGGAGGAGACAGGGAGTAGTGACGTTACCACACTAATGGGAGACTTTAACTAGTGGAGGAGACAGGGAGGAGTGACGTTACCATACTAATGGGAGACTTGAACTAGTGGAGGAGACAGGGAGGAGTGACGTTACCATACTAATGGGAGACTTGAACTAGTGGAGGAGTGACGTTACCACACTAATGGGAGACTTCAACTAGTGGAGGAGACAGGGAGGAGTGACGTTACCATACTAATGGGAGACTTGAACTAGTGGAGGAGACAGGGAGGAGTGACGTTACCATACTAATGGGAGACTTGAACTAGTGGAGGAGTGACATTACCATACTAATGGGAGACTTGAACTAGTGGAGGAGTGACGTTACCATACTAATGGGAGACTTGAACTAGTGGAGGAGACAGGGAGGAGTGACGTTACCATACTAATGGGAGACTTGAACTAGTGGAGGAGACAGGGAGGAGTGACGTTACCACACTAATGGGAGACTTGAACTAGTGGAGGAGTGACATTACCATACTAATGGGAGACTTGAACTAGTGGAGGAGACAGGGAGGAGTGACGTTACCATACTAATGGGAGACTTGAACTAGTGGAGGAGACAGGGAGGAGTGACGTTACCATACTAATGGGAGACTTGAACTAGTGGAGGAGACAGGGAGGAGTGACGTTACCATACTAATGGGAGACTTGAACTAGTGGAGGAGACAGGGAGGAGTGACGTTACCATACTAATGGGAGACTTGAACTAGTGGAGGAGACAGGGAGGAGTGACGTTACCATACTAATGGGAGACTTGAACTAGTGGAGGAGACAGGGAGGAGTGACGTTACCATACTAATGGGAGACTTGAACTAGTGGAGGAGACAGGGAGGAGTGACGTTACCATACTAATGGGAGACTTGAACTAGTGGAGGAGACAGGGAGGAGTGACGTTACCATACTAATGGGAGACTTCAACCAGTGGAGGAGACAGGGAGGAGTGTCATTACCATACTAATGGGAGACTTTAACTAGTGGAGGAGACAGGGAGGAGTGACGTTATCATACTAATGGGAGACCTCAACTAGTGGAGAAGTGACATTACCATACTAATGGGAGACATGACCACATGGGATATGAGGAGATGATGGGGAAGGAAGGACTAGGAGCCCTACACGAAAATGAAGATGAAGATGAAGAGCAATTTGCCGATTTTTGTGCAGGAAACATATTGGTCACGGGAGGAAGTATGTTTGCACACAGAGCCATTCATAAGGCAGCATGGCTATCCCCAGACCAGAAAACCAAGAATCAGATGGACCACATCTGGGCAAGCTCTACATTTAGGCGATCATTGTTAGATGTCAGGGTATACAGGGGGCGGGGGGTTCAAGGGGGGGGGGACAATGGGCAGATGCGGCCTCAGACTAGTTGTTAGTGATTGAGGAGGTACAGCTGAAGTTAAGGATAAACAAAACGATGCAAGTCAGCAGGCCACGGTACACTAGGCCACGGTACAGCAGGCCACGGTACACTAGGCCTCGGTACAACAGGCCACGGTACAGCAGGCCACGGTACAGCCGACCACGTTACAGCAGGACACGGCACACTAGGTCACGGTACAGCAGGCCACGGTACAGCAGGTCACGGTACAGCAGGCCATGGTACAGCAGGCCAAGGTACAGCGTACGATACCTGAAAGAAGATGATCAGAAAAGCGAGTTCCATAAAACACTCATGAATAAATATCAAGCACTGGAGCAGCTAGATGATGGGGCCGGCACTGAGGAGAAATGGGAACAAGTACAAAGCACATGGACAACAGAATAGACCATGCATTGACCAGATAGCCAGATAAGGGATGAGCTGGCGGACTTCAGACAGAATAGATCATGCATTGACCAGATAGCCCCACTACGGAAAATTGTGGAGCAATCATTGGAATGGAATTCAAATGTGTACATCAATTTCGTTGATTATGAAAACGCTTTCGACGGTTTGGACAGAGATATACTCTGGAAACTACTGAGGCACTACGGACTTCCTCAAAAGCTCACAAACATAATTAGACAGACGTATGAAAGTATCCAATGTAGAGTTATACATGAAGGACAACTCACAGAGCCATTCAAAATTAAATCTGGGGTACGATAGGATTGCCTACTGTCGCCTTTCCTGTTCATCCTGGCAGTGGACTGGATTGGGAAAGTAACAACAGATGAGAGAAATGGAATCCAGTAGCCCTTAAATAAACAGCCGGAGTCCCTGGATTTTGAGGATGATATAGCCCTTCTGTCCCACAGCCAAATCCGAATGCAAAGAAAACTGGATAGATTGGATTATACGTCGGTTTGAAGATCCATGAGGAAAAGGCCAAAATAATTTGGGTCAATGCAGCAAACACAGAAACAGTCAGGATGAGAGGAACGCCACTGGAAGAGGTAGAGGTATTTACATACATAGGAAGTATCATCAACAAGGAAGGAGGGACAGGAAAGGAGATAAATACAAGGAAACAAAAAGCAAGAGTTGCATTCAGAATGTTGAAACTCATACGGAACTCCAGGGAAGTAAGAAGGGAGACTTAAATAAGGATTTTACATTCAAATGTGAAGCCACTCCTGCTGTATGGAGCGGAAACCTGGAGGATGACCAAAGGCAATGACAGGAGACTGTAGGGTTTTGTTAACAGATGCCTGGAGGATACTTAAGGCAATGACAGGAGACTGCAGGGTTTTGTCAACAGACGCCTGGAGGATGACCAAAGGCAATGACAGGAGACTGCAGGGTTTTGTCAACAGACGCCTGGAGGATGACCAAAGGCAATGCCAGGAGACTGCAGGGTTTTGTCAACAGATACTAGAGAAAGATTCTTGGTATAAAATGGCTTAACAAAGTTACAAACGACAGACTGTGGGAGACAGCGGGACAAGGTAAATGGGAACAGGAAATCGTTGCAAGAAAGTAGAGGGGGATAGGTCATAGATTAAGAAAGCCTCAGGCCAGTATCACCAGGCAATCCCTGTCATGGAACCCTCAGGGAAAGAGAGGCATAGACAGACCAAGGAATACATAGAGACGAGATCTGGAGGCGAAAGTAAAGAAAACAGGAAAAAGCTGGAAGGAAGTGGAAAAGATGGCACAGGACAGAGCTGCTTGGCGAAGGTTGGTTGATGGACTATGCACCCCTGGGTGATAGAAGGCGAAAGAGAGAATCAGTTTAGAACAAGATTTATAACTTTAGAGTGTCATAGATATTAGGTTAGACTACCGAACTGGGTTTTTAGGTCCAGAGTTTCCATTCAAGCTCATGCTAACATTGCCTGAGATAGAAAGACTGAGTTATTACTAAGTTAGTTTAGATTTATCCATGTTGTAAACCAAAGATTTGTAATATGTGAACATCAAGTTTGATTGTGTTCATAAGCTCTAGAGTTGTCTCTACTGGAGTCGTGACGTCATGTCTCAAATGTTTTAACATTCGACAGTCAGACAGAAATCCTAGCTCTTACACATTCACACCCAAGTTAGAATATTAAGCCAGTGTCAAGTCGGTGTTGCTGTATAGAGAACGACCAAGGTCATACCGCAAAGCATCTAGGCCTTCGTTAACAAATCCATACTATGGATAATGGGCATAAAATGGCAGGAAATGGTGAGGAATGAAAACTTGTGTTCATAAAGTGGCAGGACATGGTGAGGAATGAAAACTTGTGTTCATAAAGTGGCAGGACATGGTGAGGAATTAAAACTTGTGTTCATAAAGTGGCAGGACATGGCGAGGAATGAAGACTTGTGTTCATAAAGTGGCAGGACATGGCGAGGAATGAAGACTTGTGTTCATAAAGTGGCAGGACATGGCGAGGAATGAAGACTTGTGTTCATAAAGTGGCAGGACATGGCGAGGAATGAAGACTTGTGTTCATAAAGTGGCAGGACATGGCGAGGAATGAAGACTTGTGTTCATAAAGTGGCAGGACATGGCGAGGAATGAAGACTTGTGTTCATAAAGTGGCAGGACATGGCGAGGAATGAAGACTTGTGTTCATAAAGTGGCAGGACATGGCGAGGAATGAAGACTTGTGTTCATAAAGTGGCAGGACATGGTGAGGAATGAAGACTTGTGTTCATAAAGTGGCAGGACATGGCGAGGAATGAAGACTTGTGTTCATAAAGTGGCAGGACATGGTGAGGAATGAAGGCTTGTGTTCATAAAGTGGCAGGACATGGCGAGGAATGAAGACTTGTGTTCATAAAGTGGCAGGACATGGCGAGGAATGAAGACTTGTGTTCATAAAGTGGCAGGACATGGTGAGGAATGAAGACTTGTGTTCATAAAGTGGCAGGACATGGCGAGGAATGAAGACTTGTGTTCATAAAGTGGCAGGACATGGTGAGGAATGAAGACTTGTGTTCATAAAGTGGCAGGACATGGTGTGGAATGAAGACTTGTGTTCATAAAGTGGCAGGACATGGCGAGGAATGAAGACTTGTGTTCATAAAGTGGCAGGACATGGCGAGGGATGGAGACTTGTGGGGAAGAAGCCAACAACAGCCATAGGAAAAACAAATTAAATGACGAAAATGGGGCTGGATAGGACATTCACTGCGGAAGGCAGTCTAACATAGCCAGACAGGCTCTTACATGGAATCCTCAAGGGCAGGAAAGAGTGGTAGACACAAACATATACAGAGACGAGAATGTGAAAAGAAGCTAAGATGAAATGGTTACACATGGAGAAAGAGACAGAACAAAGCCCAGAACAAGCCTGCTGGTGATATGTTGTCAGTGGCTGAGAGAGAGCTTGGTTATAGGTAGGAGAGTCTGGTTATAGGTAGGAGAGTCTGGTTATAGGTAGGAGAGTCTGGTTATAGGTAGGGGAGTCTGGTTATAGGTAGGGGAGTCTGGTTATAGGTAGGGGAGTTTGGTTATAGGTAGGAGAGTCTGGTTATAGGTAGGGGAGTTTGGTTATAGGTAGGGGAGTTTGGTTATAGGTAGGAGAGTCTGGTTATAGGTAGGAGAGTCTGGTTATAGGTAGGGGAGTCTGGTTATAGGTAGGGGAGTTTGGTTATAGGTAGGAGAGTCTGGTTATAGGTAGGGGAGTTTGGTTATAGGTAGGAGAGTCTGGTTATAGGTAGGGGAGTTTGGTTATAGGTAGGGGAGTCTGGTTATAGTAAGGAGAGTCTGGCTATAGATAGGAGAGTCTGGCTATAGATAGGAGAGTCTAGTTATAAGTAGGAGAGTTTTGTTATAGGTAGGGGAGTCTGGTTATAGTAAGGAGAGTATGGTTATAGGTAGGAGAGTCTGGTTATAGGTAGGAGAGTCTGGTTATAAGTAGGAGAGTCTGGTTATAAGTAGGAGAGTCTGGTTATAGGTAGGAGAGTCTGGTTATAGGTAGGAGAGTCTGGTTATAGTTTGGAGAGTCTGGTTATGGGTAGGAGAGTCTGGTTATAGGTTGGAGTGCCTGGTTAAAGTAAGAAGAGTCTGGTCATAGTAAGGAGAGTATGGTTATGGGTAGGAGAGTCTGGTTATAGGTAGGAGAGTCTGCTTATAGGTAGGAGAGTGGTTAAAGGTAGGAGAGTCTGGTTATAGGTAAGAGAGTCTGGTTATGGGTAGGAGAGTATGGTTATACGTAGGAGAGTCTGGTTATAGGTAGGAGAGTCTGGTTATAGGTAGGAGAGTCTGGTTATGGGTAGGAGAGTCTGGTTATAGGTAGGACAGTCTGGTTATGGGTAGGAGAGTCTGGTTATAGATAGGAGAGTCTGGTTATAGGTAGGAGAGTCTGGTTATGGGTAGGACAGTCTTGTTATAGGTTCGAGATTCTACTTATAGGTAGGAGAGTCTGGTTATGGGTAAGAGAGTCTGGTTATGTGGAATGGTGATCTTGTTCTGGGGATAGGTTATTTAGATGTGAGATAAGGTAATGTTTGTGTGGAGTGGTGATCTAGCTGTGAGAAGAGGTAATGTTTGTGTGGAGTGGTGATCTAGCTGTGAGGAGAGGTAATGTTTGTGTGGAGTGGTGATCTAGCTGTGAGGAGAGGTAATGTTTGTGTGGAGTGGTGATCTAGCTGTGAGGAGAGGTAATGTTTGTGTGGTGTGGTGATCTAGCTGTGAGAAGAGGTAATGTTTGTGTGGAGTGGTGATCTAGCTGTGAGGAGAGGTAATGTTTGTGTGGAGTGGTGATCTAGCTGTGAGAAGAGGTAATGTTTGTGTGGAGTGGTGATCTAGCTGTGAGGAGAGGTAATGTTTGTGTGGAAAGGTTTGTTCTGGCGCAGGTGAACATCAACAACTAGGCTATTGGCAAGTCACGTCTGCAGCGTCCTCGTCTCTCCCGCTATCACAATATTATTGATTGACAATATCCTCAACATAGAAATGCTGAATTCTAATCAAATATAAATACACGCGCGCGCTCAAGGAATGGCAGAGGGTGTGTAATGTCTGCCGCCACCGAGACCTGGGAACAGATGCTGCTTGCATCTTCTCTGACACTTCGTGTTACCGCGTTACTTTCCTCCAGGTATAGTTAATGTTCTGGAGATGTTTATTAGATTAAGCGACTACGCTACAAACCTGAACAGTCAAAGCTCTAACTGCTCGTATATTCAAATAAAGGGTTCGAAACACAAGATCCCTACCGAGAACATGTCACCACATTGGTACATGAACAATAGCTGGTCTTCACCAGTAGAGCCAGACAATCCTATTCTATGGACCAGTGCAGTCAGATTTGGTTTCAATCATTCTCTGTGTCACAAAATGTAGCCCTGCAACTGTCTCGACTTGATGTAGCCCTGCGACTGTCTCGACATGATGTAGCCCTGCGACTGTCTCGACATGATGTAGCCCTGCGACTGTCTCGACATAAGCGCGTGGAACTACAAACACAGGAAACAACAAAAACATGGAACAACAAAACACAAGTTAATACATAGAACAACAAACACGTAGAACAACAAACACATAGAACAACAAATACATGAAACAACAAACACATGGAACTACAAACACATGAAACAACAAAGACATGAAACCACAGACACAAGGAAACAACAAACACGTGGAACAACAAACACATGGAACAACAAACACATGAAACAACAAACACATAGAACAACAAATACATGAAAAAACAAACACAACAAACACATGGAACAACAAACATATGGAACAACTAACACATGGAACAACAAACACGTGGAACAACAAACACATGGAACAACAAACACATGAAACAACAAACACATGAAACAACAAACACATAGAACAACAAATACATGAAAAAACAAACACAACAAACACATAGAACAACAAACATATGGAACAACAAACAGAACAAAACAGCAAATACATGAAACAACAAACATAACAAACACATGGAACAATAAACACGTGAAACAATAACACAACAAACACATCCAACAACAATCATATGGAACAACAAACACAACAAACACATGGAACAACATATACATGAAACAACAAACACAACAAACACGTGAAACAAAAAACACACAGAACAACAAACACATTGAAAAACAATGATATGGAACAACAATGACATGGCAATGGAAACACATGGAAAAGAAAACACATGAAACAAGAAACACATGGAACAAAAAACACGTGGAACAAGAAACACGTGGAACAACAAATACACGGAACAAGAAACACATTTAACAACAACCACATCGAACAAGAAACACTTGGAACAACAAATACATGGAGCAACAAACACATGGAACAACAAACACACGCAACAACAAACACATGGAACAACAAACACATAGAACAAAAAAATGGAACAATAACCCAATGGAAGAAGAAAAACTTAAAACAACAAACACATGTAACAACAAACACCTGGAACAACAAACACATGGAACATCAAACACGTGGAAAAACAAACATATGGAACAAGAAACATGTGAAACAACAAACACAAGGAACAAGAAACACTTGGAACAACAAACACATGGAACAAGAAACACATGAAACAATAAACACATGGAACAAGAAACACTTGGAACACCAAACACATGGAACAAGAAACACTTGGAACAACAAAAACATGGAACAACAAACACATGAAACAATAAGCACATGGAACATCAAACACATGGAACAAGAAACATATGGAACAACAAACACATGAAACAAAAAACATAACAAACACACGGAACAACAAACACATGAAACAACAAACACAACAAACACATCCAACAACAATCACATGGAACAACAAACACAACTAACACGTGGAACAACATATACATGAAACAACAAACACATCACACACATTAAACAACAAACACACAGAACAACAAACACATTGAACAACAATGATATGGAACAACAATGACATAGGAATGGAAACACATGGAACAACAAACACATGGAACAAGAGACACATGGAACAAAAAAAACGTGGAACAAGAAATACATGGAACAAAAAACACATGGAACAAGAAAAACATAGAACAACAAACACATGGAACAAGAAACACTTGGAACAACAACCATATAGAACAAAAACACAAGAGACACATGGAACAACAAATATATGAAACAACAAACACAACAAACACATGCAAAAAAAAACATATGGAATAAGAAACACTTGGAACAACAAACACATGGAACACTTGGAACAACAAAAACATGGAACAACAAACACATGAAACAACAAGCACATGGAACAACAAACACGTGGAACAACAAACACATGAAAGAACAAACACATGGAACAACAAACACTTGGAACAAAAAAAACTTGGAACAACAAACACATAAAACAACGAACACAAGGAACAAGAAACACATGGAACAACCAATACATGGAACAACAAACACATGGAACAACCAATACATGGAACAACCAATACATGGAACAACAAACACATGGAACAACAAACACATGGAACAACCAATACATGGAACAACCAATACATGGAACAACCAATACATGGAACAACAAACACATGGAACAACAAACACATGGAACAACAAACACATGGAACAACAAACACATGGAACAACAAACACATGGAACAACAAACACATGAAAGAACAAACACATGAAACAACAAGCACATGGAACAAGAAACACATCATACATTAAAACTGTTCAGGTCTCTGTTGAACAGACGTTTTCAACAAAAACAACCGCTCGTGTGGAAGACCTCTTCTCTACCGGTACATCCATTCGTGTGGAAGACCTCTTCTCTACCGGTACATCTTTCGTGTGGAAGACCTCTTCTCTACCGGTACAACCATTCGTGTGGAAGACCTCTTCTCCACCGGTACAACCATTCGTGTAGAAGACCTCTTCTCTACCGGTACAATAACACTTCTGGAAGATATATTATGTTTTAATGTGTTTCTTGCTCCTTATGTTTGTTGTGTTTCTGGTTCCATGTGTTTGTTGTTTCTTGTGTTTGTTGTTCCATGTGTTTGTTGTGTTTTTTGTTCCATGTGTTTGTCGTTTCTTGGGTTTTTTGTTCCATTTGTTTGTTGTGTTTGTTATTCCATGTTTTTGTTGTTCCATGTGTTTGTTGTTCCACGTGTTTGTTGTATTTGTTGTTCCTTGTGTTTGTTGTTCCATGTTTTTCTTGTTCCATGTGTTTCTTGTTCCATGTCTTTGTTGTGTTTGTTATTCCATGTGTTTGTTGTTCCATGTGTTTGTAGCTCCATGTGTTTCTTGTTGCATGTGTTTGTTGTGTTTGTTGTTCCATGTGTTTTTTGTTTCTTATGTTTGTTGTTCCATGTGTTTCTTGTTCCTTGTGTTTGTTGTTCCTTCTGTTTGTTTGTTATATGTGTTTGTTTTTCTATGTGTTTGCAGTCCCATGTGTTTGTTGTTCCATGTATTTCTTGTTCCATGTGTTTCTTGTTCCATGTCTTTGTTGTTTCATGTGTTCCATGTGTTCCATGTGTTTGTTTTTCTATGCGTTTGTTGTTCCATGTGTTCGTTTTTCCAAATGTTTGTTGTTCCATGTGTTTCTTGTTCCATCTGTTTCTTGTTCCTTGTGTTTATTGTTCTATGTGTTTGTTGTTCCATGTGCTTGTTGTTCTATGTGTTTGTTGTATTTGTTGTTCCTTGTGTTTGTTTTCCATGTGTTTATTGTTCCATGTGTTTGTTTTTCCATGTGTTTTTTGTGTTTAATGTTATATGTGTTTGTTGTTTGATGTGTTTGTTGTGTTTGTCGTTCCATGTGTTTGTTGTTCCATGTATTTGTTGTTCCATGTGTTTGTTGTTCCATGTGTTTGTTGTTCCTTCTGTTTGTTGTTCCATGTCTTTGTTGTGTTTGTTGATCTATGTGTTTTTTGTTCCACTTGTTTGTTGTGTTTGTTGTTCCATGTGTTTGTTGTGTTTGTTGTGCCATGTGTTTGTTGTTACATGCGTTTGTTGTTCCATGTGTTTGTTGCGTTTATTGTTCCATGTCTTTGTTGTTCCATGTGTTTGTTGTTCCATGTGTTTATTGTTCCATGTGTTTGTTGTTCCATGTGTTTCTTGTTCCAAGTGTGTGTTGTGTATATTGTTCCATGTGTTATTTATTCCATGTGTTACTTGTTCCATGTGTTTCTTGTTCCATGAGTTTCTTGTTCCTTGCGTTTATTATTCCATGTGTTTGTTGTTCCATGTGTTTGTTGTGTTTGTTCTTCCGTGTGTTTCTTGTTACATGTGTTTCTTGTGTTTATTGTTCCATGTGTTTGTTTTTCCATGTATTTGTTGTATTTGTTGTTCCATGTGTTTTTTGTGTTTGTACTTCCATGTGTTTATTGTTCCATGTGTTTCTTGTCCCATGTGTTTCTTATTTCATGTGTTTGTTGTTTCATGTGTTTGTTGTTCCGTGTTTTTGTTTTTTTATGTGTTTGTTATTGCATGTGTCTGTTGTTCCATGTGCTTGTTGTTTCATGTGTTTGTTGCTCCATGTGTTTGTTGTGTTTGATGTTATATGTGTTTGTTGTTTCATGTGTTTGTTGTGTTTGTCGTTCCATGTGTTTGTTGTTCCATTTGTTTCTTGTTTCATGTGTTTGTTGTTCCATGTGTTTGTTGTTCCTTCTGTTTGTTGTTCCATGTCTTTGTTGTGTGTGTTGTTCCATGTGTTTTTTTTTCCCTTTGTTTGTTGTGTTTGTTGTTCCATGTGTTTGTTGTTCCATGTGTTTTGTGTGTTTGTTGTTCCAATTGTTTGTTGTTACATGCGTTTGTTGTTCCATGTGTTTGTTGTGTTTATTGTTCCACGTGTTTGTTGTTCCATGTGTTTGTTGTGTTTGTTGTTCCATGTGTTTATTGTTCCATGTGTTTGTTGTTCCATGTGTTTCTTGTTCCATGTGTTTCTTGTTCCTTGTGTTTATTGTTCTATGTGTTTGTTGATCCATGTGTTTGTTGTTCTATGTGTTTGTTGTATTTGTTGTTCCTTGTGTTTGTTTTCCATGTGTTTATTGTTCCATGTGTTTGTTGTTCCATGTGTTTTTTGTGTTTGATGTTATATGTGTTTGTTGTTTCATGTGTTTGTTGTGTTTGTCGTTCCATGTGTTTGTTGTTCCATGTGTTTGTTGTTCCATGTGTTTGTTGTTTCTTCTGTTTGTTATTCCATGTCTTTGTTGTGTTTGTTGTTCCATGTGGTGTTTTTTTCATTTGTTTGTTGTGTTTGTTGTTCCATGTGTTTGTTGTGTTTGTTGTTCCATGTGTTTTTTGTGTTTGTTGTTTCATGTGTGTGTTGTTACATGCGTTTATTGTTCCATGTGTTTGTTGTTCCATGTGTATGTTGTGTTTGTTGTTCCATGTGTTTATTGTTCCATGTTTTTGTTGTTCCATGTGTTTGTTGTTCCATGTCTTTGTTGTGTTTGTTGTTCCATGTGTTATTTATTCCATGTGTTTCTTCTTCCATGTGTTTCTTGTTCCATGAGTTTTTTGTTCCTTGTGTTTATTGTTCCATGTCTTTGTTGTTCCATGTGTTTGTTGTGTTTGTTCTTCCATGTGTTTCTTGTTACATGTGTTTCTTGTGTGTATTGTTCCATGTGTTTGTTTTTCCATGTATTTGTTGTATTTCTTGTTCCATGTGTCTGTTGTGTTTGTTGTTCCATTTGTTTTTTGTTCCTTGTGTTTTTTGTTCCATGTGTTTGCAGTCCCATGTGTTTGTTGTTCCATGTGTTTCCTGTTCCATGAGTTTCTTGTTCCATGTCTCTGTTGTTTCATGTGTTCCACGTATTTGTTGTGTTTGTTTTTCTATGCGTTTGTTGTTCCATGTGTTTGTTGTTCCAAATGTTTGTTGTTCCATGTGTTTTTTGTGTTTAATGTTATATGTGTTTGTTGTTTGATGTGTTTGTTGTGTTTGTCGTTTCATGTGTTTGTTGTTCCATATATTTGTTGTTCCATGTGTTTGTTGTTCCATGTGTTTGTTGTTCCTTCTGTTTGTTGTTCCATGTCTTTGTTGTGTTTGTTGATCTATGTGTTTTTTGTTCCACTTGTTTGTTGTGTTTGTTGTTGCATGTGTTTGTTGTGTTTGTTGTGCCATGTGTTTGTTGTTACATGCGTTTGTTGTTCCATGTGTTTGTTGCGTTTATTGTTCCATGTCTTTGTTGTTCCATGTGTTTGTTGTTCCATGTGTTTATTGTTCCATGTGTTTGTTGTTCCATGTGTTTCTTGTTCCAAGTGTTTGTTGTATTTGTTGTTCCTTGTGTTTGTTTTCCATGTGTTTATTGTTCCATGTGTTTGTTGTTCCATGTGTTTTTTGTGTTTGATGTTATATGTGTTTGTTGTTTCATGTGTTTGTTGTGTTTGTCGTTCCATGTGTTTGTTGTTCCATGTGTTTGTTGTTCCATGTGTTTGTTGTTTCTTCTGTTTGTTATTCCATGTCTTTGTTGTGTTTGTTGTTCCATGTGGTGTTTTTTTCATTTGTTTGTTGTGTTTGTTGTTCCATGTGTTTGTTGTGTTTGTTGTTCCATGTGTTTTTTGTGTTTGTTGTTTCATGTGTGTGTTGTTACATGCGTTTATTGTTCCATGTGTTTGTTGTTCCATGTGTATGTTGTGTTTGTTGTTCCATGTGTTTATTGTTCCATGTTTTTGTTGTTCCATGTGTTTGTTGTTCCATGTCTTTGTTGTGTTTGTTGTTCCATGTGTTATTTATTCCATGTGTTTCTTCTTCCATGTGTTTCTTGTTCCATGAGTTTCTTGTTCCTTGTGTTTATTATTTTATGTGTTTGTTGTTCTATGTGTTTGTTGTGTTTATTCTTCCGTGTGTTTCTTGTTACATGTGTTTCGTGTGTTTATTGTTCCATGTGTTTGTTTTTCCATGTATTTGTTGTATTTGTTGTTCCATGTGTTTTTTGTGTTTGTACTTCCATGTGTTTATTGTTCCATGTGTTTCTTGTCCCATGTGTTTCTTATTTCATGTGTTTGTTGTTTCATGTGTTTGTTGTTCCGTGTTTTTGTTTTTTTATGTGTTTGTTATTGCATGTGTCTGTTGTTCCATGTGCTTGTTGTTTCATGTGTTTGTTGCTCCATGTGTTTGTTGTGTTTGATGTTATATGTGTTTGTTGTTTCATGTGTTTGTTGTGTTTGTCGTTCCATGTGTTTGTTGTTCCATTTGTTTCTTGTTTCATGTGTTTGTTGTTCCATGTGTTTGTTGTTCCTTCTGTTTGTTGTTCCATGTCTTTGTTGTGTGTGTTGTTCCATGTGTTTTTTTTTCCCTTTGTTTGTTGTGTTTGTTGTTCCATGTGTTTGTTGTTCCATGTGTTTTGTGTGTTTGTTGTTCCAATTGTTTGTTGTTATATGCGTTTGTTGTTCCATGTGTTTGTTGTGTTTATTGTTCCACGTGTTTGTTGTTCCATGTGTTTGTTGTGTTTGTTGTTCCATGTGTTTATTGTTCCATGTGTTTGTTGTTCCATGTGTTTCTTGTTCCATGTGTTTCTTGTTCCTTGTGTTTATTGTTCTATGTGTTTGTTGATCCATGTGTTTGTTGTTCTATGTGTTTGTTGTATTTGTTGTTCCTTGTGTTTGTTTTCCATGTGTTTATTGTTCCATGTGTTTGTTGTTCCATGTGTTTTTTGTGTTTGATGTTATATGTGTTTGTTGTTTCATGTGTTTGTTGTGTTTGTCGTTCCATGTGTTTGTTGTTCCATGTGTTTGTTGTTCCATGTGTTTGTTGTTTCTTCTGTTTGTTATTCCATGTCTTTGTTGTGTTTGTTGTTCCATGTGGTGTTTTTTTCATTTGTTTGTTGTGTTTGTTGTTCCATGTGTTTGTTGTGTTTGTTGTTCCATGTGTTTTTTGTGTTTGTTGTTTCATGTGTGTGTTGTTACATGCGTTTATTGTTCCATGTGTTTGTTGTTCCATGTGTATGTTGTGTTTGTTGTTCCATGTGTTTATTGTTCCATGTTTTTGTTGTTCCATGTGTTTGTTGTTCCATGTCTTTGTTGTGTTTGTTGTTCCATGTGTTATTTATTCCATGTGTTTCTTCTTCCATGTGTTTCTTGTTCCATGAGTTTTTTGTTCCTTGTGTTTATTGTTCCATGTCTTTGTTGTTCCATGTGTTTGTTGTGTTTGTTCTTCCATGTGTTTCTTGTTACATGTGTTTCTTGTGTGTATTGTTCCATGTGTTTGTTTTTCCATGTATTTGTTGTATTTCTTGTTCCATGTGTCTGTTGTGTTTGTTGTTCCATTTGTTTTTTGTTCCTTGTGTTTTTTGTTCCATGTGTTTGCAGTCCCATGTGTTTGTTGTTCCATGTGTTTCCTGTTCCATGAGTTTCTTGTTCCATGTCTCTGTTGTTTCATGTGTTCCACGTATTTGTTGTGTTTGTTTTTCTATGCGTTTGTTGTTCCATGTGTTTGTTGTTCCAAATGTTTGTTGTTCCATGTGTTTTTTGTGTTTAATGTTTTATGTGTTTGTTGTTTGATGTGTTTGTTGTGTTTGTCGTTTCATGTGTTTGTTGTTCCATATATTTGTTGTTCCATGTGTTTGTTGTTCCATGTGTTTGTTGTTCCTTCTGTTTGTTGTTCCATGTCTTTGTTGTGTTTGTTGATCTATGTGTTTTTTGTTCCACTTGTTTGTTGTGTTTGTTGTTGCATGTGTTTGTTGTGTTTGTTGTGCCATGTGTTTGTTGTTACATGCGTTTGTTGTTCCATGTGTTTGTTGCGTTTATTGTTCCATGTCTTTGTTGTTCCATGTGTTTGTTGTTCCATGTGTTTATTGTTCCATGTGTTTGTTGTTCCATGTGTTTCTTGTTCCAAGTGTGTGTTGTGTTTATTGTTCCATGTGTTATTTATTCCATGTGTTACTTGTTCCCTGTATTTTTTGTTCCATGAGTTTCTTGTTCCTTGTGTTTATTATTTTATGTGTTTGTTGTTCTATGTGTTTGTTGTGTTTATTCTTCCGTGTGTTTCTTGTTACATGTGTTTCGTGTGTTTATTGTTCCATGTGTTTGTTTTTCCATGTATTTGTTGTATTTGTTGTTCCATGTGTTTTTTGTGTTTGTACTTCCATGTGTTTATTGTTCCATGTGTTTCTTGTCCCATGTGTTTCTTATTTCATGTGTTTGTTGTTTCATGTGTTTGTTGATCCGTGTTTTTGTTTTTTCATGTGTTTGTTATTGCATGTGTCTGTTGTTCCATGTGCTTGTTGTTTCATGTGTTTGTTGCTCCATGTGTTTGTTGTGTTTGATGTTATATGTGTTAGTTGTTTAATGTGTTTTTTTTTTGTCGTTCCATGTGTTTGTTGTTCCATTTGTTTCTTGTTTCATGTGTTTGTTGTTCCATGTGTTTGTTGTTCCTTCTGTTTGTTGTTCCATGTCTTTGTTGTGTGTGTTGTTCCATGTGTTTTTTGTTCTCTTTGTTTGTTGTGTTTGTTGTTCCATGTGTTTGTTGTGTTTGTTGTTTCATGTGTTTGTTGTTCCCTGTGTTTGTTGTTCCACGTGCTTATGTCGAGACAGTCACAGGGCTACATCATGTCGAGACAGTCGCAGGGCTATATCATGTCGAGACAGTCGTAGGGCTACATCAAGTCGAGACAGTAACAGGGCTACATCATGTCGAGACAGTCGCAGGGCTACATCAAGTCGAGACAGTCGCAGGGCTACATTTTGTGACACAGAAAATGATTGAAACCAAATCAGACTGCACTGGTCCATAGAATAGGATTGTCTGGCTCTACCGGTGAAGACCAGCTATTGTTCATGTACCAATGTGGTGACATGTGCTCGGTAGGGATCTTGTGTTTTGACCCTTTATTTGAATATACGAGCAGTTACAGCTTTGACTATTCAGGTTTGTAGCGTAATCGCTTCATCTATAGACCAAATATTTTGGGACAGGAAGTAGATACCCCGCCCACATTTAATATCGAAAGTTGTGAATCAATTCATATACACGGGGTCCCTCTTTAACGACAAGCTTTCGCTAGATCGAACAACTGAAAGTCCCATTGGCAAAGCTGCTGTTCGCCTCACAACGCGTGTTTCTGAAAATCGGAAACTGACAATTACAACTGAGGCCATAATATAGAATGAATGGGTCGCCAGCACGCTTCTATGTGGTAGCGAAACATGGATAACAAATGACAAACAAGAGGAAAGACTTAACAACTTCTACCTGTGACGATTGCGATCCATTCTTTGAATTACATGGAGGGACAGAGTGACAGATGCAGAGCTGCACGCCTGCGCCAGTCTCCCAGAGATGTACACTCTCCTCGTGCAGCGAAGACTACGGTGGCTTGGTCGTGTTCGTCAAATGGAAGATGGTCACATTCTCAATGGACAGTTGGCGGATGGCACAAGAACAGTCGGCCAACCACAGATGAGGTTCAAGGACATGTGTAAGTGGGACAAGAAAGCACTAGACATCTGGGTGGGTGGGGGTGTGGAAGTGTGGAGGTATGTGTGGAGGTATGTGTGGAGATGTGTGGATGGGCCGTAGTTACCCGCTCGTGTTTATTGTGTTTGTGTTGTGTGTGTGATGTGTGTGTATTGTGTGTGTGATGTGTGTGATGCGTGTGTTGTGTCTGTTGTGTGTGTGATGTGTGTGTATTGTGTGTGTTGTGTGTGGTGTGATGTGTGTATGTGATGTGTGTGATGTGTGCGTGTGATGTATGTGTGTTGTGTGTGTGGTGTGTCTTCGTAGGATATGTGTGTGTGATGTGTGTGTGTGTGTTGTGTGTGTTGTATGTGCGATATATGTGTGTTGAGGCACGTGAGAGACATCTGCCAGTCTCCTTAGATTGTTAATCACATGATCCTGAGTTAGAGACGGGATCGTTGCTGCGGGCGGTCCTTGTCTAGGTGGGCCGTCTTCCAGACAGATCATGATGACGTTTCAAGTGGACATTAACTTTTTTAAAGAGCCTGTCATATGATGACATTCTGGTCTTCTCTTAACATGTCATATTATAGAAAGTTGCTGGATAACTTTTTTTAACTATAGTCATTTTTGCATTCAAACTAGACATCACATATAGATCAGACAAGACATTCAGACCAGACATGACATTCAGCCCAGACATGACATTCAGACCAGACCACATAACACACGACATTCATACCAGACCAGTGTAACAGTTCCATCCGGAGCATGAGCGTTTCAGGCAGGGGTGATGTGGTCGGCGACTCTGAGAACAAAGGTACCTGAACGTGTGCCAAAGTCACTCTCTGTCTGGACACTACGCCAAGGTCACTCACCGTCTCAACAAAGGAAAACAGGGTGGGAGAAAGAATGTGTACAGTTAGACTAGGAACTGACCACTGGCGTTCCGATTTGGGTAGTGGGGGATGAGTGACAGACAAGTGGGCAGCAGAGCTTGCTGCGATATTTGAGTGACAGGTGTTCAGAGTAATTCGTTCCAATAACGACTGAAAAGAGCCATCCCCCAGAGATACATTGAATAGCTCTGATACTGCTTGAGACTATAAAATACTAGACAAAGATTAGCTCAAGCAAACTGGCCAGAGAATGGGAGCGAGAAACTGAGAATTTAGATAGGAGTCTGTTTAGCTCACCGATTTGATAGAGGAGCGATTGATAGACTGTTGTACGAATGTTAGAGATAAAACAGGATCGATCAAATAGCATACGCCATTGAGTCTGGGCCAGTCGCTCAAATAGGTGTGTGTTGGGCGTCTTGTATCTAGAGGTAATCTGAATGTGTGTTGTACGCAGGACACCTTGTGAACGAGGTATGTCCTGACGAGTTTAGCGAGTGTGTAGATCGACTATGTGAGATCATATGTGAGTATTCGTAGAATATATTGAATGCATTATGTCCAGATCACCCGCCTGAGGGGATCTGAGTGAGGAAGAGTTTTTGAGAGTGTGTTCAGGATGCAGATAAGGGGAGGTGTGTGTGCCGCAAGAACTGGGTTAGAATAGTGGGAGCAACATCAATAGTTTATGCTTATAACTCCCGAGTATATAATTAGCTGAGACGTATTCTTGTATTATTTGTATCACATTGCACTCACTTTGATAGTGTTGTATGAGTATTATATAATAAATATGCCACCTGCTATGTGCTATATTATTTGCTGTGTGTGGTCGTGAATGTTGTGGATGAGAGTGGTAACATTTTAGTTAGAATAACCCCAGTGCAAACAGTGCGATCTGCTACACCAGACATGACATTCAGCCAGAGCAAACATGACATTTAGAACAGACCAAACATGACATTCATAATAGACCAGATATGACATTCAGAACAGACCAGATATGACATTCAGTCCAGACCATACATGACCTATAAAATACATGTTGAAGATGACATGTATGTCTACAGATCTGATGATGACATGTATGTCTACAGATCTGATGATGACATGTATGTCTACAGATCTGATGATGACATGTATGTCTACAGATCTGATGATGACATGCATGTTTACAGATCTGATGATGACATGCATGTCTACAGATCTGATGATGACATGTATGTCTACAGATCTGATGACATTTCCTTAGAGATTGCATGGTTCCCAGTCATGGTCACATCGTGAATGCCATATTTGTAGCAGTGATATCATGTGTGACAGTTACAGCTGGAGCATAAGCGTCTGGAGACCGCGCGAATAGCTTGGGGGATAATGACAAGCAAACGGACAAAAACGCGCGACGTTTTCGAAATCACGTGATCTGGGGATGGAGATCGAATATAAAAGCCAGACAGAGAAAGAGGTGACAAGGATTACCTGAGAACACTTTCAAGAGAGACAGGTGAGTGAGAGCAGGTGACGGAGAGAATAGACTTCACCACTTCAGAGACAGACAGAGAACACTTCACAGATCATTACGAGAGAACCACAGAGATAGAACATCTCACTTCAGAGACAGAGGTACTTTGGAAAGAGACGATCAGTGGAGGGCAGGCGACGAGGATATGTGAATGAAGCAGATTTGAGTTGAGATTTAGGCGACGGAGAGAGGCAGTTGAGATAGACACGCAGCAAGCAAGGTAACTACCTTCGTTTTATGTATTGGTCGTGATTACAAATAGTCAGAAGCTTATAGTTGTCCAGTGACCCCATGGATCAGATTTCATGCAGTCTATTCTGATCACGTCGAGACCACTTTGATCTGCCGCCGAAAAGAGGAACAAGCCCACAGAAGTCATACCTGGGTTCAGAATCTACGAGCTTCATCATCAGCGGCAATCCGCAACACAGCAGACCAGTTTAGGAGAGGAGAAAGAACCGGAAAATAACAGTATCGATAAGGTTAGGTTTAGCGTTAAGAATGTCTTAGCAAGCGCGTGAGAGAAAGAATTTAAGTTGTTAGAGAGTTTATAGTTGGTGGTGTTACTGGAATAAAGAATATGTTGTATTGTGTTTAGATTTAGTGTTTCTTGAATTTGTTTAGAGTGCAGAATAAAATAGAATAGAGCAGAGCCCTTTAACTTCTGCGACAGATCTCCATCGAATCGGTCGACTATGGTACAAAAACATAAGGGGTAGGAAAAACATTTTATTTTCTGAAGCCAAACATTGACCGATGAGGTATTTAGCGAGGTTAGGGAAAACCAGGGTCAACACAACTCCATTGTCAAATTGAGTTGGAATAAGAGAGAGAGAGAGCGAGAGAGAGAGAGGCATCGTTGCTTTCTAGTGGTTAGGACTGGTTTGTCTGAGTTTGAGGGTAGTTATTGGAATGGCATGCCAGGTGGTCACATTTTGGAATGAGAGTGGCAGGTAAACTTATGAGTCAATGAGATTCAAGATGAGAGTAGCAAAGATAAGACTGACGGATGACCAGTCGGCTGCGCAGGAACACGCGGCAGTCATCTTGATTTTAGGTTGGACTAAAATGGATCTTTAAAAGGGAGAGGAGATTCGATATTCGGCATTGGAGAATTTTTACAGGTGGTTATCTCACTATACATCAAAAACATTTGCACTATTGCTCAACGTTCCAAATGGTGGACATGCTGTAAGGCAAAATAAGAAGGAAATCTTTTCCCTTTCAGTAACACAACTGGCTCAATGTAGCTTCTCCAAATAGCACGCACTTGCTGCAGTGTAGAACACGATTTGCTGAATTTCATAAATATAAGGATAGTCTATCGAACTAAGCTTGGTAGTTCCAAGGATTTCATCTAGCTCGTGCTAACATTCCTTGAGGTAGACAGAATTGTTGTTGTTTGTTAGCTATGTTATTGTGTACCATGTTGTAACATTCCTTGAATTAGGTTATTGTGTACCACGTTGTAACATTCTTTCAGTTAGTGTGTACCATGTTGTAACATTCCTTGAGTTAAATTAGTGTGTACCATGCTGTAATATTCCTTGAATTAGGTTATTGTGTACCACGTTGTAACATTCTTTGAGTTAGTGTGTACCATGTTGTAACATTCCTTGAGTTAGGTTAGTGTGTACCATGTTGTAACATTTCTTGAGTTATTGTGTACCATGTTGTAACATTCCTTCAGTTAGGTTATTGTGTAGCATGTTGTAACATTTCTTGAGTTAGGTTAGTGTGTACCATGTTGTAACATTTCTTGAGTTATTGTGTACCATGTTGTAACATTCCTTAAGTTAGGTTATTGTGTAACATGTTGTAAACAAATAAAAACCTTGTGTTGTTGGTCTCACACGTTTTAGAGTTTCTATGTTGAGGTTGTAATGTCAAGTAGTAGATAATGAAGTGGTAACGACAAGTCACTACCTCATTTTTCGTCACTACCTCCCCGTGCCGGGTGTGGGTAAGTTGCGCGCCTGCTGCCTTCCTTGGATGTGGTAGCCGTTTCTCATGCTCCCGCACCGGAATCAAACCCAGATTCCCCGTTACCCGTTACAAACATGGTAGGCATGTCACGTACCATCGACATTTGATAGGGCAGACATTTGAAAGATGCGTCGCAGGCACATGATGCCATGCGATCAGCACAAAGTTATCCAGAGTCACCAGTGGGTGACGAAAAATAACAATACGGGTCTCTTTCGAGGCCCCGTAATTGGAATGAGTACACTTTAAACCCTTTAACGAGGATCTATTGGAGGGCAAGTCTGGTGCCAGCAGCCGCGGTAATTCCAGCTCCAATAGCGTATATTAAAGTTGTTGCAGTTAAAAAGCTCGTAGTTGGATCTCAGGCTCGCGCCGATTCACTGCCCGTTGTCTCCTGCCCTACCGTCTGCCGGCTCTCTCCCACGGGTGCTCTTCGCTGAGCGTCCTGGATGGGCGGCGCGTTTACTTTGAAAAAATTAGAGTGTTCAAAGCAGGCCTCGGCTGCCTGAATAATGGTGAATGGAATAATGGAATAGGACCTCGGTTCTATTTTGTTGGTTTTCGGAACTGGAGGTAACGATTAACAGGGACAAACGGGGGCATTCGTATTGAGGCGTTAGAGATGAAATTCTTGGATCGCCGCAGGACGAGCTACTGCGAAAGCATTTGTCAAGAATGTTTTCATTAATCAAGAACGAAAGTCAGAGGCGCGAAGACGATCAGATACCGTCGTAGTTCTGACCATAAACGATGCCGACTAGCGATCCGCAGGAGTTGCTTCATGACTCTGCAGGCAGCTTCCGGAAAACCAAAGTGTTTTGGTTCCAGGGGAAGTATGGTTGCAAAGCTGAAAATTAAAGGAATTGACGGAAGGGCACCACCAGGAGTGGAGCCTGCGGCTTAATTTGACTCAACACGGCCAACACTGAAATGACTGACATGCCGAGACCACTTTCCTTGGGTCTAATATGGAACGGGTGCTGGATTTAGACCCTCATAAATCTGGGATTACGCCCTCTGTGGCTCGGTTGGTCTGCATTCAGTGTTTAATAAAGGAATTGACCGAAGAGTACTACCAGGAGTGGAGCCTTAAATTGACTCAACACGCCAATACTGTAGAATGACTGTCAAATCGAGAGCAATTTCGTTGGGTCTAATAGTGAACGTACGCTGGTATTAGACCCACGGAAGACAGGTCAGCTCTCTAACCCTCTAATGAAGGAACGCTACGGAAATCGTGTCTTAACCCCGCAGAAACCGCAGGTTCCAGATACCTGGTCACTGACAAACAAAAGCCCTCGATTAATTTGTCCTGGCCAAATTGTGAACAGGTGCCGGAAATAGACCATCGGAAGACAGGTCAGTTTTACCCTACAAATGACAGGGAGTTGCTACGGAAATCCTGCTCAACTCGAGAGGAGCCGCAGACATTTGGTTCACGTACCAGGCTGATAAGCCAATGGCGCGAGGCTACCATGTGAGGGATTACGGCCGGACGCCTGTAAGCCGGAATCCCGCCCAAATTCTCAACACCACTACAATGGGAGGCTACAATATGGTCGGGACCTGGGGATCACGCCTCAACCCTACCAGGTCAAGCCACAGAAAGAGGTCTCTTCCATCCGTCGATCAAAGCGGGCGGATAGCTGCTCGATATTCACCCTATACGGCAATGGGGTGCGAAACCACCAACATAAGACTTAGTTCTTGGTCGGGGTGTCGAAAACAGTAGAGCAGCCACCTCACTGTGAACTGTCGAGACTCATTCCTTGACCACGAGATATGTCCGTAAACCAGGCGAACAACATCTCCGTGAGATTACCATTCTGGCAGGACGTGACGATCCTGGGATACTGACACACTGGACTGCCTCTCTTCCGGGTAAACCAGTCCATATCATATATCATCTCATATATCATCACCGCACCCTATAGACACGAGTAGTGAAGACTCGTTAGTCTGGTAAGACAACTTCCATTAGAGAGACAACTTGCAGATAGGCTGGGGACAGCCAAAGGCTAAGGAGGGCATCCCTACAGAAACGCCTGTTGAAATCGGATGCACGGGGCCACAAGCCTAACGAAACAGTGCAACGTAAATCGCAGTATGATGACAGTAAAACCGATCAGAAAAACGTATGGCGCTCATCCTGCAGAGTCCCGCCAGGCAGCGAGAGTGCCGGGCCTCACGCCTCGAAGGGGCTCACCCTTGACTACTGGTGGTCACCCACCCATGTGTCGTGGAGTCAAGGTACATGGCTATGGGGCAACTCCTATTGACCAAAAACTCAAGACCCTCAAAATACTACAGTGGAATACAGAGGGTATCGTTAACAAAAAGCTTTCCCTAACACATCACCTGCATGAAAATTGATGTATCCAGGAAACGCACCTCAACAATAAACATAAATTCTCAATCAGAGGATACCAGACCTTCCGTCTCGATAGAGAAGGTCACAACGGAGGGGTTCTGATACTGACCCGAAACTGCATACCGAGTAGCGCGGTATCTGTCAATCGCACCAGACAAGCGGAAATTGTAGGAGTTGACATAATGGCTCAAGAGACGAAGATCCGCATCTTCAACCTGTACGGACCACCAAACAAAGACCTGTCCCTCTCGAGTATGGAAGTCAAAGACTCCAACTGCATAGTAGTTTGAGACTTCAACAGCCACTCGGAGAGATGGGGATACTCGGACACAGACAGCAGAGGTGACGAAGTGGAAGATTGGGAGATAGACACAAATCTCTCCCTAATCAATAGGCCGGAGGATAGCCCTAGTTTCTATTCTAGAACATGGCATACCACCTCGACTCCAGATTTGGCCTTCTCCACACAGGACATACACCATAAAATAGACCGCCAGGTGCTAAACCAACTGGCAGGTAGCGACCACAGGCCGATCAGGCTAGACATTGATATGGAAGTAGGCCCACAGGAAACAAAACCGCTCCCACGTTGGAATTACAAACGAGCCGACTGGGACAGATTTGCAATCCTGACAGATGGGCTGTGTGAAACCATCAACACACGAAACAACAAAATGAAGCTCATGGTGGAAAGACTAAGCAAGGCAATAATGCAAGCCGCCACTGAAACCATCCCAAGAGGGGCTAGGAAAAACTATAAGCCCTATTGGAATGATGAGTTGCACAAAGCGGAAGATGCAGTAACAAATGCTAGGAACATGGCCGAGCGAGAACAATCTATGGAGGCAAATATCGCCCTCAAAGCCGCCACGTAGAAATACAAATACACTCTAAACCAAACAGCAAGAGAGAGCTGGAAAAACAAAACTGAAAGCCTCAACCTAGACAAAGAAGGGAACAAGCTATGGAAGCTAGTCAGAGCCATGAATGACGAAACCCCTTCAAACAAACAAATTACCACCAAGCAGGGCGAAAACTTGCTCACTGGAAAAAAAGCCGCAAACGCTTTTGTAGAACACTATGCCAAAGCAAACCACATCGAGGTCCCTGCAGATAGGCTTACAGACATTAGTGAAGAACAAAAGGGGCAAGAAAACATCAATACGGCACCAGAAGAGCATATGATGGCCAAATTAACAATGAGTGAAATGGAAGAGGCCATGAGAACATTAAAGAAAAGGAAATCTCCCGGAAAAGACGGGATAACAAACGAAATGCTGATGGGGCTGGGCCAAACAGCGAAGAAGAAACTGCTAACGGTCCTGAACCAAAGCTGGAAAAGGGGAATTGTACCCCAGGCATGGAAAACGCAGTACTTGTACCAGTACCAAAAAAAGGAAAGGACAAAACAGATCCAAATGGATACAGGCCTATCAGCCTACTGGGCTGTGTCGGCAAACTGATGGAACCTATGATAAACACCAGACTGATGTGGCATCTGGAAGAAAAACGAATACTAATACCACAGAAAGCCGGCTTTAGACAGCACAGATCCACTGAGGACCAGGTCATCCTCATAGCCAAGGAAATAGAAGATGCCTACCAGGCACAGAAACACACAGTAGCGGTTTGGGTGGACCTGGAAAAGGCATTTGACAAAGTCTGGAAGGACGGACTTAGAGTCAAGCGAAGGAGAAGTGAAGTTTGTGGGAGAATGTACAAGTGGATCAACCACTACCTCAAACAAAGAACGGCCAGAGTCCAAGTACAAGGGCAGATGAGCAAAAAGGTGACACTCGAGCAGGGAGTACCACAAGGGGAGTACTGTCACCCACACTCTTCCTGGTGTATATAAACGACATTTCAGAGAATATACCAAGAAGAGTCCATAGCTCAATGTTTGAAGACGATCTGGCTATGTGGACCTCTGAAAAGAATCTCACAATAGCAAGAAATCGGATGCAGCAGGCCCTAACATCGCTGGAAGAGTGGGCGAACTCATGGCTGGTCAAAATAAACGAAGAGAAAACCACATGTACAATATTCTCGTCTTCAATCAAACCCCAAAACACCAAATTAAGTCTAAATGGCAAATTCCTACAGCCAAACGACAACCCAAACTATCTGGGAGTAACATTTGATCGGGGCATGACATGGAAAAGTCAGATCGAGAGAAACCGAATGAGAGCCAGAGAAAGAATGGCAATCTTGAGGAAACTTGCTGGCACAAGCTGGGGAGCAGACGAAAGTATACTAAAGAAACTGTACACTGGAAGAGTGAGACCCGTTCTCGAGTATGGCATTGCGGCATGGACAACAGCAGCAAAGGCGAACTTCAATAAAGTTAACAAACTTCAAAACCAAGCCATGAGAGTTATAACAGGAGGCATGAAGTCAACGCCAATTGTAGAACTTGAAAAGATTACAAAACTGCAACCCATGACCGATAGAAGAGACTGCAGAGCCCAGCTGCAGTCAGAGAAACTCCGAAGACTGACTGACCACCTAATGCACCAGAGACTAAACAATTTGGGAAATGGGAAAGTAAAGCGGAGAAACGTTGCAGAAATAGACAAAGTAAAGATGCACGAAGATCCCATAAACGCACTAACACCAAAACCCATCACTACTGTACGAAAAGCTACCTGGAGGCAGGATATATTTACAGAGGTGGTGGAAAATATACCAGGTATTGGAAACAAAAACTGCCAGACTGAAAAAGAAAGGAGAGATACTACCCTAAGCTTTATATCGAAAAACTACCCAAGCATGGACTGGACCCATGCATACACCGACGGTTCTGTAACAAACACTACACAGAACGGAGGGGCAGGAGCATTCCTGAACCTACCAAATGGCAGAAAAATAACACTGTCATTCGCTACTGATAAGTACACAAGCAATTTCAGAGCGAAGGCAGAGGCACTGAGGGCGGCAGTGGAAGAAATGGTGACACATAAAGAAAATGAAAGCCATATAGTCCTGCTTACAGATGCTCTCGCCGTAGTCACAGCGCTAAAAAGCCAGAAAAACACTGAGCTTAATGACTTAAGAGCAGCACTGTCAACTATGCCAGCAGTCCGCACCAAAAAGGGTAGTGGTACAGTGGGTCCCATCACACTGCAACATCCAAGGCAACGAGGAGACAGACAGACTGGCAAAAGAAGGTGCAAGACTACCACAAACAGATACTAGTATGACGTACGAAGAGTCAAAAAGGCTTATTAAAGCCAGATACGTGACCAAATGGGAAACCGAACATACTGGTTACACCAAAAACGATGCCAATTACCAGTTGAACAGAAGAGAGCAGGTCGTTGTCTTCAGACTTCGCACTGGCCACAATAGACTGAGGTACCACCTATTCAACGAATTGAAGATAGGGTGTACCGACGAATGCCGGTGTGGTACCGAGAAAATGACCGCTGAACATCTGCTGCAGAACTGCCCGACATACGAGGATCAGAGAGAGCAGATGTTGCCATTACCAGTGGAACCACAAGACAAGCTCTATGGCAGTGTCGACAGCCTCAGGATGACCGCCGCTTTTTTCGAAAAAATAATGGTTACTGTCTGACTGCGTAGTAGAAGAAGAAGAAGTAACGTCAAGTAGTAGATGTTGTAGTGGTAACGTCATGTAGTAGATGTTGTAGTGGTAACGTCATGTAGTAGATGTTGTAGTGGTAACGTCAAGTAGTAGATGTTGTAATTCTTGACGCACAGGCAGAATGAAAGTCTAGTGCTATTACAAACTTTAAAAAGGTCATGTGACTAGGATATGATAGATCTGCTACATGTAACGTAAACAATGTTTGCTCGTGACCAGAATAAAATGGAGCACTGCCACACAAGTTGTGAGTGAGTAGAAGGTGACAGCTAGAATAGAAATACTGATAAAATAACAAAGGAGTTCATTCACATAGAAGGGAGTTAATCTGCTACATATCCTATTTACAAAATTGGCTCCAGTGACAGATACCCAAAACTTCTAGACCTATTGCAACATGCAAACATTCATAATCGAAAACATACACTTACACTTCATGAGCACTCATAAACTCAAATACATCCACAAATAAGTGTATATACTCACACCATTGCAAGTACATAACACATATACAATGAAATATACACTTACACACACCCACGCCATACACACAGACACACACACGTCATACACACACACACGCCATACACACACACGCCATACACACACACAAACCATACAAACAAACAAGCCATACACCCCCGCAAGCTACATACACACACAAGCCATACACACACAAGACATACACACGCAAGCTATAAACACAAAAGCCACACACACACACACACAAAAGCTATACACACAAGCCATAAACACACACACAAACCATACACACACAAGCCATACACACACAAACCATACACACACAAACCATACACACACAAGCCATACACACACAAACCATACACACACAAGCTATACACACACAAACCATACACACACAAGCCATACACACACAAACCATACACACACAAGCCATACACACACAAACCATACACACACAAGCCATACACACACAAACCATACACACACAAGCTATACACACACAAACCATACACACACAAGCCATACACACACAAACCATACACACACAAGCCATACACACACAAACCATACACACACAAGCCATACACACACAAACCATACACACACAAGCTATACACACACACAAACCACACACACACAAACCATACACACACAAGCCATACACACACAAACCATACACACACAAGCCATACACACAAACACACACATACACACAAGCAAACACACACACCATACACTCACAAGCCATGCCATACACACACAAGCCATACCATACACACACAAGCCAAACAAACCCACACACAATCCATACACACACACAAGCAATATACACACACATATGTAACACACCTACAAAATTAGTTCTGTTCTTTCCTAAACCACGTAGATACAATTAATGAATGATTCTTCGCAGATGATCATTGCTTGCTGTACCACGACAGCAGATGATCATTGCTTGCTGTACCACGACAGTAAATGATCATTGCTTGCTGTACCACGACAGTAAATGATCAGTGCTTGCTGTACCACGACAGTAAATGATCTTTGCTTGCTGTACCACGACAGTAAATGATCATTGCTTGCTGTACCACAACAGCAGATGATCATTGCTTGCTGAACCAAGACAGTAAATGATAATTGCTTGCTGTACCACGACAGCAGATGATCATTGCTTGCTGTACCACGACAGTAAATTATCATTGCTTGCTGTACCACGACAGTAAATGATCAGTGCTTGCTGTACCACAACAGTAAATGATCATTGCTTGCTATACCACGACAGTAAATGATCATTGCTTGCTGTACCACGATGAAAACAAACTGCAAAACCACACGAACGCGCTTGCGACTACCTGTGCTGAACACAACATGCGAATTAGCGAGAACAAAACAGAAACTATGATGATCAGTAGAACTCCTAAGCCACTCAAGATAAATCTAAATGATATTGCTCTTCAACAGGTCCATGAGTTCAAGTGATTGGGCAGTATTTTTTCGGCCAGAGGTAGGATCGACATGGAAATTGAGACAAGTTGTCAGACTGTACTGAATGATCCTGACTACAAGGTCTCGTTTCTGATATTAAGCTAGAATCCGAGGTGACGCTGCACGTCATGACGTCATCTCTCGCCTTTTTGGGTCAGTCCTTGTTCCAACGTTAATGTCTGACCAGAGGTCAGCCCTTGCTTATTTAAAGAGATGGCTCATCCATGTGTTGTTGGGTAGATTTAAACATAGTAATTTATTATGACCAGGGTTCTAATTTGGGAGAGCGACATTTTTTTAAGTCAAAGGGGATAGATTTTCCAAGGTTCCGGAGCCAGAAAAAGGTTATAGGTCCTCCAGAGCTGAGAGTCAGACAAAGGGGATAGGTCCTCCAGAGCTGAGAGTCAGACAAAAGGGATAGGTCCTCCAGAGCTGAGAGTCAGACAAAGGGGATATGTCCTCCAGAGCTAAGAGTCAGATAAAAAGGATAGGTCCTCCAGGGTTGAGAGTCAGACAAAGGGGATAGGTCCTCCAGGGCTGAGAGTCAGAAAAAGGAGATAGGTCTTCGAGGGCTGAGACTCAGACAAAGGGGATAGGTCTTCGAGGGCTGAGAGTCAGACAAAGGGGATAGGTCCTCCAGGGCTGAGAGTCAGACAAAGGGGATAGGTCTTCGAGGGCTGAGAGTCCGACAAAGGGAATAGATCTTCGAGGGCTGAGAGTCAGACAAAGGGGATAGGTCCTCCAGGGCTGAGAGTCAGACAAAGGGGATAGGTCTTCGAGGGCTGAGAGTCAGACAAAGGGGATAGGTCCTCCAGGGCTGAGAGTCAGACAAAGGGGATAGGTCTTCGAGGGCTGAGAGTCAGACAAAGGGGATAGGTCTTCGAGGGCTGAGAGTCAGACAAAGGGGATAGGTCTTCGAGGGCTGAGAGTCAGACAAAGGCGAGAGGTCTTCCAGGGTTCTGAAACTGTTTAAGGACTTACTATTCCACCAACGCTCGCACAGTTGCACACATGTGAAGATACACACGAACACACAAACACACGCACACACAAACACACGCACACACAAACACACGCACACACAAACACATGCACACACAAACACACGCACACACAAACATGCGCTCACACAAACACACGCACACACAAACACACGCACACACAAACAAGCGCACACACAAACACATGCACACACAAACATGCGCAGACACAAACACACGCACACACAAACACACGTGAACACAATCACGAGCATACACAAATACACACCCACAAACACACGCACACACAAACACACGCACACACAAACACGTGCACACACAAACACGCGCACACATAAACACTGAAGTGCACACAAACACGCACACACACAAATACACACACACACAAACACACGCACAAACAAACACACGCACACACAAACACACGCACACACAAACACGCGCACAAACACTGATGAGCACACAAACATGCGCAGACACAAACACACGCACAGACAAACACACGCACACACAAATACACGCACACACAAACATGCGCAAACACAAACACATGCACACACAAACATACGCACACACAAACACACGCACACACAAACATGCGCACACACAAACACACGCACACACAAACACACGCACACACAAACACATGCACACACAAACATGCGCAGACACAAACGCACGCACAGACAAACATGCGCACACACAAACACACGCATACACAGACATGCGCAGATACAAACACACGCACACACAAAAATGCGCAAATACAAACACACGCACACACAAACATGCGCAGACACAAACACACGCACACACAAAAACACGTGCACACAATCACGAGCACACACAAATACACACACACAAACACACGCACACATAAACACATGCACACATAAACACACGCACACACAAACATGCACAGACACAAACACACGCACACACAAACACACGCACACATAAACACACGCACACACAAACACACGCACACACAAACACGCGGACACACAAACACGCGCACACATAAACACTGAAGTGCACACAAACATGCGCAGACACAAACACACGCACACACAAACACGCGCACAAACACTGATGCGCACACAAACATGCGCAGACACAAACACACGCACAGACAAACACACGCACACACAAATACACAGACACACAAACATGCGCACACACAAACACATGCACACACAAACATGCGCAGATACAAACACACGCACACACAAACACACGCACACATAAACACACGCACACACAAACACGCACACAAACACACACACACACACAAACACGAACACAAACACTGAATGCACACAAACATGCACACAAACACACGCACACACAAACACGCACACAAACACTGACGCGCACACAAATCCGCACACAAAAACACGCACACACAAACACGTGCACAAACACTGACGCGCGCACAAACACGCACACAAACACACGCACACGCAAACACGCACACAAACACACGCACACACAAACACGCGCACACACAAACACTGACGCGCACACAAACACGCACACAAACACACGCACACACAAACACGCACACAAACACTGACGCGCACACAAACACGCACACAAACACACACACACCAAGATGATCTCTCATGACTGCACGTGATCTCCCATGACTGCAGAGCCCATTCTGTGCAGGTGAAGCGTGACTGCACGTGATCTCTCATGACTGCAGAGCCCATTCTGTGCAGGTGAAGCGTGACTGCACGTGATATCTCATGACTGCAGAGCCCATTCTGTGCCGGTGAAGCGTGACTGCACGTGATCGCTCATGATTGTAGAGCCCATTCTGTGCAGGTGAAGCGTGACTGCACGTGATCTCTCATGACTGTAGAGCCCATTCTGTGCAGGTGAAGCGTGACTGCACGTGATCTCTCATGACTGCAGGGCCCATTCTGTGCTGGTGAAGCGTGACTGCACGTGATCTCTCATGACTGCAGAGCCCATTCTGTGCAGGTGAAGCGTGACTGCACGTGATCTCCCATGACTGCAGAGCCCATTCTGTGCAGGTAAAGCGTGACTGCACGTGATCTCCCATGACTGCAGAGCCCATTCTGTGCAGGTGAAGCGTGACTGCACGTGATCTCTCATGACTGCAGAGCCCATTCTGTGCAGGTGAAGCGTGACTGTACTGACACACACGTAGGGTGTCGGTAATAGGGTTGACTGCCGCTTTGTTCTGTCGGGCACTCAGCCTCAGCGATGAAATGTCGCTCGCTAGCTGAGAACCTTGTGTTACCTTCTCGCGCCAGGTGAGATAGTCATACGTATACGTCTCCCAAGTGGTGACATCTTTCAGAGATATTCTTAGCGACGTTTATCTGAGGTCCCCAACCTCCCACCTCCCATCTCCCACCTCTCACCACCCGACCAGCAACATCCTGTTCTCAGCTGAGAGAGCTGGGGGTGCGCTTGTCGGACATTGCAAGAAATATGTCACGTCTGTCGTATCTGGGCAGTACACAGCTACCCACACATACACCCTTATGTACACATATCAACACACACACACGCACCCACGCGCAGGCCCACCAGCAAACACAGTCACATACTGACCACACACTGTCCACACACTGTCCACCCACACACTGTCCACACACTGACCGCACACTGTCCACACACTGTCCACACACTGCCGCAAACAAGGACCCTCAAAATAGTCTTACACAATATCACTTATACGAATAATACAACACACACGCACATACACTCTGTTACACACACACATATACACGCACTCAGACTCTGCTACACACACACACACACACACACACACACATACACACACCGTAGCTGTGTTAGACCTGTAATTAGTGCCCAAAGCAACTCCAATAATCGATGTCCCCATGTGTTTGCTAATAGACTTTGTGGTTCAACTCTCAAACATGTGCGGTGACTGACAGTGTGTGCGTGTGGGTGTTTGTGTGAGTGCAAATATATGTATGGGTAACATTGTTTGTGTGGGTGTGGGTTAGCGACAGTGTGAGTGTATGTGTCACAGTGTATATGTGGTTATGTGTGACAATACATGCGAGTCAAGGAGTTTATTTGTGACTGTGAGAGAGAATGTGTGGATGTTTATGTGGGAGTGTGAGAGAGAATGTGTGGATGTTTATGTGGGAGTGAGTGATGCAGTATGGGTGTGCGGTTTGAATATATGTCGGTGCAGATGTATGCGTGTGTGGAGGGGGGTGAGGGGTGGTAATCTGTGAGTTTGCATTATGTGGGTGTGGATGTATGCGTGTGTGGAGGGGGTGAGGGGTGGTAATCTGTTGGTTTCGATGTATGCGAGTATGGATGTATGTGGGTGTGGATGTATGCGGTTGTGGATGTATGTGGGTGTGGATGTATGTGGGTGTGGATGTATGCGGGTTTGGATGTATGCGGGTGTGGATATATGTGGTTGTGGATGTATGTGGTTGTGGATGGGGTGAGGGGTGGCAATCTGTGAGTTTGGATGTATGCGGGAGCGGATGTATGTGGGAGTGGATGTATGCGGGAGCGGATGTATGCGGGAGCGGATGTATGTGGTTGTGTATGTATGCGGATGTGGATGTATGCGGGTGTGGATGTATGCGGGTGTGGATGGGGTGAGGGGTGGTAATCTGTGAGTTTGGATGTATGTGGGAGTGGATGTATGTGGGAGTGGATGTATGTGGGAGTGGATGTATGTGGGAGTGGATGTATGTGGGAGTGGATGTATGTGGGAGTGGATGTATGTGGGAGTGGATGTATGTGGGAGTGGATGTATGTGGGAGTGGATGTATGTGGGAGTGGATGTATGTGGGAGTGGATGTATGTGGGAGTGGATGTATGTGGGATTGTATGTGTCAACGACATGATATGAAGACCGAGGACAGGCGAATGTCCTTTATTGAAGAGCTCGCTGGTCCTGCGAGTCAGTGGCTGACAGTCGATCCAGGCACTAACACTGACATCCACCCAGGCACAAACACTGACATCCATCCAGACACAAACACTAACATCCATCCAGACACAAACACTGACATCCATCCAGACACAAACACTGACATCCATCCAGACACAAACACTGACATCCATCCAGACCAGACACAAATACTAACATCCATCAAGACACAAACACTGACATCCATTCAGACACAAACACTGACATCCATGTAGGCACAAACACTGACATCCATTGAGACACAAACACTGACATCCATGTAGACACAAACACTGACATCCATGCAGACACAAACACTGACATCCATGTAGGCACAAACACTGACATCCATTCACACACAAACACTGACATCCATTCAGACACAAACACTGACATCCATTCAGACACAAAAACTGACATCTATTCAGACACAAACACTGACATCCATTCAGACACAAACACTGACATCCTTGCAGACACAAAAACTGACATCTATTCAGACACAAACACTGACATCCATTCAGACACAAACACTGACATCCATGCAGACACAAACACTGACATCCATTTAGACACAAACACTGACATCCATGCAGACACAAACAGTGATATTAACACAAGCAGCAAAAGACACACACACACACATACATACACACATATTCATATACACAGATACCTACACAAACATATACATACAAACCCATATACGACACTTAATACTGACCATGAATCCAATGCCCCCCCCCCCTTCCCCCAGTAAATGTGCGTACGGCGAGTGGTCAAGGTTAGAGAGGAGGTCAGACTGTTGTATCTACACTGATCGTCCAAGGTCCTATCTTAGTGTGTACTCTACAATTGGCAGTGCTCGTGATGATACTGCATGTAATAACAATAATATTAAAATATCTGCCATTTCTGGTACAGTTGAACATTTGGTACAGTGGAACATTTGGTAGAGTGGAACATTTAGTAGAGTGGAACATTTAGTAGAGTGGAACATTTGGTACAGCGGAACATTTGGTAGAGTGGAACATTTGGTACAGCGGAACATTTGGTAGAGTGGAACATTTAGTAGAGTGGAACATTTGGTACAGCGGAACATTTGGTAGAGTGGAACATTTGGTACAGCGGAACATTTGGTAGAGTGGAACATTTGGTACAGCGGAACATTTGGTACAGCGGAACATTTGGTACAGCGGAACATTTGGTAGAGTGGAACATTTGGTAGAGTGGAACATTTGGTACAGCGGAACATTTGGTAGAGTGGAACATTTGGTACAAGTTTAGTTGTTTTTTAAATATTGTAGAGAGAGAGAGAGAGAGCGAGAGAGAGAGAGAGAGCGAGAGAGAGAGAGAGAGAGAGCGAGAGAGAGAGAGAGCGAGAGAGAGAGAGAGAGAAGACATTAGGTGGCAAATAGACAGATCAATAGATTGGGTGGCTAAATGTACACACAGTTAAACAGACAGACAGACCAACCAATCAACAAACATGCATACCGACATACAATCAGACAGCAGACCGACAGATAGACCGACAGATAGATTGACAGACAGATAGATAGACCGACAGACAGACAGACAGATAGACAGACAGACAGATAGACAGACAGACAGATAGACAGATAGACAGACAGGCAGACACAAGTGGCTCCCACATATCTTGGCTATAATCTGTCACCAAGCGGCGGTTTGCTACAAATTGCAGTCATTAATCTGCTAATCTGAAGGTCACGTGTGATCTACAATCATAGCACATTAGTCAGTCAATGCCTGGCTTCCCATGACCCCCTGACGGAGTTCGGCAGCTCTCCCAGAAGCTAACACTGCGACAAGCGGCTCTCACCAAATGTTATTGCTATCATTACCGGTGACTGATACTGATGACTGATGACTGATGACTGATGTTCTACGCCCCCACAGCTGACTATGAAGATTGTCAAATAGAGGCATTACACAATCAACGCCATAGTCTGATAACCGAAGGACCAAAGAAGGACATAGTGGTCGTTCAGAGGAATTGGAATGTAAAAAATGGAGAAGATAAAGTCCTGGACTGGAGAGGAACATTTGGCATATACGACACAAGGAAACTAATGACCGGGGCCTCAGACTCCTAGAATTTGCAAGATACAATAAGCTGTTGGTTGCAAACACGTTCGGGTTTAACAAGCCGTCTAGACGCTGAACATGGCATAACCCAAGCAAGGAAGTGCACTGCGAAATTGATTATATACTGGTCCAGAGGAGGTTCCGATCGAGCATCAACACCGAGAAGTTTCCCCAGAGCTGATATAGGAAGCGACCAGATCTGGTTATGATGACCATGTGTCTGCGATTGAAGGGAGTCGCAAAGAAGGATGTGACCAGGCTAAAGTTTATCCTGGACAAACTAAAAGACCCAACAATCACCGAAGTATTCCAATCAAGGGTGGGAGGGAGATTTGCGCCACTGTTGGCTCTCAGAGAGGCACTGGATACAGATACAGTTACAGAGTCTCTTAACGCAGCTCTCATAGATACTGCAACAGAGATCCTGGGATGCCACCAAACAAAAAAGAAGCCATGGGTGACCATGTTATAGAAGAATGTCACTGCAAAACCAAAAACATCCACCTGATGAGTTCGGCAGATATAAAGAGCTCAAGAAAACGATACAACAAAAGATGAGGCGAAAGAAATGTTGATATGTAAGCAATGTACAAACATCGAAGAGAGATTAAATAGAAATGACGCTAAAGAAGCATATAAGGTGGTCAAAGAACTGGTAACACCAAGACAGGGCAGGAACTGTATGATCCAGGATAAAAGCAGCAAGTGCCTTATTGAGGAAATTGAGGTACTGGATCGATGGACAGAGTACTGTTCCGAGTTATAAAACTATGAGGGACGGAACGAACATGAGAAACAAAAATCTCCAACACCAACAACTATAGAGGATAACCAACTGATAACGAAGGAGGAGGTAACTGCAGCGGTAAATATATTAAGAAGAGGAAAGGTGGCTGGCGTGGACAATATACCAGCAGAGCTCTTACAGACTGGAGAGGTAGTGGTGGAGAGGTAGTGGTGGAAAGCCTGACACACATCTGCAACAAAGTTTGGTTAACGGCAAACTTACAGACCTAACTGATGGTTAAACCGTTACTTAAGTCTGGAAGCCTAAAGCTGTGCAGGAATTATAAAACAATTAGTCCCACCAGTCACCCTAGCAAGGTCAAGGTTAGCCCCATCAGTCACCCTAGCGAGGTCAAGCTTAGTCCCCTCAGTCACCCTAGCAAGGTCATGGTAGCCTCACCAGTCACCCTAGCGAGGTCACGCTTAGCTTCGCCAATCACCCTAGCGAGGTGACGCTTAGCCCCACCAGTCACCCTAGCAAGGTCATGGTTAGCCTCACCAGTCACTCTAGCAAGGTCATGGTTAGCCTCACCAGTCACCCTAGCAAGGTCATGGTTAGCCTCACCAGTCACCCTAGCAAGGTCAAGCTTAGCTCCACCAGTCACCCTAGCAAGGTCCCGCTGAGCCCCACCAGTTACCCTAGCAAGGTCAAGCTTAGCCCCACCAGTCAACCTAGCAAGGTCACGCTTAGCCCCACCAGTCACCCTAGCAAGGTCACGCTTAGCCCCACCAGTCACCCTAGCGAGGTCACGATTAGCCCCACCAGTCACCCTAGCGAGGTCACGCTTAGCTCCACCAGTTGCCCTTGCAAGGTCAAGTTTAGCCCCACCAGTCCTAGACAGATTGAAAACCCCAAGCGCAGGACTTCAATCATGTGTGCGCACACACGCTCACACACACATACCAACACACATCTACACACCTACACACATCTACACACACCTACACACATCTACACACCTACACACATCTACACACCTACACACATCTACACACATCTACACACCTACACACATCTACACACATCTACACACCTACACACATCTACACACATCTACACACACCTACACACATCTACACACCTACACACATCTACACACATATACACACCTACACACATCTACACACATCTACACACCTACACACATCTACACACATCTACACACCTACACACATCTACACACATCTACACACACCTACACAAGTCTACACACCTACACACATCTACACACATCTACACACCTGTACACATCTACACACATCTACACACCTACACACATCTACACACATCTACACACACCTACACACGTCTACACACCTACACACATCTACACACATCTACACACCTGTACACATCTACACATCTACACACATCTACACACACCTACACACCTACACACATCTACACACATCTACACACATCTACACACATCTGCACACCTACACACATCTACACACATCTACATGCACCTACACACATCTACACACCTACACACATCTACACACATCTACACACACCTACACACCTACACACATCTACACACATCTACACACATCTACACACCTACACACATCTACACACATCTACACACACCTACACATCTACACACATCTACACACATCTACACACCTACACACATCTACACACATCTACACACACCTACACACCTACACACATCTACACACATCTACACACATCTACACACATCTACACACATCTACACACCTACACACATCTACACACATCTACACACATCTACATACACCTACACACATCTACACACATCTACACACATCTACACACCTACACACATCTACACACATCTACACACATCTACATACACCTTCATACCTGGGATCCCTTACCGAAAAGCTCTTTCTAGACCCAGAAATTGACCCCACAAACCTGGGATCCCTGATCAATGACCAGCTCTCTCTAGACCCAGAAACAGACAGTCGCAGTGACAAAGCTGCTACATTTACTGGCCTCACAGCGTATGTTTGGAAAAACCAGAAATTGACATTTGAAAGTAAGGCCATGGTATTCAATGCATGTGTTGTAAGCACACTTCTATATGGCAGCGAGACATGGACAACTTTTCCAACCAAGAGCACAAACTTAACACCTTCCACCTACAGCGCCTACAATCCATTTATTGGAATAACATGGAGGGACAGCGTGCCGAATGCAGAGGTACACTCTAGCACAGGTCTCCCAGGCATGTACACTCTAGCACTGGTCTCCCAGGCATGTACACCCTAGCACTGGTCTCCCAGGCATGTACACTCTAGCACAGGTCTCCCAGGCATGTACACTCTACTTAAGCAGCGACGACTACGACGGCTTGGACATGTTCTTCGCATGGAAGATGGCCACATTCCAAAAGATATCATCTATAGACAGTTGGCGAATGGCCGACCACAGTTGAGGGTCAAAGATGTGGGCAAGCGTGTTATGAAGGCCCTGGACGTGGACCTCGGAAGACGAAGCTGCAGACCGATCCAAGTGGAGAAGTATAACGAAAGACCCCCCCCCCCCCCCCTCCCGTATGGTGAAGCGACGCTCTTGTAACAAAGAGATGTGAACAGACAAGGCTGCAGGAGAAAGAAACAGGAACAGTTAAGTCTATATCGGTTGCTTACACTCCAGGTCGTATCATCAAATAGTAATGACTATATCTCTATGTACATGGGTGTGTTGGGACCGGACCGGGTGTGTTGGGACCGGACCGGGTGTGTTGGGACCGGACCGGGTGTGTTGGGACCGGGCCGGGTGTGTTGGGACCGGACCGAGATGTTAGGGCCAGACCGGGTGTGTTGGGACCGGACCGGGTGTGTTGGGACCGGACCGGGTGTGTTGGGACCGGGCCGGGTGTGTTGGGACCGGACCGGGTGCTCGTCAATGTTCTGTGTGTGTACGAGTAGTTATATGTTGATCCACAAACAGCCCAGTCTGGTCCACATAGGTCATTCTATACTCCACCATGCAGGTCATTCTATACTCTATCACACTCAGGCTAAAGGTGTGTCGTGTGTGAATTAGTCTCGTAGCTTAAATGGCCGCAGCAGAAACGATACAGGAACAGATGATCGCACAACTTGTGTTCCGATAAGAATAAGATAAAGAAAAAGAGGAGAAAAAGGAGAGAAAACAAGAAAAAGAGTAAAATAGAAGAAGAAGAAGAAAAAGAAGAAGAAGAAGAAGAAGAAGAAAAAGAAAAAGAAGAAGAAGGAAAAGAAGAAGAAGAAGAAAAAGAAGAAGAAGAAGAAGAAGAAAAAGAAGAAGAAGAAGAAGAAGAAGAAGAAGAAGAAGAAGAAGAAGAAGAAAAAGAAGAAGAAGGAGAAGAAGAAGAAAAAGAAGAAGAAGAAGAAGAAGAAGAAAAAGAAGAAGAAGAAGAAGAAGAAGAAGAAGAAGGAGAAGAAGAAGAAGAAGAAGAAGAAGAAGAAGAAGAAGAATAAGACATCCAGCTAGTGAAAGAATAAAATGCCGGCTAGGTAAGACCTAGAGCCACCTTAGCATGGACCTTAATGACGTCAGACAGTGCAGCTTAACGGAGCTGTGTAGAGAATTCATGCACCTACGGATCTTGGACTTGCTTCTTGCGCTTTATGCAACAGCCATTCACTAGGTTTGTCGGGGTTTTTATTTATTTGTTTTTGTTGGTGAGAGATAAAGTTGAGTCTTCTTGGTGTAGATCAAACAAGGTCTAGACTAGAACTTTCTATTGTCCAGTTCTGGTTTAGGAGGGTCGCCTTAACTTAGAGGACAACTCAAGAAATGATGGATGGAAATTGTCAAACAGTGGTTGTTGACGATCTCCAAACGTCCCTTGGTATCAGGGTATGTAAGATCGCAGCTGAATGCTATCGGAAACGGACGATAAATACGGAGGTTCCCCTTTTGTTGGTAAAAGGTTTGTCTCTCTGTATTCTACTGGCGGAGGCCCGCCTATTTCCACCCCAGACCGCAGTCCTTTAGGCGATATCAGGATGTATTATCTACTGCTTGGATGCATGTGTGTCTGTACCTACGCTAGTTAGGGCGATCTCAGTGGTAAACCCCAACCGTAGTGCAATGAAAGGGCCTCACCATGAGGGCGCGTGTTTGTGTGTGTGGGAGAGAGAGAGAGAGACAGAGAGAGAGAGAGAGAGCGCGCGCGAGAGAAAGGTTATAAACTCTTTCATGTGTCGTGTTTTAGAGTTATTTGCATACAACCTCTGATTTAGTAAGATAGTGATGTATAACAATGGGATACTTTTTTGAATAATGTATTGCTAATAGATAAACCACTCAGTGTGTTATTGCATATTTAATTACCCGTTCGTGTCGAATGTGTGAGCTTAGAGTCATCATTTCCTGGAGAAGAACGAAGGGAAGTAATTCAGTTTGTGACTACAAAGGGAGATAACCTGTTAAAGAAAATTTTTTTTTTAAAATACAATTGCAATGAAGTTTACAAATAAGCAAGTGCTTAAGTTGCTGTGTTTTTGCAGGATGAAGAGGATGCGTCAATGTGTTCTTCATGCAGACCACTACTGTGTTAGGAATGTCGTTACCTTTAGAATGTATGTCTGGACAGTTATAAATAGCTTTTTTTATTTTTATTATTTTTGGGGGTAAAGGTTTGCCTCTCTGTATTCTACAGGCGGAAGCCCGCTCATTCCCATCCCGAGCCGCAGCTGGGCCAGTGTTTCTCAACCTTTCTACGCCTGTGGACCGGTGACAATAGGAAAGATTTTGTGCGCGTAATTCAGGCAAAAATAAAAACCGTTATTCATTTAGTAGTTTGTCTGAAAGTTGTTTAATATAATTTATAAAATGTTATTTCAGTTAAATATTTGATACGCATGGCTACAGCGTTAGTTCTTAAGCACGAAGTCATGTGTTTAAATCCTTTCTGTTTCTTGGTTTGATCACTGGGAGGCTGAACAAGCATTCTCACATAAATATGAGGACTAAAATACAAGCAACAATTGTGTAGCTCTGAAACTATTTATATATTGGATATTCGGTTTCCAGTGATGTACAACATGGAGAAAATAATTGCCTTTTATGTTTGGACAAGCAGAATGACGTCACAAGGCAACTCGTTCAGGTTTTCTTTTTCACGATAATTAAGTGAGCATACGTTGACGTCTTTCATGGAGTAGTGGGGGAGGGGGGGGGGGGTGAGGGGGTTGGGGTGGTTAAGCTGCAATCACTTGTTTGCGGACCGGTGGAGGGGAAGCACTGATTTAACTAAATGTATCTAAAGTCTGAATTGCTTTCCCTTGTCAAGCAGATAAAATAATAATGGAGCACGGACAGAGGTGTTTTTAGAGTGCCGCTTTACCATTCCCACCTGTACCCAGTAGAGGAACATGGACATAGATGTCTCAGACGACCGCCTTACCATTCACACCTGTAAAACTAGTGTGGGATATGTGGCAGATGAAAACGAACATGCAAACTTAGCTATGTCTAAGGACTTACATCTGCAGCTTCTAAGAAATAGACTAGATTTGTTGGGCTAAATGCGAGGACCTTGACCTACAAGAGAACTCTTGGAGACATGATGGCTCGTGTTTCATACAACTGAGTACTTATAGTATCAAAGAGTTACAACATCTATCTACATCACGACACGACTTAGACACAGTAAACACTATCCTGACCATCAAACACAGTAAACACTATCCTGACCATCAAACACAGTAAACACTATCCTGACCATCAAACACAGTAAACACTATCACTGACCATCAAACACAGTAAACACTATCCTGACCATCAAACACAGTAAACACTATCCTGACCATCAAACACAGTAAACACTATCCTGACCATCAAACACAGTAAACACTATCCTGACCATCAAACACAGTAAACACTATCCTGACCATCAAACACAGTAAACACTATCACTGACCATCAAACACAGTAAAAGCTATCCTGACCATCAAACACAGTAAACACTATCACTGACCATCAAACACAGTAAACACTATCCTGACCATCAAACACAGTAAACACTATCCTGACCATCAAAAACAGTAAACACTATCACTGACCATCAAACACAGTAAAAGCTATCCTGACCATCAAACACAGTAAACACTATCACTGACCATCAAACACAGTAAACACTATCCTGACCATCAAACACAGTAAACACTATCCTGACCATCAAACACAGTAAACACTATCACTGACCATCAAACACAGTAAAAGCTATCCTGACCATCAAACACAGTAAACACTATCACTGACCATCAAACACAGTAAACACTATCCTGACCATCAAACACAGTAAACACTATCCTGACCATCAAACACGGTAAACACTATCACTGACCATCAAACAAATTATTATAATTTATTAACAAGAATAATTGTTGCACAATATCATCAAAAGAAAATCAATTCTAAACTAAATAATGATTATATATTAAACTAGAACAGAAAATACAAGAACAGGATGTTGATGTTATTTCTGTAACTACATAAAAACCCAGGTTATAAGCCTATATCTGTAACAAAAAAACTTGACAACCTCAGAATAATTCTAGCTACAAATTAATGGCTTCAGTTAGCTCGCCGTCCTTCTTCTGCAGCCTCCACACACAATCACAAATTGGTCCTCACGATCAGATCACATACTCAGTCGGTCTGTGCACTCACATATAATCAGATCATTACTCAGTCGATCTGTGCACTCACACCTAATCAATTCTCGTACTCAGGCGAATTGTACGCTCACACACAATCAGGTCACGTTCACACACAATCAGGTCACGTTCACACACAATCAGGTCACGTACTGTTCACAGGGTGTCTATCATAAGCACTTATTGAGCACGACTGGCCAAACTAGAGGTGTACGAGGGGACAACCACCCTGCAAACTTTCTCTCTTCCAGACTCACTCCCAGTCTCCCAAATTGATCTCTGCAGTGTATTTGAAAGTGTCAAGCAACAACATGGCTGCCCAATGGTCTTCTGTGGGATGGCTAATTTAGCCATCACTCTAATTTGAAACTATCCCATTTAAAATGTTATTGGCTGTCTATCCATGAGTCACTGTCAATCTAAATATGGTAGTCTGTCTATCCACGAGTCACTGTCATTCTAAATATGGTAGCCTGTCTATCCACGAGCCACTGTCATTCTAAATGTGGTAGCCTGTCTATCCACGAGTCACTGTCATTATAAATATGGTAGCCTGTCTATCCATGAGTCACTGTCATCCTAAATGTGATAGCCGGTCTATCCACGAGTCACTGCCCTCCTATATGTGGTAGCCCGTGGTGTAAGTATCAGACTGTCAACAACCCCCATCATTGTCAAGTCTGGAGTCAGAGTGGTCAGCGCCGACACCCACGCCTGAAACAGACAAAGTCTGGAGTCAGAGTGGTCAGCGCTGACACCCACGCCTGAAACAGACAAAGTCTGGAGTCAGAGTGGTCAGCGCCGACACCCACGCCTGAAACAGACAAAGTCTGGAGTCACAGTGGTCAGCGCCGACACCCACGCCTGAAACAGACAAAGTCTGGAGTCAGAGTGGTCAGCGCCGACACCCACGCCTGAAACAGACAAAGTCTGGAGTCACAGTGGTCAGCGCCGACACCCACGCCTGAAACAGACAAAGTCTGGAGTCAGAGTGGTCAGCGCCGACACCCACGCCTGAAACAGACAAAGTCTTCTACCTAACGTGTTCCTAACTCTTCGTTCGAAACAGACCTAGTGTTAAAACGGGGCTTCAAGTACCTACGTTCGTCCAACGCATTCAGACAACGAATTTTAGCGAAGACAGTCGCCAGCCCAGTCTCCCCTGCCCTAACAGCAAATGCTCCACCAAGAAGTGTCACACAACCAATAGCAGGCATCAATATGTTAAACTCGTCTCACTCAATAAGTGGAAATATAGATTAGTGGTCTGCTGGGGTCTTTGTGTATTTTTTTTTTTTTTTTTTTGCGTTCGCCTTATTTCTCTAATCCCTAAGGCGGTGTGCATTGCACTGCGTTTTTATTTTGCGCCTGTCGGCCCAGTGCATCCGACTTCAGCATGCATTTTATGTAAGGGTCTGCTTCCTCCTGCATTTGCTAAGGGTTTGCTTCCCCGGGGTAACGGCCGGTGCTGAGATGGGGATCGAACCCAGTACCTTATGGTTGTGAGCCGTGTCACATAACCACTAGGCCACGCCGTCCCCGGTCTTTGTGTATGACAAGAACAAGAATAGCACCACTGCCTCACAGGGAGCATATCGTAAGAGGCCACTAACTGTGTGACATGGCATAACACCGTTCATGGTTTGGTAGTTTGCTTAGAGCAGCATAGATGGCGCCTAACAGGCTCGGGTCTACTTCCCTCTAATGTTTGAGTCTGTTGAAATGAACTCGCACATCGGTTAACCATCCTCCATAAGTGATTGTTCCAACACAGTGGAGTATTAAGCTGCTCGAGCCCAGTACGCTAAGCTGGAAATCCTTGTCACGGCTACATCCAGCTGAGACCAGAGCTGGCACCTGCACAGGGACATCTACCCCTTTTAGAAGCACAGATCGACTAAGACTAAGACAGATCACATGTACTTTCCCCAGGAGATATCCGACCAAGAACTAGTCGCACAACACCATATGCAACAATGAATACATTTTCGGACCAGAACTTATCATCATCTTTGACAACAGGTCCTTTCATGACCACCTCAAACATCTGGAAGATTGACCTCTCCTTTCAGGACCACCTCAAACATCTGGAAGATTGACCTCTCCTTTCAGGACCACGTCAAACATCTGGAAGATTGACCTCTCCTTTCGTGACCACCTCAAACATCTGGAAGATTGACCTCTCCTTTCATGACCACCTCAAACATCTGGAAGATTGACCTCTCCTTTCAGGACCACCTCAAACATCAAGAATCTTGACCTCTCCTGTCATGACCACCTCAAACATCTGAAAGATTGACCTCTCAACTGAATTTAACCTGGTCTTTTCTGTTCCATGAGCTCTTTATACATGTCAACCCATTCATATACATATTTTTAATTTCAGATGCTGGGTTGACCCCCGACCCTTTGGCGATGTGATAAACATCCGTCGCAATAATCACTTTAAAATATAATGAGCAAGATGCAATTGAAACGTAATTGAAATCTGAATGTCATAGGAAATGTAAGACCCCATGTAGAAACCCATGGTGAAACATGCAGAGGTTCTGGAGATATTCAATGAAATCTGGGGGGGGGGGGGTGGGGGGGGTCGACCAACATGTCTGTACTAGGCGCTCGTGAATGGGTTACCTAGAAGACTAGAAACATGTGGACAGGTTTTCTGACAAAATGGGAGAATTCAAGAAGGGGAGAACGAAGGAGTAGGGGGTTGGTTCTTGTCTTCAAGAAGTTTCTTGATAACGATGGGGACCGTTGTTATCAAGGAGAGGGCAAACCGTAACCCGGGCCTGCATCAATTGGCGTTGGTATCTGTCATGGTGTGCCGCAGTACGCCCTCCGTATGTATCAGCTGCTGCATCTTTGTGTGCTTTTTAAATTGTTTTTTTTGTTTATACGTTTAGTGATATCCTTGTATCCTCCATTCTCATTTCCACAGATAATATATTCAGACAATCGAGGCCCGCGACTTTTTACGAGCATCATTATTTGTGTCAATTCTTGTCTGCATGCAGCCCGCATATCTTTTTGATTGGCTCCCTTATAAACTCAATTATTCAGTTTCTCATCACATTTTATGAATATTTTATATCCTTCATTTGAGCTCTTTCCTCGCCCCTCTTCTGTCCTCTATTGTTTTTTTACCACCTGTTTCATCGCTACTTTGAACATGCAAATACTTGCCATTGACAGTCAACTAACCGGCCAGTCTGTCTTTGTTATCAGATCATTCGTGTAATGTCATATTTTATTATCTCTCTTTGCGCCCTGGTGATTTCAATATTAAACAGACCAGACATCAAGCATTTCATCCACCAAACTGTTCATATTTAGCCTTCACTACCAAATAAGAAGAAGAAGAAGAAGAAAATAAAGAAGATGATGAAAAATAGAAAGAAGAAGAAGAAGTAGAAGAAAAAGAAAAAGAAGAAGAAGATGATGAAGAAGAGGAGGAGGAAGGAAACGAAAGAGAAAAAGATGAAAAAGTCGAAGGAGATGAAGGAGACGAAGAAGAAGGGGATGAAGAAGAAAGAGAAGATGAAAGAGAAGAAAGAGAGGAAGAAGGAGAAGGAGAAGAAGAAGGAGAAGAAGAAGGAGAAGAAGAAGAATTGTCGCTCTATTTGTAACTGTATCTGGTATCCATGAGTGCCTCAGACAGCCTGTGCATAAGTATGTGTCATGGTGTCTCATGACTGATACCCAATGTGTCCAGTCACCTGATCGCTCCCCAATGTGCCCAGTCACCTGAGCGATACCCAATGTGTCCAGTCACCTGAGCGATACTAAATGTGTCCAGTCACCTGATCGCTCCCCAATGTGCCCAGTCACCTGAGCGATACCCAATGTGTCCAGTCACCTGAGCGATACTAAATGTGTCCAGTCACCTGATCGCTCCCCAATGTGTCCAGTCACCTGATCGCTCCCCAATGTGCCCAGTCACCTGAGCGATACCCAATGTGTCCAGTCACCTGATCGCTCCCCAATGTGCCCAGTCACCTGAGCGATACCCAATGTGTCCAGTCACCTGATCGCTCCCCAATGTGCCCAGTCACCTGAGCGATACCCAATGTGTCCAGTCACCTGAGCGATACCCAATGTGTCCAGTCACCTGATCGCTCCCCAATGTGTCCAGTCACCTGATCGCTCCCCAATGTGCCCAGTCACCTGAGTGATACCCAATGTGTCCAGTCACCTCAGCGATACCCAATGTGTCCAGTCACCTGATCGCTCCCCAATGTGCCCAGTCACCTGAGCGATACCCAATGTGTCCAGTCACCTGAGCGATACCCAATGTGTCCAGTCACCTGATCGCTCCCAAATGTGCCCTGTCAGCTGAGCGATACCCAATGTGTCCAGTCACCTGAGCGATAAACAATGTGTCCAGTTCCTCATATCACCTGAGCGATACCCAATGTGTCCAGTCACCTGATCGCTCCCAAATGTGCCCAGTCAGCTGAGCGATACCCAATGTGTCCAGTCCCTCATATCATCTGAGCGATACCCAATGTGTCCAGTCACCTGATCGCTCCCAAATGTGTCCAGTCACCTGAGCGATAAACAATGTGTCCAGTCCCTCATATCACCTGAGCGATACCCAATGTGTCCAGTCACCTGAGCGATACCCAGTGTGTCCAGTCCCTCATATCACCGCAGCGATACCCACTGTGTCCCGCCCCCTTAACGCTCCCCAATGTGTCCCGCACCCTTAACGCTCCCCAATGTGTCCCGCCTCCTTAGCGCTCCCCAATGTGTCCAGCCCTCTGAGCGCTACCCAAAGTGTCCAGCCCCATGCCATTGCTGAAACTATCCGAAGACATAGAATGAACCTCGCGGCTTCCAAGGCGGCTCCGATATTTTCCCCAAACTTCGTCAGGTACCAATTTACAACTAGATCGACTGAAAAAAGCGGCCATACCATGAAAACTCCCGTGATCTGCCCGTTATGTTAAGCTTGAACACGACGGGATTCGAACAGGCTGCTTTTGTATTGTACACGGGTATCACAACCTCTAGGCCACCCAATCTCTTTTTATTATTTTTTTTTTGTAAACGTAAAGGAGTTTTTCTTCAGATGGAGTCAGGGATGAAGTGTTAGTGATTTCAGTATGCTGAGCCTCAGTTTGTAATGTTGTGTGTGATGTGTGGAGCCTTCTGCCTTATAGGATTGTGTATTCGGCTTCAGTGGGGATTACATTTTGATTGGATGTCTCCTATAGAGACACGACATTGCTGGCTGACTCTCATAGGGACACGACATTGCTGGCTGACTCTCATAGGGACACGATATTGCTAGCTGACTCTCATAGGGACACGACATTGCTGGCTGACTCCCATAGGGACACGACATTGCTGGCTGACTCCCATAGGGACATGACATTGCTGCTGACTCCCATAGGGACATGACATTGCTGGCTGACTCCCATAGGGACACGACATTGCTAGCTGACTCCTATAGGGACATGACATTGCTGGCTGACTCCCCATAGGGACACGACATTGCTGGCTGACTCCCATAGGGACACAACATTGTTGGCTGACTCCCATAGGGGCACGACATTGCTGGCTGACTCCCATAGGGATACGACATTGCCGGCTGACTCCCATAGGGGCACGACATTGCCGGCTGACTCCCATTAGGACACGACATTGCCTGCTGACTTCCATAGGGACATGACATTGCCGGCTGACTCCCATAGGGACATGACATTGATGGTTGACTCCCATAGGGACACGACATTACCGGCTGACTCCCATAGGGACACGACATTGGTGGCTGACTCCCATAGGGACACGACATTGCCGGCTGACTCCCATAGGGACACGACATTACTGGCTGACTCCGATAGGGACATGACGTTGCTGGCTGACTCCCATAGGGGAACGACATTGCCGGCTGACTCCCATAGGGACATGACATTGCCGGCTGACTCCCATAGGGGGACGACATTGCCGGCTGACTCCCATAGGGGCATGACATTGCCGGCTGACTCCCATAGGGGCACGACATTGCCGGCTGACTCCAATAGGGACGCGACATTACCGGCTGACTCTCATAGGGACACGACATTGCCGGCTTGCCTTGTCACAAACCGCTTCCTGTCGCTTCCCTCCACATAATTGTAAAATTAATTGATTGATTGATTGATTGATTGTTTACATTTTGATGTTGGTGAAGCATATGGCCTCCACTACATTTGTTAGCTGTACAGGAAGCATGTATCCAAGCATGTGTGGTGATGATTTCAATAGTATTGATTTTACATGATGAGTTTGCAAGCTCTCATGCAAAGCCCTCATTAGTCTTCTAAGACGTGCGTGTTGGGTTACAGTGCTCGTTTCGCGTCCTCTCAGGGACCACTTGATCGGACGTTGCTTGCATGCCATCAGCTCCAGAGTTGGACATCTTCTGGCCTAGTTTATTTATTAGTTCGATCAGAGTTCAGCAACCATTGTTCCACGGACCGTCTCAAGAGGCTTCCTGGGAGATCGATGGCGATTCAATCAATTACAAGCAGTTTTTTTTTCTTACACGTGTCTTCCATATATGGTCAGAGATCGATCAGTTTTTGGGAGACCCATTAGTCATGTGGTCTGAGACCCATCAGTCACGTGGTTGACCAGAGACCCATCAGTCATGTGGTCAGAGACCCATCAGTCACGTTATTGACCAGAGACCCATCATTCATGTGGTCATAGACCCACCAGTCACGTGGTTGACCAGAGACCCATCAGTCACGTGGTTGGCCAGAGACCCATCAGTCATGTGGTCAGAGACCCATCAGTCTTGTGGTTGACCAGAGACCCATCAGTCATGTGGTCAGAGACCCATTAGTCACGTAGTTGGCCAGAGACCCATCAGTCATGTGGTCAGAGACCCATCAGTCATGTGGTTGACCAGAGACCCATCAGTCATGTGGTCACAGACCCATCAGTCACGTGGTTGACCAGAGACCCATCAGTCATGTGGTCAGAGATCCATTAGTCATGTGGTTGACCAGAGACCCATTAGTCATGGGGTTAGTGATCGATCAGTTATTGGGAGACCCATCAGTCACGTGGTTGGCCAGAGACCCATCAGTCATGTGGGCAGAGACCCATCAGTCATGTGGTTGACCAGAGACCCATCAGTCATGTAGTCAGAGACCCATCAGTCACGTAGAAGGCCAGAGACCCATCAGTCATGTGGTCAGAGACCCATCAATCACGTGGTTGAACAGAGACCCATCAGTCATGTGGTCCGAGACCCATCAGTCATGTGGTCAGAGACCCATCTGTCATGTGGTTGGTTAGAGACCACTCAGTCGTGGGGTTGGTCAGAGACCACTCAGTCGTGTGGTCAGAGACCCCTCAGTCATGTGGTTGGTCAGAGACCACTCAGTCATGTGCTCAGTACACAATGATTAAACTAGACCTCCAAATGATTACACTAGACCTCACAATAAATAAACTAGATCTCCCAATGAATAAACTAGACCTCCCAATGAATAAACTAGACCTCCCAATGAATAAACTAGACCTCCCAATGAATAAACTAGACCTCCCAATCATATTATTTAAGCCCCTCATTGGTTTCTCCAATCGACATTTAACCAGCGCCAACAAGTGTTCTTACATAGAACGAGTCCATCAATGTGGACGAACCTCTTACAGGTCTATGCGGATGGTGTGCTCGGGCACGATCGCACACAATCACAGCTCAACTGTTACCAGCGCCGTCAAAGGCGGAGTGCAGGGCCTATACTTCTGGATGGAGGAAATGTGAGCTGAGAAGGGTATTGAGGCTGAACCTCCACAGAGGCATCGCCCCTGGTCATGATAAAACACAACATGGACACCATCCACAAGCTTACTACGAATAGCCAAATGTGAGTCCCAAAGGCAGAACGAAGGACGATACAAGACGACCCTTTCTAAGCGTCATCCAGGTGGGTGATGTGCAGAACAACATGACAGCTTTCAGCTGATGGACATACCTGGCTGAATATCAGGATTCCAATATTTCCTTAATTATGTTCCATGTCTGTGTGTTGTTCCCTGTTAGTGTGCTGTTCCCTGTTAGTGTGTTGTTCCCTGTTAGTGTGCTGTTCCCTGTTAGTGTGTTGTTCCATGTCTGTGTGTTGTTCCATGTCTGTGTGTTGTTCCCTGTTAGTGTGCTGTTCCCTGTTAGTGTGTTGTTCCATGTCTGTGTGTTGTTCCATGTATGTGCGTTGTTCCATGTCTGTGTGTTGTTCCATGTCTGTGTGTTGTTCCATGTCTGTTTGTTGTTCCCTGTTAGTGTGCTGTTCCCTGTTAGTGTGTTGTTCCATGTCTGTGTGGTGTTCCATGTCTGTGTGTTGTTCCATGTCTGTGTGTTGTTCCATGTCTGTGTGTTGTTCCCTGTTAGTGTGTTGTTCCATGTTAGTGTGTTGTTCCATGTTAGTATGTTGTTCTATGTTAGTGTGTTGTTCCATGTTAGTGTGTTGTTCCATGTTAGTGTGTTGTTCTATGTTAGTGTGTTGTTCCATGTTAGTATGCTGTTCTATGTTAGTGTGTTGTTCTATGTTAGTGTGTTGTTCTATGTTAGTGTGTTGTTCCATGTTAGTATGCTGTTCTATGTTAGTGTGTTGTTCCCTGTTAGTGTGCTGTTCTATGTTAGTGTGTTGTTCCATGTTAGTATGCTGTTCCCTGTTAGTGTGTTGTTCCATGTCAGTGTGCTGTCCGGTGTTATTCCCAGACCTGTGGGATTCTTGGTTGCTGGTAGATCCTGTCCAGTTAGTGTCATTATATTTGCCCTATGAGAAATTGTTCTGACTGTGTTCTGGTGTTGAAGAGCCATTTCTGAGATCGCCGGTCCCTTCTTTGATGGCCTTCCTGCCAATGTGAGCATCAACGTACACCCACTTGTGTTGACTCTCTGTGTGTGTACTCACTTGTGTTGACTCTCTCTATGTGTACCCTCTTGTCTTGACTCTTTCTGTGTGTACCCACTTGTGTTGACTCTCTCTGTGTACCCACTTGTGTTGACTCTGTGTGTGTACCCACTTGTGTTGACTCTCTCTGTGTACCCACTTGTGAGGTCTCTGTGTGTGTGTACCCACTTGTGTTGACTCTCTCTGTATCTACCCACTTGTGTTCTCTCTGTGTGTATTTACTTCTGTTAACTCTCTGTGTGTACCCACTTGTGAGGTCTCTCTGTGTGTACCCACTTGTGTTGACTCTCTGTGTGTACCCACTTGTGTTGACTCTCCCTGTATGTACACACTTGTGTTGACTCTCTCTTTGTGTACCCACTTATTTTGACTCTGTGTGTGTGTACCCACTTGTGTTGACTCTGTGTGTGTACCCACTTGTGTTGACTTTCTCTGTGTACCCACTTGTGAGGTCTCTGTGTGTGTGTACCCACTTGTGTTGACTCTCTCTGTATCTACCCACTTGTGTTCTCTCTGTGTGTACTCACTTCTGTTAACTCTCTGTGTGTACCCACTTGTGAGGTCTCTCTGTGTGTACCCACTTGTGTTGACTCTCTGTGTGTACCCACTTGTGTTGACTCTCTCTGTATGTATACACTTGTGTTGACTCTCTCTTTGTGTACCCATTTGTGTTGACTCTCTGTGTGTACCCACTTGTGTTGACTCTCTCTCTCTGTGTACCCACTTGTGTTTACTCTCTGTGTGTGTACCCACTTGTGAGGACCCCCCCCCCCCCCCCCCCTTGTGTGAACCGTCGTGTATGGATCCTCTGTTGGGACACTCTGTGAGTAGATCATCTGTTTGGATCCTCTGTTTCGACCCTCTGTTCGGACACTCTTTGTGGACCCTCTTATGTGGGTGTGGCAGCGTAGGCGTAGGTTTAAAAGTCTATATTTATTACAAGAATAATCGTTGCACAATATCAACAAACAGCAAAGAACTTCTGAACCAACTCATCATAAAATATACATTTAACTACCTAGGAGGTTGTAAGCACTAGCTTTTGATGTTTCCTCCAAAATCTACGATACCCAGAATTGTTAGTCTACTTTAGTCACAACAAAACTTCTCATAACTCTACTACAAATTAGTTACAACTTAATGACCCCAGTTAGATCGCCGTCCTCTATTTGCACCCTCAACAACCAATCACAAACTCGTCTTCACGATCATATAATCATGTGAAATCACGTACTCACGTGTGATCATGTATTCAGTCGATCTGCGCACTCACACCCAATCAAGTCTCGTGCTCAGACGAATTGTACGTTCACACACAATCAGATCTCGTACTTTTCACAGGGTGCCCATCATAAGCACCTATTGAGCGCGACTGGTATATGATGGGACATCAACCCTGCAAACTGTCTAACTTTCAGACTCCCTCCCGGTATCCTTGCCAGTCTGTTGAAATTTTCTCTGCAGTGTATTTTAAAGTGACAAGAAACAACATGACTTTCCAACGGTCTTTTGTGAGATGACTTATTTAGCTATCACTACAATTTGGATCCACGAGCCCTGCTATTCTTAATGGGGTAACAGATTTTGAACAACCCCCATCCTTGTCAATTCTGACGCCAGAGTGGTCAGTTCTGAAACCCTCCCCTGTACCGTTCTACTTAAATTGTTCCTAACCCCTAGTTTTCCTTGTCGACCTAGTGTCGAAACGGTGATTGACCCTGATATGGCCTGCGTTTGTCCAACTCATTCAGACAACCTTTGTTTCTAAGAGTCGCCAGCCCAATCTCTCCTGCTTTAAACGCCCATGCTCCAGTTGGAACTGTCACATGGACTCTCTTGGGGTTGCCCTCTATGTGGGGATTATCTGCCGTTGTGAATCCACTATCTCGTTGTTGATAAAGTTAAAACGATGTTGCTAATATGTAATGATCTATTTCAGACACTGCCATTGAACAATGCTTCTTCTAGCTTCATTCTGTGGCTTAAATGGCCGTGTACCTCCACTCTAGCGTATCATTATCTGATGTTATTACCCAATGTACCATACTGTTATGTGTGCATGTATTAGTGCACCTGTGTAATACATAGTCCCACAATAAAAAAGGATATGCCCTATTCTGCCAGTCACTGAAAGGCCACCCGATATCTTGAAACCAATTACTCTCTCCGTTATTACCTATTTATGTCATTCAGCCATATTCTGCCTTCTCATGCTGTCATTCAGCCATACTCTGCCTTCTCATTCTGTCATTTAGCCATACTTTGCCTCCTGGAAACCAATTATTCACATTTGGCTTTGTTATTTCAGCATAATTTAAAGAGAACAGAAAAAAAAATACAATTAACATAAAAACATCGGTTATTTGCTGAGGTCCACTGGGACTGGGGATTGGTGTGAACTGGGACTGGGGATTGGTTTCAGCTGGGACTGGGCATTGGTGTGAGCTGGGACTGGGGATTGGTGTGAACTGGGACTGGGGATTGGTGTGAACTGGGACTGGGGATTGGTGTGAGCTGGGACTGGGGATTGGTGTGAGCTGGGACTGGGGATTGGTGTGAGCTGGGACTGGGGATTGGTGTGAGCTGGGACTGGGGATTGGTGTGAGCTGGGACTGGGGATTGGTGTGAGGAGTTCTAGAATCAGGTGGTGATTTGGCGACCACTGAGAAGCAGCAATATTAACGTTAATATCATTTGTTGAATTTGCTGTGTGTACATGATGTTAAGTGTGACGATTTCGTTGGTGGTGTGTCGTTGGTCGTGTGTCGTTGGTCGTGCGTCGTTGGTCGTGCGTCGTTGGTCGTGTCGTTGGTCGTGTCGTTGGTCGTGTGTCGTTGGTCGTGTCGTTGGTCGTGTGTCGTTGGTCGAGTGTCTTTGGTCGTGTGTCGTTGGTCGTGTGTCGTTGGTCGTGTCGTTGGTCGTGTGTCGTTGGTCGTGTCGTTGGTCGAGTGTCTTTGGTCGTGTGTCGTTGGTCGTGTGTCGTTGGTCGTGTGTCGTTGGTCGTGTCGTTGGTCGAGTGTCTTTGGTCGTGTGTCGTTGGTCGTGTGTCGTTGGTCGTGTGTCGTTGGTCGTGTCGTTGGTCGTGTGTCGTTGGTCGTGTCGTTGGTCGTGTGTCGTTGGTCGTGTCGTTGGTCGAGTGTCTTTGGTCGTGTGTCGTTGGTCGTGTGTCGTTGGTCGTGTGTCGTTGGTCGTGTCGTTGGTCTTGTGTCGTTGGTCGTGTCGTTGGTCGTGTGTCGTTGGTCGTGTCGTTGGTCGTGTGTCGTTGGTCGTGTCGTTGGTCGTGTCGTTGGTCGTGTGTCGTTGGTCGTGTCGTTGGTCGTGTGTCGTTGGTCGTGTCGTTGGTCGTGTGTCGTTGGTCGTGTCGTTGGTCGTGTGTCGTTGGTCGTGTTGTTCGAGCAATGCAATCTAAGATGTAGCGTCCATGCACACGAAATGTCCGAATTTCGTTACATCTCAATTTTAATACCAACATTTGTAAGCGTCCTTGAAAACAAATTATCTAGCCAGTTATGTACCGCTCTACGGGACCAACTACTGCTAAGGGCTGGATAACATGCAACTCATCTCCTTGCGAATCGGCTTCTTCCTCTCGGAGCACGTGCTCTTCACATTTACACCAGTTATCACTATCTATTTTTGAGAGAACATCAAGTGTCAAGTCTTGAGATATATCAAGTGTCAAGTCTTTAACATCACACAGTTTGAAAGTCTTGTTCTGTGCGGAAACTTGATCTTTGACTGCAGCCCACACAAGTTCTGTGGGGCTGAAGTATGAATGGTACGGTGGTAGTCGAAGCGAAGTGTGGCCATGCTCTGTAATTATCTTGTCAATATTTTGTCTCCCTAACCCGCCTCCTCACAAGCTGCGATAACTTTCAAATTGTTGTGAAAAAAATATATTTACGCTTGCAAGCTAATTGGTGATTACTTGTTTCGTGCTAGATGAAGTTGGATGTTTGTCTTCATGAGCTACAACATTATGATAGGATCCATTGTCTTCCCTTCCTGCTCTACAACATTATAATAGGATTTATTGTCTTCCCTTCCTGACTTACAACATTATTATAAGATCCATTGTCTTCCCTTTCTGAGTTACAACGTTATTATAGGATCCATAGTCCTCCCTTCCTGAGTTACAACATTATGATAGGATCCATTGTCTTCCCTTATTATGCTACAACATTAAATAGGATCCATTGTCCTCCCTTCATAAGTTACAACATTATGATAGGATCAATTGTCTTCCCTTATTATGCTACAACATTATGATAGGATCCATTGTCTTCCCTTATTATGCTACAACATTATGATAGGATCCATTGTCTTCCCTTATTATGCTACAACATTATGATAGGATCCATTGTCTTCCCTTATTATGCTACAACATTATGATAGGATCCATTGTCTTCCCTTATTATGCTACAACATTATGATAGGATCCATTGTCTTCCCTTATTATGCTACAACATTATGATAAGATCCATTGTCTTCCCTTATTATGCTACAACATTATGATAGGATCCATTGTCTTCCCTTATTATGCTATAACATTATGATAGGATCAATTGTCTTCCCTTATAATGCTACAACATTATGATAGGATCCATTGTCCTCCCTTCCTGAGGTACAACATTATGATAGGATCAATTGTCTTCCCTTATTATGCTACAACATTATGATAGGATCCATTGTCTTCCCTTATTATGCTACAACATTCTGATAGGATCCATTGTCTTCCCTTATTATGCTACAACATTATGATAGGATCCATTGTCTTCCCTTATTATGCTACAACATTATGATAGGATCCATTGTCTTCCCTTATTATGCTACAACATTATGATAGGATCCATTGTCTTCCCTTATTATGCTACAACATTATGATAGGATCAATTGTCTTCCCTTATTATACTACAACATTAAATAGGATCCATTGTCCTCCCTTCCTGAGTTACAACATTATGATAGGATCAATTGTCTTCCCTTATTATGCTACAACATTATGATAGGATCAATTGTCTTCCCTTATTATGCTACAACATTATGATAGGATCCATTGTCTTCCCTTATTATGCTACAACATTATGATAGGATCCATTGTCTTCCCTTATTATGCTACAACATTATGATAGGATCCATTGTCTTCCCTTATTATGCTACAACAGAGCGGAAAGGAGTGTGTTCCCCAGCCTATCCCTGAATATATCTCCTTTCATGTCAGTGGGGTAGTCCCTGCGATCTGTAGACCGTGCTGGAAATTGAAGTTCCGCGCCACTTATAAGACCATTCTCTTTGCTACCTGCATGAGCTGACCCCTGCTACCTGCATGAGCTAGTACTATGAGCTGACCCTTGCTACCTACATGAGCTAATACAATAAGCTGACCCCTGCTACCGGCATGAGCTAGTACAATGAGCTGACCCCTGCTACCTGCATGAGCTAGCACAATGAGCTGACCCCTGCTACCTGCATGAGCTAATACAATGAGCTGACCCCTGCTACCTACATGAGCTAGTACAATGAGCTGAGCCCTGCTACCTGCATGAGCTAATACAATAAGCTGACCCCTGCTACCTGCATGAGCTAGTACAATGAGCTGACCCCTGCTACCTGCATGAGCTAATACAATGAGCTGACCCCTGCTACCTACATGAGCTAGTACAATGAGCTGACCCCTGCTACCTTCATGAGCTAATACAATGAGCTGACCCCTGCTACCTGCATGAGCTGACCCCTGCTACCTACATGAGCTAGTACAATGAGCTGACCCCTGCTACCTGCATGAGCTAATACAATGAGCTGACCCCTGCTACCTACATGAGCTAGTACAATGAGCTGAGCCCTGCTACCTGCATGAGCTAATACAATAAGCTGACCCCTGCTACCTGCATGAGCTAGTACAATGAGCTGACCCCTGCTACCTGCATGAGCTAATACAATGAGCTGACCCCTGCTACTTACATGAGCTAGTACAATGAGCTGACCCCTGCTACCTTCATGAGCTAATACAATGAGCTGACCCCTGCTACCTGCATGAGCTGACCCCTGCTACCTATATGAGCTAGTACAATGAACTGACCCCTGCTACCTTCATGAGCTAATACAATGAGCTGACCCCTGCTACCTTCATGAGCTAATACAATGAGCTGACCCCTGCTACCTGCATGAGCTGACCCCTGCTACCTACATGAGCTAGTACAATGAGCTGACCCCTGCTACCTGCATGAGCTAGTACAATGAGCTGACCCCTGCTACCTGCATGAGCTAATACAATGAGCTGACCCCTGCTACCTACATGAGCTAGTACAATGAGCTGAGCCCTGCTACCTGCATGAGCCAATACAATAAGCTTACCCCTGCTACCTGCATGAGCTAGTACAACGAGCTGACCCCTGCTACCTGCATGAGCTAATACAATGAGCTGACCCCTGCTACCTACATGAGCTAGTACAATGAGCTGACCCCTGCTACCTACATGAGCTAATACAATGAGCTGACCCCTGCTACCTTCATGAGCTAATACAATGAGCTGACCCCTGCTACCTGCATGAGCTGACCCCTGCTACCTACATGAGCTAGTACAATGAGCTGACCCCTGCTACCTTCATGAGCTAGTACAATGAGCTGACCCCTGCTACCTACATGAGCTAATACAATGAGCTGACCCCTGCTACCTACATGTGCTAATACAATGAACTGACCCCTGCTACCTTCATGAGCTAATACAATGAGCTGACCCCTGCTACCTTCATGAGCTAATACAATGAGCTGACCCCTGCTACCTTCATGAGCTAATACAATGAGCTGACCCCTGCTACCTTCATGAGCTAATACAATGATCTGACCCTTGCTACTTGGAATGTTCTTTCTTATGTTTCCGTCCAGTGATAGCCATTCTAATCTCATCTGTATGGTGACCATTTACCCACGATCGTCCAAATATAATGTATCCTAGCCTTCCATCCTGGGCTCACGAACCTGACTAAGGTATTTGTATTGTGCGGCAATGAAGCGCGGTTTATCCACAAACTATCTTCCTGCCACTAACAGATTTCCCAACAGTGAAACCGCTGCATCAAACTATCTCAATAAAGCGGTTTTTCAGATTTCAACGCCGAACATTTAGTTTACGAAATGTAATAAGTTTAATTTCCCTAAACATTTTCCCTAAACATTTTCTCTAAACATTTTCCCTAAACATTTTCACGAAACATTTTCCCTAAACATTTTCCCTAAACATTTTCTCTAAACATTTTCTCTAAACATTTTCACTAAACATTTTCCCTAAACATTTGTCCTTAACATTTTCCCTAAACATTTTCCCTAAACATTTTCTCTACACATTTTCTCTAAACATTTTTCCTGAACATTTTCCCTAAACATTTTTCCTAAACATGTTCCGTAAACATTTTCTCTAAACATTTTCCCTAAACATTTTCCCTAAACATTTTCTCTAAACATTTTCCCTAAACATTTTCTCTAAACATTTTCCCTAACCATTTTCTCTAAACATTTTCCCTAAACATTTTCCCTAAACATTTTCTCTAAACATTTTCTCTAAACATTTTCCCTAAACATTTTCCCTAAACATTTTCTCTAAACATTTTCCCTAAACATTTTCACTAAACATTTTCCCTAAACATTTTCTCTAAACATTTTCCCTAAACATTTTCACTAAACATTTTCCCTAAACATTTTCCCTAAACATTTTCTCTAAACATTTTCTTTAAACATTTTCACTAAACATTTTCCCTAAACATTTGTCCTTAACATTTTCCCTAAACATTTTCCCTAAACATTTTCCCTAAACATTTTCTCTAAACATTTTCCCTAAACATTTTCTCTAAACATTTTCCCTAAACATTTTCTCTAAACATTTTCCCTAAACATTTTCCCTAAACATTGTCTCTAAACATTTTCTCTAAACATTTTCCCTAAACATTTTCCCTAAACATTTTCCCTAAACATTTTCCATAAACATTTTCTCTAATCATTTTCACAATCTCAGGTCCAATAATATTTTAGTCGAAGTGAGCGATTGTCCTTTCCCTGCCTGGTTTGACTGTACCACTTACAGACGTTAAGGCATGTTCTAGGCAAAGTGAACAAGATATTCTATCTTTTCCTAGCGCTTGTTGCGCTTTTGTCCATGGATCTTGTATGTTTCGATCGTTCCCTTCTGGCTTCTCTGCAGCAGTAACTACAAAAGTGCATTCACCTGGTGCATCATTATGAGCATGCACCTCAAACTCATGGATTAGTAGTAGCTCGTCCATCCTCTCCTGGCGGAAAACAAATGGCCACATCCATGGATACACAAGAAGTGTGAACGGCGTGCTCCAATTGTTTTTATCTAAATTCCCGATTCCTCGCTGGAGATAACTTAGCTTTTGGAGACTATAGTACACACTGAACGGATTACTGGAATGTGTTACTGTAAAACTTGTATAGGTATATCAAATCAAGATCAGTGTTATTTTATTAATCCCCCAAAAAGTGATAACTTACAGAAGAACAGTTGTAGATGGACAAACACATGGTACTGGCTATTGTTAATACAAACACATGGTACTGGCTATTGTTAATACAAACACATGGTACTGGCTATTGTTAATACAAACACATGGTACTGGATATTGTTAATACAAACACATGGTACTGGCTATTGTTAATACAAACAAACACATGGTACTGGCTATTATTAATACAAACACATGGTACTGGCTATTGTTAATACAAACAAACACATGGTACTGGCTATTGTTAATACAAACACATGGTACTGGCTATTGTTAATACAAACGAACACATGGTACTGGCTATTGTTAATACAAACACATGGTACTGGCTATTGTTAGTACAAACACATGGTACTGGCTATTGTTAATACAAACACATGGTACTGGCTATTGTTAATACAAACAAACACATGGTACTGGCTATTGTTAATACAAACACATGGTACTGGCTATTGTTAATACAAACACATGGTACTGGCTATTGTTAATACAAACAAACACATGGTACTGGCTATTATTAATACAAACACATGGTACTGGCTATTGTTAATACAAACAAACACATGGTACTGGCTATTGTTAATACAAACACATGGTACTGGCTATTGTTAATACAAACACATGGTACTGGCTATTGTTAATACAAACACATGGTACTGGCTATTGTTAATACAAACACATGGTACTGGCTATTGTTAATACAAACAAACACATGGTACTAGCTATTGTTAATACAAACACATGGTACTGGCTATTGTTAATACAAACACATGGTACTGGCTATTGTTAATACAAACAAACACATGGTACTGGCTATTGTTAATACAAACACATGGTACTGGCTATTGTTAATACAAACAAACACATGGTACTGGCTATTGTTAATACAAACACATGGTACTGGCTATTGTTAATACAAACACATCGTACTGGCTATTGTTAATACAAACAAACACATGGTACTGGCTATTGTTAATACAAACACATGGTACTGGCTATTGTTAATACAAACAAACACATGGTACTAGCTATTGTTAATACAAACACATGGTACTGGCTATTGTTAATACAAACACATGGTACTGGCTATTGTTAATACAAACAAACACATGGTACTGGCTATTGTTAATACAAACACATGGTACTGGCTATTGTTAATACAAACAAACACATGGTACTGGTTATTGTTAATACAAACACATGGTACTGGCTATTGTTAATACAAACACATCGTACTGGCTATTGTTAATACAAACAAACACATGGTACTGGCTATTGTTAATACAAACACATGGTACTGGCTATTGTTAATACAAACACATGGTACTGGCTATTGTTAATACAAACACATGGTACTGGATATTGTTAATACAAACACATGGTACTGGCTATTGTTAATACAAACACATGGTACTGGCTATTGTTAATACAAACAAACACATGGTACTGGCTATTGTTAATACAAACACATGGTACTGGCTATTGTTAATACAAACACATGGTACTGGCTATTGTTAATACAAACACATGGTACTGGCTATTGTTAATACAAACAAACACATGGTACTGGCTATTGTTAATACAAACAAATGGTACTGGCTATTGTTAATACAAACACACAAATGTTCACAATATTCTATCAACGGGATTAATTCATATCAATCGCTAACGTTGTTGAGCAATTTTGGAAGGAACCAAAGCTTGCCTTCGGTTGTTCCTCTGCCCGGAGAAACCTTATGATTTCCGAGTGTCGTCATTTTGGGGTACAGGGAGCGAGGAATCGTCAATTGTCGTTATTTTTGGGTGCAGGTAGCGAGGAATCGTCAATTATTGTCATTTTGGGGTGCAGATAGCGAAGAATCGCCAAGTGTCGTCATATTGTGAAGCAGATTGAGACTCAGATAATGAGGAAGACTAATGTTGTTTATTCCATGTTTTTATGTTATTATTTTATGTCCCCGGGAAATTGAACTCAAAATAGCTTAACAAAGATGTCTGGGGAATTGCTTAGTCCTACTAGCCCATTGCCGGTATGCCACTGCCCTTAGTGTGGGGTTGTCTGGGGACTAGCCCACTGACGCACGCCACTGCCCTTGGTGTGGGGTTGTCTGAGGAATGCCTAGTACTTCCAGCATATTGACGACACGCCACTGTCCCTTAGTGTGGGGCTGGTCAAAGAAATATGTTGGTGAACGGTATCCTTGACCTTTACCTATAGACGCTCTGCCGCGTGGACTTCCTCCAGGTTGAGTATGCAAGATCCAACCCCGTCTAGCGAGATCTATATATGTGTGTGGGTGTGGGTGTGTGTGGGTGTGTGTGTGGGTGTGTGTGTGTGGGTGTGGGTGTGTGTGTATATGGGTGTGGGTGTGTGTGTGGGTGTGTGTGTGTGTGTTTGTGTATGGGTGTGTATATGGGTGTGTGCGTGTGTATGGGTGTGTGTGTATGGGTGTGTGTGTGTGTGTATGTATGTGTATTGGTGTGTGTGTGTGTATGTGTATGATACAATCTGATGTACGAGGGTAAGTTGGGAGATAAGGGAGAGCTGGAAAATGTAACGGGTAGTTTCTAACAGTTTCATTGCAGACTTTAGGTAGCAGACGTTAGGTAGCAGACGTTTGTAGCAGACGTTGGTAGCAGACATTGGTAGCAGACGTTAGGTAGCAGACGTTGGTAGCAGACGTTAGGTAGCAGACGTTAGGTAGCAGACGTTAGGTAGCAGACGTTAGGTAGCAGACGTTAGGTAGCAGATGTTGGTAGCAGACGTTAGGTAGCAGACGTTAGGTAGCAGACGTTAGGTAGCAGCATGCACGTGCACAGCCCAGACATAAAATGGCGTCCATGCTGACAGACATGTCCAATCACAGACTAGCATGCTGCTGTGAGATTTTTTGGATCAAAAGACTTTCTGCCAAGGTTATTCATAAGGAAATGTTTCCTCTTTACTGTGAGAAGTTTTTCGTTGTGCGATGCGTAACTGGGTCAATAATTTGTCGTCAAGGACGCTCAAACTTGTCTGACCAAGCCTGATCTGGTCGTCCTGTTTAGATTGTAATAAAACCATCTACACAACCGGTGGAATGGGAGGGGGGTGATTCAAGCTGGCTGGCGAGTAACGAAAGACGATGTAGCAACTGCAGTAGGATGTTGCATATATTAGCCTTCTTCATAATGCACAATCGATTGAATTTCCGGAAAGTTTTCTCTGACGTTGTGTGCACCCACAAGTGACTGACGAACATAAACTAAACCGGATGGCTGTCTGTCCTTGCACTGATTAAACTGTGCGATGAGTGTGTCGACGCTGGTTGTTGTGTTGCTGGTTGTTGTGTTTCTGGTTGTTGTGTTGCTGGTTGTTGTGTTGCTGGTTGTTGTGTTGCTGGTTGTTGAGTCCGCAATGTTCGTATCTCATATAGTTTGGGTTGTTTTGTAAATAGCCGGTCCTGATCTATTTACGGACTTGTTATCTATTATCTGTGTTTGTGTTACACTCGAGTCCCACATTATTTATTGTGTTAGATCGGACACACACATAAAAGATGTGTCCAGTCGATCCTGGTTGTTTGTGTCACTGTTAAGTCATATATATTTGTATTTGTGTTGAGTTGGTTGTCTGAGTCGCATAGCGTTTGACGTCTCACAACAAAGGGACATGGTTCAATCCACAGTGGGGGGATGCAGAGAGCTGGGACGAGGAGTGGCGTGACGGAGATTGACGTGACGGAGAGTGGCGTGACGGAGATTGGCGTGACGGAGAGTGACGTGACGGAGAGTGACGTGACGCAGGTCGATGAACAGATCCTTAAAGCGCAAGCACAACTCATACCGTCACAGGATAGGAAGAGCCTATTAGCGGGACAGTACACCCAGAGCCTGGGCACATTAGCGGGACAGTACACCCAGAGCCTGGGCACATTAGCGGGACAGTACACCCAGAGCCTTGGCACATTAGCGGGACAGTACACCCAGAGCCTTGGCACATTAGCGGAACAGTACACCCAGAGCCTGGGCACATTAGCGGGACGGTACACCCAGAGCCTGGACACATTAGCGGGACAGTACACCCAGAGCCTGGGCACATTAGCGGGACAGTACACCCAGAGCCTTGGCACATTAGCGGAACAGTACACCCAGAGCCTGGGCACATTAGCGGGACGGTACACCCAGAGCCTGGACACATTAACGGGACGGTACACCCAGAGCTTGGACACATTAGCGGGACGGTACACCCAGAGCCTTGGCACATTAGCGGAACAGTACACCCAGAGCGTCAGCTGCTACACCAAATCATTAACAATCATTAGACCTGCTACAATGGAGTGGTCCACACTTCATCTCCGATAGCAGCACCTACTGTGAGACTAACTTTGCCTTTACCTACAGCAAAGACACGCTCCAGGGGTATATGGTACAGCAAAGACACGCTCCAGTGGTATGTTGTACAGCAAAGACACGCTCCAGGGGTATGCGGTACAGCAAAGACCCGCTCCAGGGGTATGTGGTACAGAGGAGACACGCTCCAGGGGTATGTGGTATAGCAGAGACACGCTCTAGAGGTGTATGGTACAGCAAAGACACGCTCCAGGGGTATGTGGTACAAAGGAGACATGCTCCAGGGGTATGAGTATGTGGTACAGCACAGACACGCTCCAGTGGTGTATGGTTCAGCAAAGACACGCTACAGGGGTATGTGGTATAGCAGAGACATGCTCCATGGGTATGTGGTACAGAGCAGACACCACTCCAGGGGTGTGTGTTACAGTACAGACACGTGTCTGCATGTTTCACAGGCAAAAATGTAATAGTCAAGAATTAAGATGTACATAGGGACATATAATGTCTCTGTGGCAGAAACTCTCTAAATCTCTAATCCCGTTAGAGGACTCATAGGTCCCTGGTTCTATTCAACATTAGGGATCGAAAATTAGCCATGAAGAAATCTGGCTAGCTCACCTCATGACGTCGAAGAACTAGTTCTGCAACACTTAATCCACTCCGGCAGTCGCAACTAACCGACTACCTTGCCAGTTGAAACATATATTTATATGTAGTACTATCAGAAACATGTTTTTTTCCGATAATGTGGACACACACATAGAGATGAGGAGACGGCTGGTGGTTAAAGCTTCAACACTCCCACTAACTTGACTTTTGTTTCACCTGTTAAGATTAAAGTCAACCTTACCTGCGCGGTAATTGTTAAGCCAGTGCGTGACATCTTTATGAGCTAATCAGACAAGTCATCCCAGACACAAGACCAAGAACAAACCGCCAGCACCACAGTATAGCAACATCTTTAGATCAACTACCCTCATTTCCAGCCAGCCACGCAACCCACGTGCACTCCTCACACAAACACACCCACGCGCGCGCTGTAGGTGCCACCGTGCGTCCCTGTAAGAACTCAAACTCGCGTGCCAAGCTCGTGCTGCGAATTGTGGGTCTGTCGGCCCGCCTACTTCCGCCGCCAATTGTTCCAATCACGTGCCAGCCAACAAGATGTCCGCCGAGCGGCTTCATTCCAGGAATGGTACATGACCACTCAAAGAAAATACAAATATCCAGCGAGACATCAATCCCGAAATGATCGGTGTCGCCATCAGAAACTGAGAAATGCCTGGAGCATTAGACCTACCAAATGTGCATGTCAGACGTACGGACGGGTGGTGATTGGTGACTGGTGACTGACGACTGGTGACTGACGACTGGTGACTGACGACTGGTGACTGAAGACTGGTGACTGACAAATGACTGACGACTGGTGACTGAATATTGCCGACTGGTGGCTGATAATTGACGACTGGTGGCTGATGACTGGTGACTGACGTCTGACAGACGACTGATGGCTGGTTACTGGTGACTGGTGACTGATGACTTATGACTGCTGACTGAGGACTGGCGACTGACAGACAACTTGTGACTGATAAATGATGACTGGTGACTGACGACTGATGACTGGTGACTGATGACTGGTGACTGATGACAGAAGACTACTGATGACTGACCACATATGACTGATGACTACTGATGACTGACCACTGATGACTGACGACTGATGGCTGACGCATGATGACTGATGACGACTGATGAGTGACGACTGACAGTAACGACTGCTGAATGATGTCTAATGTCTGATGACTGACGACTGGTGACTAATGAATTACTGATAACTAATGGCTGACGACTTGTGACTGATGGCTGATGACTGACTGATAATTGACGACTAATGACTGAATAATGACTGATGACTGACAGATGGATGAATGACGACAGGTGACTGAGTGACGACACATGACTGACGACAGGTGACTGAGTTAAGACACATGACTGACGACAGATGACTGAGTGATGACAAATGACTGAGTTACGACAGATGACTTAGTGACGACAGATAACAGACGACAGATGACAGACGACAGATTACTGACGATTGATGACTGACAACTAATGACTGAAGACTGACGACTGCTCAGAAGAGACACCGTTTATGACACATGTGCAAAACAGAACATGAAAAAAAAACAGGCTGCATGCAATAATGATGATATCTTTCCGATTTGACTGAACCCTCGGAACTGGGCAATGATGGAGAGGATTGTTTCGCATTCTTGATGTACATGGCTTAATTTAAGTGCTGGTGGGCGGGGAGTTCTCGGCAAGGCGGGCCGCATGTCCAAATAGGGTCAAAATGCGACGGTTTAGCCAAGTGAAAGGGCATGTGTGTGACTTGGTCGTTTGATACCTGGACATACCAAAGGGTCACGCCGTCTTAACATCAGGTTGTTATATTGGTTTCGAAGACTCTGTAGAGTCTGTATACTACCAGTTTCATTTACATTTCCTTGCTCTAAAAGCTACACGTATCCAATCTATTCTTAAATGCATTAATTGTCCCTGCCTCCACTACCTCCCGTGGCAATGCAATCCAAGCATTCACCACTCTCTGACTAAAAAAAATATTTCCTAATATCTAATCTGAACCCTTCTTTAGTAATTTGTAGCTATGCTCACTTGTTCTTGTATGTGGTTGTAGTTTGAAGAAAAAACTTGTTATAGTCTAATTTATCCATTCCTCTGATCATCTTATAAACCTGTATTAAGTCACCACGAATTCTTCTCTCTTCGAGACACTGTAGGCCGGTTTTTCTGAGTCTTTCCTCATAACTGTAATTCTGGAATCCCACTATCAGCTTTGTCCCTTTTTTTTGTATTCTTTCCAGCATGTTTATATCCGGATCATAAGGATTCGATAGTTCCTGTTGTCAGTTCCTGTCGCTAGTTCCTGTCGATAGTTCCTATCGCTAGTTGATGTCGTTAGTTCCTGTTGTCAGTTCCTGTCGCTAGTTCATGTCGTTAGTTCTTGAAGTCGTGAAGTTGCAGCCATGGTTCTGTAACTTAATTTTTGTCCGTGAGATGTGGACACCTAAACAAGATGCATGCCTTCTTGTAGTTCCGGTGAGGACATCAGTGCCTGACTGTGGGAACCTACCGTGACTGCGGTGTTCCGGTGAGGACATCAGTGCCTGACTGTGGGAACCTACCGTGACTGCGGTGTTCCGGTGAGGACATCAGTGCCTGACTGTGGGAACCTACCGTGACTGCGGTGTTCCGGTGAGGACATCAGTGCCTGACTGTGGGAACCTACCGTGACTGCGGTGTTCCGGTGAGGGCGTAAGTGCCTGACTGTGGGATCCTGCCATGACTGCGGTGTTCCGTAATCGAGGATGGTCACATACAGCTGTCAGATGGTGACCGCTGGGTTGCCAGCTGACCTAGGATCCAGTCCATGGTGCGACAGAACAATGCCGTGACCATGACACATCCATGCCTGACACTGGATGGTGCTCAGAGAGACGCAGGTGGACCCGTGCTCCAGATTAGCTGCCCAATCATTCCAGAAGGTAGATCTGGGGAGGGGGTGGGTGACGTGGAGAGGTGGATGATGTAGAGGCGTGGATGACGTGGGGACGTGGATGAATTCCTTTTGCATCTCCATGGTTAGGAGTACAGCCAGTATGTCATTGATGGTAGAGCCGTAGGCAGTGAGGCCAGATTGTTGGGAACCATGGGTTTTTTCCAGGAAATGTTGGAGGAGAGACAGAATTACGTGGGCAAAAACTGTCCCAGGGGCAGACAGTAGTGTGGTGGGTCTGAGGCTGGGCAGACAGTAATGTGGGGGGGGGGGGGGGTCTGAGGCTGGGCAGACAGTAATGGTGTGGGTCTGAGACTGGTCAGACAGTAATGTGGTGGGTCTGAGGCTGGGCAGACAGTTATGTGGTGGGTCTTAGGCTGGGCAGACAGTAATGTGGTGGGTCTGAGGCTGGGCAGACAGTAATGTGGTGGGTCTGAGGCTGGGCAGGCAGTAATGTGATGGGACAGAAGCTGCTACATCTAGAGCAAGCTAGGGTTAGCCAATGACTCTTGGTATAGAGAAGCCGATGAACCGTTTAGGGCATCTGTGTAGTGCTCTGATCACCTGCTGATCACCTCCCTAGCGACAAGGGTTGCCATCAGATGTATGTATCGGTCCGGGATGCAGTTAGATTGGTATGAACAATCGACCCTCATGGTTTTCATTGCATGCTCGGCTGGTTTCAGTTGTTGTGCCCCATCTCTTCATCTGCGTCACTGGCTGTCATGTAATGCCGTCTGTGCACATTATCGTTGGGACATGTTCTGGACATATCTGCGCTGGTCCCGTCTCTACTCCGTTTGACAGACATGTCGTTGGAGACTTTCTTGTTATGAGAGCGTATTCCCATCGACCCAGCTGAAAATGGGTACCGGCCGAAGTCGGTAGAGAATTCAGAGCTGCCGCGGGAGATACATTTAATGTTCTTTGACATTATATTTCCTTACGGGTAATTTTCCAGTCATGTGCCCTCAATAAAGTACAATTTGTACACATGCGGTGTGTCTGAGGCTGGCCAGACAGTTATGCGGTGTGTCTGTTGTTTTTGTTTTGTTTTGTTTTTGGTTTTGTTGCTAAGTTGAAATTAACAGATGGAAGATGTTCAGGTGATGTTCAGGTGATTTTCAGGGATGTTCAAGTGTGAGATTCGTCATCGCAGTTGAAAGGTCACCAAATATAATTGATAACTGATCTTCTAACGAATGTATCAGCTAACGCTAGACTTTCAGTGGCCACATTGTAAGTTGCAACTCCCATGCTTCATACATTACATTTCACACATTTCTAACACTGACCCTGTCACATGTGAGGAATTCTCACAGACCAACAGGGAGAATCACAGACCAACATGGGACATCACAGACCAACATGGGACATCACAGACCAACATGGGACATCACAGACTATCAGGGGCCATCACAGACCAACATGGGATATCACAGACCAACATGGGACATCACAGACCAACATGGGACATCACAGACTATCAGGGGCCATCACAGACCAACTTGGGACATCACAGACCAACAGGGGGACTGTCGGCAAATACCGCGAGAGTGCGCGAAAAAATATAGGACGCACAAATGCGGAAGACAGGAAACACGCAAGATACGACGCCATCTTGAAATTAGGTCCGGCGTAGGAAAATATAGTTCAGAGTTATACAAACCGGAAGAAAACAAGGAAAGGACAGTGAAAGAGAAACACCGAGAGAGTGAACGTTAGTGGTAGCCAAGGACAGATTCTGACAAGATTTAGACCTACAGTAGTTGACAGTAGTGCATCCTCAGTTCACAGAAGAATACAGATTTTTTTTGGTCAAAGTAATTAGAATTGTACAGATTAATCGTAGATCTCACAGAAGCAGCCTAGATCTTTGACAGCTACCACGCTAGAGCACATGTTTTCTTCCAGATTTAGATCGGGTAAGAGAGAAAATTTCGCCAGAAATTATTAGCAACCAGCGACAGACACGTGACCGACCTTCACCATTTTAGAGTCATCGTAGATCTCACAGAAGCAGCCTAGATTTTTGACATCCACCACGGAGATCAACTGCCGTCGTAAAGGAACAGAGCCAAGGGCGTTTCACTGGGTTAATCAACGAATTGAATTCATTTGTCAACACACAAGAGATTCGTCACAGCAGGCCATGTTCGGGGAGTAGACTGATGATAATAGTTATAGGTTTAGCTGGAGTTTTAATTCGTAGATATCCATTAGATAGGAGTGTGTAGTAAGCTGGGTGTCATAGAAGAATGGAAGAGAAACTGTAATGGGTAGGAATAGAGAATTTCTTTTTGTTGTTGGGAAATAGTTTCCTTGGTTTATTGAAGTGAGTTTTAGTTGAGGCGATACATTGAGGAGTGGAGAGACTTCCGTGAGCCAGAAGTGCAGAGTAGAGGAGAGGCTTCAGTGAGCCAGAAGTGGAGAGTAGAGGAGAGGCTTCAGTGAGCCAGAAGTGGAGAGTAGAGGAGAGGCTTCAGTGAGCCAGAAGTGGAGAGTAGAGGAGAGGCTTCAGTGAGCCAGAAGTTGAGAACCCCGTTCCGTCTGCTACAATTCTCACAGATCATCAGTTCCTGACGGATTGGGGATTCTGGCAGACTTTTAGAGATCTGCAGGGACATTCGTGAACCCCCTCTGGTAATAAAGGATCTGATACTTCTTCTTCTTCGTTCGTTCTCAATCTCCCACTTCCAAACCCTGAAAGGGCTTAAGTAGCAGAATGTAGTCCAGAGAACGGAATGCGTTGTGTCGTAGTTTTACAGCTTGGCTGCGATATTTGCACCTTTCGGTCCAACACATCTGACTTCAGCAAGCATTTTTTTAGTACTGGATTAGCATTCCCTCTTCTATCCCTTCTCCTTAGCCAGTCTGCCCTACTGTAGCCTGTTTTCCAGGATCACCGCGTTTAGGCGTAGAACGGTCTTTGCAGCTCTGGTTCGCTGGCCCTGACGCTAGCAGTCAGCTATGGGTCGCTGATCACTGCAGCTTATGCGCTGCTCAACATCTTGATCCCACGTTAAGGGATCCCTACAAACTACAAGGGACAATCACACAATCCTGAGATATAGTAATGCAGCTTAGGGACACAGAAGGAGTATCTTCCGTGACGAAGCACATGGGTAAATGTGATCCTAACAGGGCCTAGGTCTATCTTCAGGCAGACCGCCCTGACCAGGCACATGGGTAAATGTGATCCTAACAGGGCCTAGGTCTATCTTCAGGCAGACCGCCCTGACCAGGCACATGGGTAAATGTGATCCTAACAGGGCCTAGGTCTATCTTCAGGCAGACCGCCCTGACCAGGCACATGGGTAAATGTGATCCTAACAGGGCCTAGGTCTATCTTCAGGCAGACCGCCCTGACCAGGCACATGGGTAAATGTGATCCTAACAGGGCCTAGGTCTATCTTCAGGCAGACCGCCCTGACCAGGCACATGGGTAAATGTGATCCTAACAGGGCCTAGGCCCAACTTCTGGCAGACCGCCCTGACCAGGCTCCCCGAAAAGATGGACGAACAACCAGTCAGTACATTGGCTCTGCCAGGGAATCAAACTTGAGCAATCTATTCTCAGCTCCAATCTAAGACAACAATCAGAGAAGATAGTGAACAGATCACGTGACTGCAGTGCCAACTTTACAAACAGATGAGACAGTCTATCAACAGACTCTGAGATTACAGTCCGACCAACTGGCCCCTTTAATATCGCCTATGTATTGCTAACTGTGTGTTCAGTGTACACTCGTTTAGAGTGTATGCGATGTATTGTGTGTGAGATATTTATGTAATGCGTTGTGTGTGAGATATGTATGTGATGTATTGTGTGTGATGTTTGATTGACATCCTGTCAGTCTCGAGAGACAATGTACTTCACACTAGAGAGGGGGTTGGCATCCTGTCAGTCTCGAGAGACAATGTACTTCCCACTAGAGAGGGGGTTGGCATCCTGTCAGTCTCGAGAGACAATGTACTTCACACTAGAGAGGGGGTTGGCATCCTGTCAGTCTCGAGAGACAATGTACTTCACACTAGAGAGGGGGTTGGCATCCTGTCAGTCTCGAGAGACAATGTACTTCACACTAGAGAGATGAGCAGTCAGTTGTTGCCCTAGCTTTCGTCGCAAACACTTGTCGCATCATGTCTTCCCTGCGTCCAGACCAACCCCCAAAGCTACCAGACAGATCCCCAAAGCCTCCAGACCAACCCCCAAAGCCACAAGACCAACGCCCAAAGCCTGCCACCAGACAAACCCCCAAAGCCTGCCACCAGACCAACCCGTAAAGCCACCAGACTAATCCCCAAAGCCTCCAGACCAACCCCAAAAGCCACCAGAACAACGTCCCAAAGCCTGCCACCAGACCAACCCCCCAACGCCTGCCTCCATACCAACCCCCAAAGCCTGCCACCAGACCAACCCCCCAAAGCCTGCCTCCAGACCAACCCCATAAAACCTGCCACCAGACCAACCCCCAAAGCCTGCCTCCAGACCAACCTACAAAGCCTGCCTCCAGACCAACCCCCAAAACCTGCCACCAGACCAACCCCCAAAGCCTGCCTCCAGGCCAACCCCCAAAGCCTGCCACCACACCAACCCCACAAAACCTGCCACCAGACCAACGCCCCAAAACCTGCCTCCAGACCAACGCCGACAAAGCCTGCCAACAGACCAACCCCCAAAGCCTGCCTCAAGACCAACCCCCAAAACCTGCCTCCAGGCCAACCCCCAAAGCCTGCCACCAGACCAACCCCCAAAGCCTGCCTCCAGACCAACCCCCAAAGCCTGCCACCAGACCAACCCCCTAAACCTGCCTCCAGACCAACCCCCTAAGCCTGCCTCCAGACCAACCCCCTAAGCCTGCCTGCAGAACAACCTCCAAAGCCTGCCACCAGACCAACGCCCCAAAACCTGCCACCAGACCAACGCCGACAAATCTTGCCACCAGACCAACGCCGACAAATCTTGCCACCAGACCAACCCCACAAAGCGTGCCACCAGACCAACCCCCAAAGCCTGCCTCCACACCAACCCCCAAAGCCTGCCTCCAGACTAACCCCCACAAAGCCTGCATCCAGACCAACCCCACAAAGCCTGCCACCAGACCAACCCCCAAAGCCTGCCTCCAGACCAACCCCACAAAGCCTGCCACCAGACCAACCCCCAAAGCCTGCCTCCACACCAACCCCCAAAGCCTGCCTCCAGACTGACCCCCACAAAGCCTGCATCCAGACCAACCCCCAAAGCCTGCCTCCAGACCAACCCCCAAAGCCTGCCTCCAGGCCAACCCCCAAAGCATGCCTCCAGACCAACCCCCAAAGCCTGCCTCCAGGCCAACCCCCAAAGCCTGCCTCCATGCCCACCCCCAAAGTCTGCCTCCAGGCCAACCCCCAAAGCCTGCCTCCAGACCAACCCCCAAAGCCTGCCTCCAGACCAACCCCCAAAGCCTGCCTCCAGGCCAACCCCCAAAGCCTGCCTCCAGACCAACCCCCAAAGCCTGCCTCCAGGCCAACCCCCAAAGCCTGCCTCCAGGCCAACCCCCAAAGCCTGCCTCCAGGCCAACCCCCAAAGCCTGCCTCCAGACCAACCCCCAAAGCCTGCCTCCAGGCCAACCCCCAAAGCCTCCAGGCCAACCCCCAAAGCCTGCCTCCATGCCAACCCCCAAAGCCTGCCTCCAGGCCAACCCCCAAAGCCTGCCTCCAGGCCAACCCCCAAAGCCTGCCACCAGACCAACCCCCAAAGCCTCCAGGCCAACCCCCAAAGCCTGCCTCCAGTCCAACCCCCAAAGCCTGCCACCAGACCAACCCCCAAAGCCTCCAGGCCAACCCCCAAAGCCTGCCTCCAGGCGAACCCCCAAAGCCTGCCACCAGACCAACCCCCAAAGCCTCCAGGCCAACCCCCAAAGCCTGCCTCCATGCCAACCCCCAAAGCCTGCCTCCAGGCCAACCCCCAAAGCCTCCAGGCCAACCCCCAAAGCCTGCCTCCAGGCCAACCCCCAAAGCCTGCCTCCAGACCAACCCCCAAAGCCTGCCTCCAGACCAACCCCCAAAGCCTGCCACCAGACCAACCCCCAAAGCCACCAGACCAATCCCCAAAGCCTCCAGACCAACCCCCAAAGCCACCAGAACAACGTCCCAAAGCCTGCCACCAGACCAACCCCCCAACGCCTGCCTCCATACCAACCCCCAAAGCCTGCCACCAGACCAACCCCCCAAAGCCTGCCTCCAGACCAACCCCCAAAGCCTGCCACTAGACAGACCCCCAAAAGCCTGCCTCCAGACCAACCCCACGAAGTCTGCCTCCAGACGAACCCCCAAAGCCTGCCACCAGACCAACGCCCCAAAGCCTGCCACCAGACCAACCCCACAAAGCCTGCCTCCAGACCAACCCCTCAAAGCCTGCCACCAGACCAACCATACAAAGCCTGCCTCCAGACCAACCCACAAAGCCTGCCACCAGACCAACCCCCCAAAGCCTGCCTCCAGACCAACCCCACAAAGCCTGCCTCCAGACGAACCCCCAAAGCCTGCAACCAGACCAACGCCCCAAAGCCTGCCACCAGACCAACCCCACAAAGCCTGCCTCAAGACCAACCCCACAAAGCCAGCCTCCATACCAACCACCAAAGCCTGCCACCAGACCAACCCCCAAAGCCTCCAGACCAACCCCCAAAGCCTGCAACCAGACCAACACCCAAAGCCTGCGTCCAGACCAATCCCCAAAGCCTCCAGACCAACCCCCAAAGCCACCAGACCAACGCCCAAAGCCTGCCACCAGACCAACCCCCAAAGCTTGCCACCAGACCAACCCCCAAAGCCACCAGACCAATCCCCAAAGCCTCCAGACCAACCCCACAAAGCCTGCCTCCAGACCAACCCCACAAAGCCTGCCTAAAGACCAACCCCCAAAACCTGCCACCAGACCAGCCCCCAAAGCCTCCAGGCCAACCCCCAAAGCCTGTCACCAGACCAACCCCACAAAGCCTGCCACCAGACCAACCCCCTAAGCCTGACTCCAGACCAACCCAAAAAGCCTGCCTCCAGACCAACCCCCTAAGCCTGCCTCCAGACCAACCCCCAAAGCCTGCATCCAGACCATCCCCCAAAGCCTGCCACCAGACCAACCCCCAAAGCCTGCCTCCAGGCCAACAACCAAAGCATGCCACCAGACCAATGCCCCAAAACCTGCCTCCAGACCAACGCCGATAAATCTTGCCACCAGACCAACCCAACAAAGCCTGCCACCAGACCAACCCCCAAAGCCTGCCTCCAGGCCAACCCCCAAAGCCTGCCTCCAGACCAACCCCCAAAGCCTGCCTCCAGGCCAACCCCCAAAGCATGCCTCCAGGCCAACCCTCAAAGCCTGCCTCCAGACCAACCCCATAAAGCCTGCCACCAGACCAACCCCCAAAGCCTGCCTCCAGACCAACCTACAAAGCCTGCCTCCAGACCAACCCCCAAAACCTGCCACCAGACCAACCCCCAAAGCCTGCCTCCAGGCCAACCCCCAAAGCCTGCCACCACACCAACCCCACAAAACCTGCCACCAGACCAACGCCCCAAAACCTGCCTCCAGACCAACGCCGACAAAGCCTGCCAACAGACCAACCCCCAAAGCCTGCCTCAAGACCAACCCCCAAAACCTGCCTCCAGGCCAACCCCCAAAGCCTGCCACCAGACCAACCCCCAAAGCCTGCCTCCAGACCAACCCCCAAAGCCTGCCACCAGACCAACCCCCTAAGCCTGCCTCCAGACCAACCCCCTAAGCCTGCCTCCAGACCAACCCCCTAAGTCTGCCTGCAGACCAACCCCCAAAGCGTGCCACCAGACCAACGCCCCAAAACCTGCCACCAGACCAACGCCGACAAATCTTGCCACCAGACCAACGCCGACAAATCTTGCCACCAGACCAACCCCACAAAGCGTGCCACCAGACCAACCCCCAAAGCCTGCCTCCACACAAACCCCCAAAGCCTGCCTCCAGACTAACCCCCACAAAGCCTGCATCCAGACCAACCCCACAAAGCCTGCCACCAGACCAACCCCCAAAGCCTGCCTCCAGACCAACCCCACAAAGCCTGCCACCAGACAACCCCCAAAGCCTGCCTCCACACCAACCCCCAAAGCCTGCCTCCAGACTAACCCCCACAAAGCCTGCATCCAGACCAACCCCCAAAGCCTGCCTCCAGACCAACCCCCAAAGCCTGCCTCCAGGCCAACCCCCAAAGCATGCCTCCAGACCAACCCCCAAAGCATGCCTCCAGGCCAACCCCCAAAGCCTGCCTCCATGCCCACCCCCAAAGTCTGCCTCCAGGCCAACCCCCAAAGCCTGCCTCCAGACCAACCCCCAAAGCCTGCCTCCAGACCAACCCCCAAAGCCTGCATCCAGACCATCCCCCAAAACCTGCCACCAGACCAACCCCACAAAGCCTGCCTCCAGACCAACCCCTCAAAGCCTGCCACCAGACCAACCATACAAAGCCTGCCTCCAGACCAACCCCCAAAGCCTGCCACCAGACCAACCCCCCAAAGCCTGCCTCCAGACCAACCCCACAAAGCCTGCCTCCAGACGAACCCCCAAAGCCTGCAACCAGACCAACGCCCCAAAGCCTGCCACCAGACCAACCCCACAAAGCCTGCCTCCAGACCAACCCTACAAAGCCAGCCTCCATACCAACCACCAAAGCCTGCCACCAGACCAACCCCCAAAGCCTCCAGACCAACCCCCAAAGCCTGCCACCAGACCAACACCCAAAGCCTGCGTCCAGACCAATCCCCAAAGCCTCCAGACCAACCCCCAAAGCCCCCAGACCAACGCCCAAAGCCTGCCACCAGACCAACCCCCAAAGCCTGCCACCAGACCAACCCCCAAAGCCACCAGACCAATCCCCAAAGCCTCCAGACCAACCCCACAAAGCCTGCCTCCAGACCAACCCCACAAAGCCTGCCTCCAGACCAACCCCCAAAACCTGCCATCAGACCAACCCCCAAAGCCTCCAGGCCAACCCCCAAAGCCTGTCACCAGACCAACCCCACAAAGCCTGCCACCAGACCAACCCCCTAAGCCTGACTCCAGACCAACCCCAAAAGCCTGCCTCCAGACCAACCCCCTAAGCCTGCCTCCAGACCAACCCCCAAAGCCTGCATCCAGACCATCCCCCAAAGCCTGCCACCAGACCAACCCCCAAAGCCTGCCTCCAGGCCAACAACCAAAGCATGCCACCAGACCAACGCCCCAAAACCTGCCTCCAGACCAACGCCGATAAATCTTGCCACCAGACCAACCCAACAAAGCCTGCCACCAGACCAACCCCCAAAGCCTGCCTCCAGGCCAACCCCCAAAGCCTGCCTCCAGACCAACCCCAAAGCCTGCCTCCAGGCCAACCCCCAAAGCATGCCTCCAGGCCAACCCTCAAAGCCTGCCTCCAGACCAACCCCATAAAGCCTGCCACCAGACCAACCCCCAAAGCCTGCCTCCAGACCAACCTACAAAGCCTGCCTCCAGACCAACCCCCAAAACCTGCCACCAGACCAACCCCCAAAGCCTGCCTCCAGGCCAACCCCCAAAGCCTGCCACCACACCAACCCCACAAAACCTGCCACCAGACCAACGCCCCAAAACCTGCCTCCAGACCAACGCCGACAAAGCCTGCCAACAGACCAACCCCCAAAGCCTGCCTCAAGACCAACCCCCAAAACCTGCCTCCAGGCCAACCCCCAAAGCCTGCCACCAGACCAACCCCCAAAGCCTGCCTCCAGACCAACCCCCAAAGCCTGCCACCAGACCAACCCCCTAAGCCTGCCTCCAGACCAACCCCCTAAGCCTGCCTCCAGACCAACCCCCTAAGCCTGCCTGCAGACCAACCCCCAAAGCCTGCCACCAGACCAACGCCCCAAAACCTGCCACCAGACCAACGCCGACAAATCTTGCCACCAGACCAACGCCGACAAATCTTGCCACCAGACCAACCCCACAAAGCGTGCCACCAGACCAACCCCAAAAGCCTGCCTCCACACAAACCCCCAAAGCCTGCCTCCAGACTAACCCCCACAAAGCCTGCATCCAGACCAACCCCACAAAGCCTGCCACCAGACCAACCCCCAAAGCCTGCCTCCAGACCAACCCCACAAAGCCTGCCACCAGACCAACCCCCAAAGCCTGCCTCCACACCAACCCCCAAAGCCTGCCTCCAAACTAACCCCCACAAAGCCTGCATCCAGACCAACCCCCAAAGCCTGCCTCCAGACCAACCCCCAAAGCCTGCCTCCAGGCCAACCCCCAAAGCATGCCTCCAGACCAACCCCCAAAGCCTGCCTCCAGGCCAACCCCCAAAGCCTGCCTCCATGCCCACCCCCAAAGTCTGCCTCCAGGCCAACCCCCAAAGCATGCCTCCAGACCAACCCCCAAAGCCTGCCTCCAGGCCAACCCCCAAAGCCTGCCTCCATGCCCACCCCCAAAGTCTGCCTCCAGGCCAACCCCCAAAGCCTGCCTCCAGACCAACCCCCAAAGCCTGCCTCCAGACCAACCCCCAAAGCCTGCCTCCAGGCCAACCCCCAAAGCCTGCCTCCAGACCAACCCCCAAAGCCTGCCTCCAGGCCAACCCCCAAAGCCTGCCTCCAGGCCAACCTCCAAAGCCTGCCTCCAGGCCAACCCCCAAAGCCTGCCTCCAGACCAACCCCCAAAGCCTGCCTCCAGGCCAACCCCCAAAGCCTCCAGGCCAACCCCCAAAGCCTGCCTCCATGCCAACCCCCAAAGCCTGCCTCCAGGCCAACCCCCAAAGCCTGCCTCCAGGCCAACCCCCAAAGCCTGCCACCAGACCAACCCCCAAAGCCTCCAGGCCAACCCCCAAAGCCTGCCTCCAGGCCAACCCCCAAAGCCTGCCACCAGACCAACCCCCAAAGCCTCCAGGCCAACCCCCAAAGCCTGCCTCCAGGCCAACCCCCAAAGCCTGCCACCAGACCAACCCCCAAAGCCTCCAGGCCAACCCCCAAAGCCTGCCTCCAGGCCAACCCCCAAAGCCTGCCTCCAGACCAACCCCCAAAGCCTGCCTCCAGACCAACCCCCAAAGCCTGCCTCCAGGCCAACCCCCAAAGCCTCTAGGCCAACCCCCAAAGCCTGCCTCCAGACCAACCCCCAAAGCCTGCCTCCAGGCCAACCCCCAAAGCCTGCCTCCAGACCAACCCCCAAAGCCTGCCTCCAGACCAACCCCCAAAGCCTGCCTCCAGGCCAACCCCCAAAGCCTCTAGGCCAACCCCCAAAGCCTGCCTCCAGACCAACCCCCAAAGCCTGCCTCCAGGCCAACCCCCAAAGCCTGCCTCCAGACCAACCCCCAAAGCCTGCCTCCAGGGCAACCCCCAAAGCCTGCCTCCAGGCCAACCCCCAAAGCCTGCCTCCAGGCCAACCCCCAAAGCCTGCCTCCAGGCCAACCCCCAAAGCCTGCCTCCAGGGCAACCCCCAAAGCCTGCCTCCAGGCCAACCCCCAAAGCCTGCCTCCAGGGCAACCCCCAAAGCCTGCCTCCAGGCCAACCCCCAAAGCCTGCCTCCAGGGCAACCCCCAAAGCCTGCCTCCAGGCCAACCCCCAAAGCCTGCCTCCAGGCCAACCCCCAAAGCCTGCCTCCAGGGCAACCCCCAAAGCCTGCCTCCAGGCCAACCCCCAAAGCCTGCCTCCAGGCCAACCCCCAAATCCTGCCTCCAGACCAACCCCCAAAGCCTGCCTCCAGGCCAACCCCCAAAGCCTGCCTCCAGGCCAACCCCCAACACCTCCAGGTGACGCTTGCAAACAACTTTGTAGCGGAGGAAGGGTCTACCTTTTATCTTTTATTTTTGTTTGCGTTCGCCTTATTTCTCTATTTCCCAAGGTGGTGTGCGTTGAACTAAGTTTTTATTTTGCACCTAGTGGCCCAGTGCATCCGAATTCGGCATTCATTTATGTAAGGGTCTGCTTCCTCCTGCAGTTTCTAAGGGTTTGCTTTCCCGGGATAGCGGCCGGTGCTGTGATGGGGATCGGACCCAGCACTTTTGAGTTGTGAGCCGTGTCACTTACCACTAGGCCACACCGTCCCCGTAAGTAGGGTATAGCCTATGTAGTTATCTTTCCAACCTCCCTACTTCAGATTCTGCGGGTAACATGTACAAGGTCATGGGTTGGGCTGTCTTCTGCCCTAGCCGGGTTAGACCACACTGAATGTCGTCTCTTACCACTTGCTTCCAGTGTGGCAGGAGTCTCATTCTCGTCTTGGGTAGTCTCACTAACCATAATGCTAGGACATATGTGATTATGAACAACAGTAGCTGTTGTGACAGTAGCTGTTGTGGCAGTAGCTGTTGTGACAGTAGCTGTTGTGACAGTAGCTGTTGTGACAGTAGCTGTTGTGACAGTAGCTGTTGTGGCAGTAGCTGTTGTGACAGTAGCTGTTGTGGCAGTAGCTGTTGTGACAGTAGCTGTTGTGACAGTAGCTGTTGTGACAGTAGCTGTTGTGGCAGTAGCTGTTGTGACAGTAGCTGTTGTGACAGTAGCTGTTGTGGCAGTAGCTGTTGTGACAGTAGCTGTTGTGGCAGTAGCTGTTGTGACAGTAGCTGTTGTGACAGTAGCTGTTGTGGCAGTAGCTGTTGTGACAGTAGCTGTTGTGACAGTAGCTGTTGTGGCAGTAGCTGTTGTGACAGTAGCTGTTGTGACAGTAGCTGTTGTGACAGTAGCTGTTGTGACAGTAGCTGTTGTGGCAGTAGCTGTTGTGACAGTAGCTGTTGTGACAGTAGCTGTTGTGACAGTAGCTGTTGTGACAGTAGCTGTTGTGGCAGTAGCTGTTGTGACAGTAGCTGTTGTGACAGTAGCTGTTGTGGCAGTAGCTGTTGTGACAGTAGCTGTTGTGGCAGTAGCTGTTGTGACAGTAGCTGTTGTGACAGTAGCTGTTGTGACAGTAGTAGTTGTAGTAATAATATTAGTAATGTAACTAGTAATAGTAGTAGGCCCCCAAATACTTGGGAGTAAAGTTGGACCGCACGCTGTCCTATGCCGCACATTGTCAGGAGACAAAATAAAAAGTAATTGCAAGAAATAGTATCATACGAGAACTGACTGGCACAACATGGGAAGCAAAGCCAAATGTCCTCAGAACATCAGTACTCGCTCTGTGTTTCTCTGTAGCTGCGTACGCCGCACCAGTCTGGAAGAACTCTGCACATGTCAAACATATAGATACAGCAATAAATGTGACAGGCCGTATAGTTAATGGATGCCTAAAACCTACACCAACTGAAAAAATATACAATATAATCGGCATAGCGCCCCCAGAGATACGAAGAACTGTCGCGTCAGAGATAGAAAGAGAGAAACAGGTAAATGACCCAAGACACTCCATGTTCGGACATCAGGTGCAGCGCCCAAGACTAAAGCCAAGACGAAGTTTCTTACAGTCAGCCCAGTCCCTTCAGACTAGTCCAGGAAATGGACGCATCGAAAGTTGGAAACAGTTGACACAGGTCCCTTTGATCGAGTTACGGGAGGAACCTGCGCCTGGACATCGCCTACCCTACGCAACATGGAAGTCACTAAACAGACTTCCAACTGGTGTATCACGATGCAGGAAAAACCTGAACAGATGGGGATACACGGATGAGGAAACATGCGAATTTGGAGTAACACAAGACCAGGACCATCTGATGACCTGCCCAAACCTTCCAGAGACTTGTAGCATGGATGACCTGCCCAAACCTTCCAGAGACTTGTAGCATGGATGACCTGCCCAAACCTTCTGCAGACTTGTAGCATGGATGACCTGCCCAAACCTCCCGGAGACTTGTAGCATGGATGACCTGCCCAAACCTCCCGGAG